>OX030959.1:545224-655224 GCA_943735955.1 Piscicola geometra | reverse complement strand
CTCACACATCCATTCACACATCCACTCACACATCCAGAGTTGAATGACGTTTTCGTTGCGTTTCAAGAACTTGTAACACAATATGTCCTCAAACCTGACGTCGAAAAAAAATTGAAAATAAATAAATAAAAATATTTTTTCTTATTTTAAACAATGTTTTAAAATCATGAACCCTTATTCACCCATCCACCCATCCGAACCCATTCCAAACCCACCCACCCATTGACGATTCTTCTGATCTTGACTCTCCCCTCTCCCTCATCTCTCTCACACCTCATCCTCACCTCCCCCTCCTTCACCACACAACCACTTCCGTTGCAGAAGCTGCGGTACTCGTTGCTAAGAAGGAGTTCGTTCTTGCTGGCAATTATCACCTGCTCGGTAGAGGGGTGTGTTGGTGGGTGGGTGAGAAAAAAGAATAAATACTTTGAAATTTTGAAAATTTGAAGAAAATTTTTTTTTGTATAAAAATGATTTAATCAAGTTAGAGTAGTAGGGGTCACTTAGCATTACAGTCTGTAATAATCAGATTATTAAAACAATTATAATTCATATTACATGTAATTAATGTACAAAATTTATAACTATTTTCAATTATAGTATATTATAATCAATTAAAAATTAATTGATTAACTAGTTCTCATAAAAGCGTTAAACCTTTCTGCTCTCAAAGTCTCTGGTGTTCGAGATGTGGATTTGCTCAGTGATCCAACTGCGCTGCATGATAATGCTTGCCTCACGACTTTTCACGTTTTTAGTGCTCTTATTGATCATTTTATTTTTAGTTTTAGTTTTTATATCAATTTTATTGTTAATATTGTTGTAAATTTTTGTTGTTTTTAAAGCTACGTCATTGTCTTCGATAGAATCATCATCATCTTCAACACTATCCACATCTTCATCATCTTCTTCATCATCTTCACCATCGTACTCTTTTTCTAATGTATTTATAATAGGCTTCCATAGGAACTCCGGGAAGGTGCATGGCGAAGATGGTGAGGAGGAAGATGATGATGATGGTGATGATGATGACGATGATGATGATGCTGATGATGATGCTGATGATGATAATGCTGATGCTGATGAGGATGATGGTGCTGAAGACAAAAAGATTAACGTAACTGGAAAAAATGACATTATATGATAATCATTTTCACTATCACCCATCTCATCCACATCATCATCATCACCACCACCCATCTTATCAAATTCATCAGCATCATCATCAGCATCATCATCAGCATCATCATCAGCATCATCATCAGCATCATCATCAGCATCATCATCAGCATCATCATCAGCATCATTCGAATCATCATCAGCGGCAAGAAGACACAAAGCTTCTTAATATCACTGTAGGATAATGAGCTTCAAGATCAACAACAACATCAAAAAAAATCAAAAACAACATCATCATCATCATAAACAAAATTTAAAAGAATTAACAACAAATCAACAACAAATTAACAACAACAATTAATAAACGATGGCACTGACGATATTGAAGATGATAATAATTACGGAGCAAACATATTTTAGTTTCAGTCTTTATTTGAAAAGCTATAACATGTTTCATGGATTTAATTTTAAATCGAAAGGCTGTTTGTAATCTTTTCTTTAAATACACTTCATGAAAACTTGTCGATTGGGAGCGTTTATAACTCATGCAAATAAGTTTTGTCGAATCAATTAATCAATAGTTTTAAATCGGCATCTTTGGAGACAGGCTTACATTTCTTTTTCACACTGTTTTGAGATTTAGGACAAATAATACTTTCGAGCTCATCGGAAATGAGAGAAGATGGAAAGAAGAGTTGAAAAGAGGAAGCTTCTTGGTGCTTTAGAAGGAAAGCAGGCATAAAATCACTGCTGTAACAAGCATTCAACGGGCCATTCAGTATTCGCAACAAAGAAGCACATACACACACACACACACACACACACACACACACACACACACACACACACACACACACACACACACACACACACACACACACACACACACACACACACACACACACACACACACACACACACACACACACACACACACACACACACACACACACACACACACACACACACACACACACACACACACACACACACACACACACACACACACACACACACACACACACACACACACACACACACACACACACACACACACACACACACACACACACACACACACACACACACACACACACACACACACACACACACACACACACACACACACACACACACACACACACACACACACACACACACACACACACACACACACAAGCGGACAATCAGTCACTTAGATCCTCATTTAATTGTCTTCAGGATCACCTCTATGCTCTCTGACGTCACGCATCCGTGACACACGTACGCGCGCACACAAACAAACGTACAAAAACGCAAACAGTGTGTTTTGAAGATGAAAATAATAGTTTAAAAACGAAAAAATCTGATAAAAAACGATTATTTGTGCATTCGCATGAAAGCATATGGGTGCGTCTAAGCAGCACATTACATTATGTAGTTTTGATAAATGTTAAGGTGTGTGTGTTTGCAAACGATTGATTGACCAGGTCATAAAAACTAAACTTCAAAATTATAAAACTCAAAGAATTTGTCTTTTACAAAACTAAAAAACAATAAACCTAATAAGAAATGAATGGAGCGAGTAAATTACAAATTAGGAACAAACTCCAGTTTTTTTGTTCTTAGAGGTGTAACGTGAATGCATTATGCATAAATGTTTGTGAATTAAGCGCAAATAAAAAACTTGGAAAAGCCTTTTACAAAGTTGGCGAATAGATTCTATTTCGAGAGAAATTTTGCGTCAAATTGTGTGTTTTATGCCGAATGGTGACATTGTCATAAGTTCTCTTAAGTAGTTTTAGAAATGTTAAACTTTACTTTATTTTAAAGTATTTTTATTCTTTAAAAAATAAGACACTGGAAACGATATCATGCAAGTTCTACCAAAAGGTTTAGTAGAGAGTAGGGAGTTGAAATGGTTAAGTGATGGTGTGGGATACTTTTTTAGATGATGGTGTAGTGTGATGGTAAGATGATGGTGTAATGTGATGGCTAGATACGGCATTTAAAGATATAAATCCATAGTTTTAAAGATTAATTAGGCGAAATTCGATGGAAACAGTGAAGCGCTATATCGAAGGGAATTTGGGACGGGGTCTCATAAATGCTGGCCATTAGATGCACCCCGTGACGATGGCGTGATCATCCATCACGTATCTGTGCTTGCTACTGTTGCTGTTCTTCACGATGATGATGGTGGTCATGATGATGATGATGGTCGTGATTGTAATGATGATGATGATGGTCGTGATTGTAATGATGATGATGATAATGATAATGATGATGTTGGTGGTGGTGGTGGTGATGATAATAGTGATAGTAGTGAAGATGATGATGATGATGATGATGATGATTATGATGATGATGATGGTGATGATGATATTGATAATGGTGATGATGATTATGTGGGTGGTTGTTTGTTGGTGAATAGATAGTTTTCGGTGGTGAGTGAACGGGTGTATAGATGAATGGGGTGTTTGGATGAATGGGGGGGTTGGATGAATGGGTGATGGGTGCACTCAAAAGTGGATTGGGTGTATTTGGGTGGAGATTTGAATCTGGTTGATGAATTGGAAATGCCATACTTGTGATTCGATGATGCGAGCACACAAATTGACTACTAATCAAAAATAACTACAGAATCATTTGCGAGGATTAAGGCACTGCGACAGATTTGAAATGAAACGTCTACAAAAAAAATTTACGATTTAAAAATTATTCTACATCCTTTACAGATTCATAGAGAAAAACGATTGATTTGTTATACAAACTTCCGCATCTTCCCATGTCCTCAACACCAGTGCCGTCGACTTAGTGCTCAAGAAAAACAAATCTTTGAGACGTTTTATCGCGAATTAAATGCTAGAAGAATGATGGATGACTCACGTAGGAAGAGGAGGAGAGACGAGATCACAACGGAGGCTTCCATTCCTGCTCGAGACAATCTGCGACGATCGGCTCGAATAATTTCTTTATGACTATATCAACTTTAATTTTTTAAATCTTAAAGCTTTATTAATAATTTTGAAACAAAATCAATAAATTTGGTAACTTTTAAAAGCGACACAAGCGGTCTTCTACAGCCACCAGCAGCAGCAGCAACCACCTCGCTTCTGTCCGACCTCGAATGCTACAACTGCAAAGTGACTTAATCAAACTTAAACGCCGTCATTTATCATCCACAATTACACTCTTCCCGCTCCTCGGACGCCAGAGGAACTCGTGCTGTACTTATAGCAGGCGTGTGTCTTCTTGTCTTGCGCTATACAAATGTAACTTGCATGTTTGTGTGTGTGTGTGTGTCTGTGTTTGTGTGTGTGTGTGTGTGTCTGTGTGTGTGTCTGTGTTTGTGTGTGTGTGTGTGTGTGTGTGTGTGTGTGTGTCTGTGTTTGTGTGTGTGTGTGTGTGTCTGTGTTTGTGTGTTTGTGTGTGTGTTTTTGTGTGTGTGTGTGTGTGTGTGTGTGTGTGTGTGTGTGTGTGTGTGTGTGTGTGTGTGTGTGTGTGTGTGTGTGTGTGTGTGTGTGTGTGTGTGTGTGTGTGTGTGTGTGTGTGTGTGTGTGTGTGTGTGTGTGTGTGTGTGTGTGTGTGTGTGTGTGTGTGTGTGTGTGTGTGTGTGTGTGTGTGTGTGTGTGTGTGTGTGTGTGTGTGTGTGTGTGTGTGTGTGTGTGTGTGTGTGTGTGTGAATGTGTGAATGTGTGAATGTCTGTTTGTTTGTGAGTGTGAATGTTATTCTTTATGTATTAAATTTTTTTAATCTTTATAGTTATGTCTTCGTGTGTGTATGTTCGAATTTTTGTATACTTATATGAATGTTATTTAATTGGTGACGCAGCAATTGCCTTGTGGGCCAGAAAGGCAACAGTCGTTGAGTCAAGAGTGATATTTTTGAAGTTAGGAGGGTGGTGTGTTGTGGAGGTTGCTGATGGTGTTGCATGGACGAACAGTGAATGCTTGTTGCATTGTTGTTATCATTTTAGAGATGTCCTCGTTGGTGGGTAGAGAAAGTTAGAGCAGTTAAAAAAAACTGTAAAGGTGAACCATCAAAGTAGAAATTTAATTTTAAAATGTTTAGCAACTTTAATTTCATGGGTTAAACATGATTCATTAAAAAACTTTTATTTTCGATATTTAGAATTATTGATTTTAAACAAAGATCTTCCCACGACATGGAGTCAGAGGCTTTGAGCGATAGCCTGAGGACTCTAAGAAATTTTGTTGAAATTTTTTGAAGTTTAAAAACGAAAAAAATAGACCAAAAAAAAGAAAAAGAAACTTCTACTTCAACAACAAAACACCACTCCAAGCAAAAAATACCACTCAAAAAACAACAAAACACTCGACACAAAAACAGCGTCGCAAACAACAACACCAACAATATCACACCCTGCACCACTAGAACATATAATCTGGCATGATGCATGGAGCAGTGAGGGGTTATTAGTCACACAATTACCGTCAATACAAACTTACCTCTCTCTCAGCTACGTTCTGACGATTCTTTTTGTGTTTATATATTTGTGAATTTATTTTTGATAGGTTTTTTGATTTCGTATATCTTTTTGAATGGATCGATTATATATATATTTGATAATAAATTCGCCAACTGAAAATGAATTTTCATGCTAAAACATTAGAATTCTAGTTTTATTCCAGGATTTATGAATAGTTATATAATAATGATAGAATACTTATATCATACTTTATGTTCCTTCTTTATTATTGTTATTTAAAATTTAATTTTTCTTAAGGTATTTTCGAAAAATTTTAATTCTTCTAAATTATTACTTATGCCAGATTTATTACGCCACGTAAATAATAAATGCAACCATATCTGTCTGCGTTTTTCGTTCTCTTTTTATTTTCCTATTTAAAAAGTTTTTCTATTTACTATGGATGAAAATGTGCCGAAACTCAAGACCCAGGTACCCAGCAACAAAACTCGTGTATCACCCTAGTTGCGCGCTTTAGGTTAGGTACGTTTTTTGTAACGTAAAAAAAAGCTACATTTTCGGCCGTAACACTGCCATGCAATTTATTCAAATAAATTTTTGTGACTTTTAATTAGAAACGTACTGATATACTGTTACTAGTATCATACGTTTTTTCACATTTTTATATGACGATTTTCCTTTCATTTTTTTTTACTTATTTTTGAGGTTTTAATAGTGACATTTCGTTATTCTGTTTCAAAAACTTTTCAAAGCTTTGACGTCTTAAAAAATGCCCTGCGGCCAATGTTATTCAAGAATTATTTTTCTTGATCAAATAGAGAATAATGCTTGATGGGGCTTGGGCTCATTATAAAAGTACTCTCAAATTATTTTTTCTTGCCCTAATCATTAATCATTAACAAATCATCGATTTTGTAAAATTATTGAGTTTATTTAACTGTAATTTTCAAAAAAAGAAAGACTTTTTAAAACTTAAAAATGAAGAAATCAGCCACTACATCTTCCAATTTGTCTATCCACCCAACTACCACTAAGCCTCCCACTCGCGAATTGCATGCTGGCGAAGCATTAATTAATTTGATTCTTGTTTATCCGTCTTTTAATGCCTTTTACTGCTATTTTTCGGTATTTTACAGATTTCCTTATAATTATTATTTTTGTTTAAAAAAATTCCATTTAAATGTTTTTTTTACATTAAGTTGCGTGTTTTTAATTCAAGACTGTAACCAGCCATTTAAAGTATTTCTACTCACACATTTATAATGTATTATTCCCTGGCCAAGGCAACTCCTCGACGGAATGGTTCTTCCCATCTTCCATTCGACTCCACTTCATTCATAGAATTTAGCACGTGTTAATTAAATTATAATTTATAAATAATTATTAGTTTAATAAATAAAAACGATTCCCCAAGTTGGAGGCAGCGTCATATTTGGAAACCTCTTCAAAGATGAATTAAGATTTTTCTCAAAAGATTTGAGTCATTTCAAGGTTTCTAAATTCGTTGACTACAGTAAGCACTAAACATTTCTGACACACAGAATATTGTTCACCACTTCCGAACCATTGTAGATCTGAGGGACAATGAATGGATAGATGAAGTAAATAACGATCTTAACTTTCAATGCTGATTTAAAGAAATATTACGATTAATCAAAAGTTATATGAATAACTAGATGCTGTTGTTGGAGTGGAGTGGGGGGGAGGTGGTGGAGCAGTCAATGAAGGGATGAAGATTATTTAGGAGGGGCAGCTCCTGGCATGAACTGGTTGTAGTAGAAGGGGGGTTGGTTGCCTGGAAGGGGTTGGTTGTTGAGTGCAGGTGCTTGTGGGAATGCATTGGTGTTGAAAGACTGGGCAGGAAAGAGCGCTTGGTTTTGTGGCGGAAACTGTTGTTGTTGTTGTTGGGAAGATAGTTGTGGCAAGAGTTGTTGTGCGAGTTGTTGGTACAACGCGTTGTATTGTTGCGTGAAGGCGGAGTCCTGCAGGTTCACCAGAGGCGGAGCAGCAGTGTTGCGGTTGTCAGCAGCCTTGGCTTCCTTGTTGCCTCCCTTATCGTACTGATAAGACCAGTTGTTGCTGGCCTTGTCGCTTTTGTCTCCACCACCCCCACCACCTCTGCCTCTGTCGTTGAATGCAGCCTTCGACTTATTGTTGCCGTCTGCCCAGTTGCTGTTGTAGCGGTCCTGTTTGTTGTACCTTCCATTCTTGCTGCCGTCACCGAATCTGTCTCCGTCAAACTTTCCAGCGCTGTTCGTCTTGTAGGAAGTATCATTATCATCATGATTGCTATTTACATCTACGCCGAATGAACTAGGAAGATTGTTGTTGTTGACTTTGTTGTTATTGTTTGGCCTGTCAGCGAATTTATTGGGAAAACTATTCACCCCAAAGTGTGTAGTAGGAGTCTCAGAACTGGTATCGTTGCTGTTGTTTTTGTTGTAGTTATTATTATTATTATTATTATTATTATCAAATCTACTCTGGTTGGTCCGCGAAAAATCTCTGTCATCCCGATCACCACCTCTACCGCTGCCACTGTCCCATCTACTCCTCCCACCACCACCCCCACCTCTACTACTACTACCACCACTACCTCGATATTTGCGATCATCATCAGCACTCCTCTGCCTATCATCCTTGTCTCTGTTCCTTTCACTGTTACTGCCCCTCTCACTCCTATCCCTATCTCTACTCCTCTCATCCCTCCGCCCACTCTCTCTACTCCTACTGCCACTCCTCTTATAGCCACCACTGCTACTTCCTCTCTCCCTGTTGCCACCACCACTACCACTGCTTCTATCTCCTCCCTTCTCTCCATCCCGTCTCTCCCTCCCTCGACTCGCCTCACGTGACCTCGACCTCTTGCGCTCCTCCCTCGGCCTCCACCTGCCCCTGAACCCCCCTCCACGACCCCTCCTACCCCTCTCGTCTCTGTGCCCTCCTCCCCTCCCTCCACCACCAGCGGCATCATCATCATCAGCATCCTTCTTGTCTGCAGCAGCCTTCAGTTGCGAGAGGATGATGGACTGAATGGCCTCCTGCACCTTGTTGGCTGCAGTGCTGTTGTAGCTCTCGAGCGAGGCTGTCGCTTGTGGTGCCGCCATGGCAGCTGCCATTTCAAACCCACCACCACCACTGCTGCTGCTGCCACCACCACCACTGCTGCTGCTGCTGCCAACCACTCCAAAACCACCACCACTGCTGCTGCCACCAACCACTCCAAAACCACCACTGCTGCTACCGCCAACCACTCCAAACCCACTACTACCAGCACCAGCTGTAACTGCACTAGAGTCACTCTCTTCCTTAGACTTGTTCCTATCATCATCATCACCACTGCGATCATCATGATCATCATGATCCCTCCCAGAGTCACTCCTTCTCCTCTTCCCTCCTCCTCCCTCCTCATCATCTTCTCTGCCATCCTTGCTTCCAGATCTCGAACGGTGTCTTCTGCTGCGGCCTGTTGGGTGGTGATGGGTGGTGTTGGGTGGTGATGGGTGGTGATGGGTGGTGATGGATGGTGATGAGTGGTGATGGGTGGTGATGGGTGGTGATGGGTGGTGCTTTGAAGCTGAAAGAGCACTGAATGGAAGATGAATTACAAATGCAATCCATTCTCAACAAATTATTTTTAAAAAACGCATCATAACAAAAATAAAAAGATTTAAAGAGGCATCATCATCATCATTATTGTCATCATCATCACCGAATCTCTGCATGCCCAGAAGCCTAGGCGGGATGTTCTGAGAGTTAAAATAAAAAAAAATTCAAAAAAAAATCAACAAGTGACAATTAATGCGTTGAACTGATTGAATATTTTATTGCCTAAACACTGTTGTAAGGCACACCAGCAAATGAAGATACAAACCCCCACACCATGGGACATGCCACCACCGCACCATGGGACATGCCACCAGCACACCATGGGACACGCCACCACCACACCATGGGACACGCCACCAGCACACCATGGGACATGCCACCAGCACACCATGGGACACGCCACCAGCACACCATGGGACACGCCACCAGCACACCATGGGACACGCCACCAGCACACCATGGGACACGCCACCAGCACACCATGGGACACGTCACCAGCACACCACGGGACACGCCACCAGCACACCATGGGACATGCCACCAGCACACCATGGGACATGCCACCAGCACACCATGGGACACGCCACCAGCACACCATGGGACATGCCACCAGCACACCATGGGACACACCACCAGCACACCATGGGACACGCCACCAGCACACCATGGGACACGCCACCAGCACACCATGGGACACGCCACCAGCACACCACGGGACACGCCACCAGCACACCATGGGACACGCCACCAGCACACCACGGGACACGCCACCAGCACACCATGGGGCACGCCACCAGCACACCATGGGACATGCCACCAGCACACCATGGGACACGCCACCAGCACACCATGGGACACGCCACCAGCACACCACGGGACACGCCACCAGCACACCATGGGACACGCCACCAGCACACCACGGGACACGCCACCAGCACACCATGAGACATGCCACCAGCACACCATGGGACACGCCACCAGCACACCATGGGACATGCCACCCACCTGCTTGGCCTCCCTGAGCACGTCGATGAGATCACGTGCCTTGTTGCGGTTGAAGGGCGTGAAGAAGGTGTACGCCGTGCCCTTGTGCGACGCCCTGCCTGTCCTGCCTGTTGTGTCATGCTGGTCGTAGTGGTGGTCGTGATGATGATATGGTAGTTGGGGTGACGGTGATGATAGTAGCGGTGATGATGATGATGTTTGGATAAAATTTTTGAACGGGTAAATTATTAGCAAACCGATTCGGTGGATGTAGTTCTCGGAACAAGTAGGGTAGTCGTAGTTGATCACCACTGTTACCTCCTCCACGTCTGTGTGGCGGTGTTGATGATGACACTGATGATGTTGGTGATGATGATGATGATGATGGTGATGATGAGGAAGGTGATGATGGTGATGATTGTGATGACTTACGCAGTCCTCTGGAAGCAACGTCAGTAGCGATAAGGATGGGACATTTCCCCTCCTTGAACTCTGTGTGTGTGTATGTGTGTATGTGTGTGTGTGTGTATGTGTGTGTGTGTGTATGTGTGTGTGTATGTGTGTGTGTGTGTGTGTGTATGTGTGTGTTTGTGTGCAAACTGATAGATTGTTGATGATGATGAATGACTGTCACCTTGGAGGACCCATTCTCGGTCTTCTTGGCACTTGTCGCCATGGATGGCAGTGGCCTTGAAGCTGCAGTGGCGGTATGGTGTGGTGTGGTGGTGGTGGAAGGTTAAACAAGAAGAGCTCACCCTATACGATGCCACGTTTCAAAAAAGCATATATTAGACACCTACCACCCACCCTGCACGCACTCACCCCTCCTTGTTGAGTCTCCTGGTCAGCATGTCCACCTTCCTCTTCGTCTCAACGAAGATGAGGCACTTGAGGTTCGAGTCTGCCATCAGGTTCGTCAGCAGACGGTTCAGTCTGGAGGGAGGATGGATGGAGTGGTGTGGTGGATGGTGGTGTGATGGATGGTGGTGTGGTGGATGGATGGAGGGAGGATGGTGGTGTGGTGGATGGATAGATGGAGGATGGTGGTGTGGTGGATAGATGGATGGTTGAGGATGGTGGTGTGGTGGATGGATGGAGGGAGGATGGTGGTGTGGTGGATGGATAGATGGAGGATGGTGGTGTGGTGGATAGATGGATGGATGGAGGATGGTGGTGTGGTGGATGGATAGATGGAGGATGGTGGTGTGGTGGATAGATGGATGGATGGAGGATGGTGGTGTGGTGGATGGATGGATGGAGGATGGTGGTGCGGTGGATAGATGGATGGAGGATGGTGGTGTGGTGGATAGATGGAGGATGGTGGTATGGTGGATGGATGGAGGAAGGATGGTGGTGTGATGGATGGATGGATGGATGGAGGATGGTGGTGTGGTGTGGTGGATGATGGAGGGAGGATGGTGGTGTGGTGGATGGAGGGAGGATGGTGGTGTGGTGTGGTGGATGATGGAGGGAGGATGGTGGTGTGGTGGATGGAGGGAGGATGGTGGTGTGGTGGATGGATGGTGGTGTGGTGGATGATGGAGGGAAGATGGTGGTTTGGCGGATGGATGGAGGAAGGCTATCTCTCGCTAGAATATTTCCCCATATCAAGAACTCTTCTCCAAAGTAAAGCACAGCAAATACGGCTGGCAAAAGACGTGAGCCCCCTCATTCTCCTCCCTTCAAACAGCGAAAGCCTGCCCCCTCTACCTTCCTCACCCCCACCCACCAAGCACCAACAAGCACCACCAAGCACCAACAAGCACCACCAAGCACCAACCTATACGGCTTCTCCTCCTCGAGGCAGACCTGCACGTCCTGCACGATGTTGTGGTTGGCGGAGAGGGTGAGGGCACCGATGTTGATCTGGACGTAGTCGACGAGGTGGGACTCGCCCAGCTGCTGCACCTCCTTCGGCCACGTGGCACTCCACATCAGCGTCTGTCTGTCCGACTGGTGTGGTGTTGGCGCAGGCTAGAAGTTGTTGTATGTGGGAAAATGTGTATAAGTTTTTATTGAGGAAAAAAAAATGTATACCACAATGCGCCACCCACCAGTGACAAATCACCATGCACTACCCACCCTGAGCTGTTCCATGATCTTCTTGATCTGCGGCTCAAAGCCCATGTCGAGCATGCGGTCTGCCTCGTCGAGCACCAGGAATGTCGTGCGGATCAGCGTCGTCTGTGTGTGCCATGATGATGATGATGGCGATGGTGGTGATGATGATGATGGCGATGGTGGTGATGATGATGATGGCGGTGATGATGATGATGGAGGAGGATGCATGGTTAGGGTGAGATGGTGGCAGAGTTATGGTCCTAGTGGTGAATAACTGTAGTTGTTGGTTGGGATTGTCATGAAAGGTGAAGTATTATGCAAGGTGGCATAGTGAAAGACATGATGATGATGACAGTGATGATGATGATGATGTTGCGTACCTGGAATGAGTCAAGGAAGTCGTTGAGACGGCCTGGAGTGGAGATGACCAACTGCGCTCCTGTCAGTTGAGTGGTGGTGGTGCTTGCTTGCTGCTTAGATTGAGTTCAAAATCAACACTTGCACTTTCCATTCAGAACATCAGAGGCTTTCTAACACTGGCAATGGATCTACAAAAACACACTGGAAAGAAACACAACACCAATAAACGACCAACTGACAAGTACACCATAATAATAATAATCATAATAATAACAGTAACAGTAACAAGCATGCCATAATAACAACAAGAAGAGCAATATCAGCAATAGGACACCTGCATTGAGTTCGGCGAGTTGTGGCTGCTTGGGGGCGCCGCCGTAGAGGCATGCGTACTTGATGTTGGCAGGCGCGCAGAAGAGGCTCGCCACCTTCGCCACCTGCTGCGCAAGCTCCCTTGTGGGCACCAGCACCAGCGCCTGCGCGGAGAAAAAGAGTCGTTGGTATTATCATTGGTAACAATAACAAATATTAATAATAAATATATTTTGATGATGGTGATGATGATAATGATAGATAATGCTCACAATGCATCCCTCGCTGTAGGAGAGGGGAGGCTGGTTGGAGATGTGCACGATGGCTGGCAGCACAAACTGCAGGGTGGAGGGGATTGATGGGTGGGAGGAGGCATGATGATGGGTAGTTCTAAATGGTTGTTTTGGGTGGAAGACTGGGTGTGGTTGACACATACTGCAATTTACAATAATTTGATTGATGTTTTTGTTGTTTTTGGGAGTGATGATGATGGTGAAGTAGAGCAGTGATGCATCCAACTGAGATCTTGAACCTTGAAGGAAGCTGATAAGCAACAGTATTTTCAGATGCTGAGACATTGGAATTGCTTGGATGAAACCAGTTAGTTAATTTGCGCAGTATCCCATGTGTGAAAAAAAATTATGTAACTAACTAAAAAAAATTCATGCTCTCACTTCCCCTATCAATCTTTAAAACTATGCTGGTTTATTGTATGGTAAAAAGTATGCATTTTCATGATATGCATCTAACATAGTCATTTAAATGTGTCTCAAATGTAGTTTTCTTATTTCATTTATGATAAATACAACTGAAAAAGACTGGAGATAAAACCCAAGATTTGACTGAGAGTATTGAAAAGTAATTTTTTTAATAATCAAATTCATTATTTCAATTTTTTGTTTTTATAAATGTTGTTCATCATTTGATGGGGGTTCAGGAAGAAATTACCTGCAAGCACTTACCGACATGGTCTTACCAGAACCGGTCTGAGCAATGCCCACCAAATCGCGACCACTGAGGGCTACGGGCCAACCCTGCCCTTGGATGGCAGTTGGCTTTTGCCATCCTTGCTCCCTAATCACTTGCATACAGTAGTCTGAGTAGGTGTGCATTCATCGTTACATTTCAACATGACAAAACTCACCTCGACTTGACATCTTTACTGCTTTAATTTGGCTTTTTCAAAGATTATTTGACGATTATCCTCATCAATTTGGACTTAAATGATCAGCTGGAGTCGAAGAACCCAATCATTTAAGAGCTGAAAGTATGCAAACAACAATGAGGATGATGACCTGGCAGGGAGGCCTCTTCGAAGGAGAAGATGGGCTTCATGACTGCTCTGCCCTTCACCCTCACCTGGTTCTCCTTCCTGTACGCATCTATTTCCTCCTGATTTAGTTGAACATCTAATACATTTTCAATGAATTTTTATGGAATAATTTTTTAACCTTTTTTATTATTTTTAAAGTTAAATTAAGTTGATCAACTCACGTCTGAACGAGCTGATACGTCGGGATGTTCAGTATAGAAGCATTTTTTAACTTCTGCAAATTGAATTGGAGTGAATTTGAACTTTTTAACCGGCTGTTTTAAAGGGTCGTCGTATGCAGAATAGGAAGTTGTCATTTCTGTACCAATACTATTCAAAACAAGAGTACTGAAAACCGTCAAATAATGACCATTTGTAAAAATGGAGGAATGAACAAACTACTAAGCACAAGTCTAATTTATTTGTAGATTAATGCATTATGTAAAACATGAAGAAAAAATTTTTTAAGTTAAATTGACAAAAAATTTATGAATAAAATATTATGAAATATAAAATAAATAGGTGAGATCTCATTAGAAACTTGACTAGATACGAAAAACAAAAAGAACACTGATCGTGAAACAGACTAAAATGAAAAAATACACTAAAAAATGTAAAATAATGAATATTCATCCTAGAGATTAGAAGTTTTTCGGAATAAATAAATAACAATATATCAATATGATTATCATATATGGCATTAAAAAAGACAAAATTAATATTAAATTAAGAAAATATGGTCAAAAGAATTTCAATAACGTTTTCAAAAACGAACATTTAACAGCTAAAGTATAAAAAACATGAATAAGAGAAAAGCACTACAATTTAAATAAGGGAATGATGCTGGAAATAATGCTAGAATTGATGTTTTTGGACATTATAAAACGTTTAAAACTTATATAACTATATAAATTTGTGGAATAAACGGTTTTGGGTATAATATATTAAAATTTTAGAATCTAAAGTCTAAATAAAAATTAAATTTAATTAATTAGAATGTTTTTAGTGCAAATGTTGGTTGTTTTAAATCTGTCGAGAATGGCCGCAGCAGACCAAGATGGCCGCAGGGAATCAAAGCGCTCAAGGAGAAAAGATAAAGGAGAAAGCTTTCCATAGCAGCAGCAGTACCAGCGTTGGCAAAGACTTCTCCTTCACCCTCTTTCGCAGCCTCGGCACCAGTGGCAAGACAGAAAATTGAGAAGAATGATGATTGTGTTTTGAGGATGATGTGGTGATGATTGTGCAATGGTATGAGTGTTGGTATTGTGGTGATGAAAGAATTTTTTATTTATGGTGATAGTGATTTTTTGGCGGTGATTGTCATGGTGGGGTGGGTGAGGTTGGATTATTGAGGTTGATTGTGTGTTTATATATATATTTTAATTTATATATATACATATATTGGTAATGGTCTAAAAACCGTTTTATTTAACAAATTTATTTGAAGAGCGCCTTTGTTCACTTAGTAAAGGGCGCTATACAAATCATTAGTGATTGATTGATTGATTGATATAACATTCTTATGATAAGATGATAGTGATGCTTCCAGTTGTGATAATAATGATGATGAAAATCATCCTGCTGCTGATGAAGATAAGGATTACATTATACGGACTTTCTTATCAAAAAGAGGATGATAAACCGAATCAACATTCCCTCTCTTTTTGTGGAGTGATGACGATGATGCCGATGACGATGTCAACAATGACGACGACGATGACGCAAACATGATCTCCTGGTGTTGATGTTGTGGTTGTTGTTGTTGAAGGTGTTGTTGTTGTTGTTGGAGGTGTTTAGCAGAGTGGCTGAAGTAGTTGAGAGGGTAGTAGTCGTGTTGTTGTTGTTGTTGCGACGATGACGACGGATTGAATTCTGCCTGTTGCTGATGGTGCATGGGAAGGAGGGTGGTGATGTTGGAGTGGTTGGCAAGGGTGAGGTTGGGGTGGTTGGCAAGCGCTAGGATGGAGTTGACGTCAAAGATGTTGTTGGTGTCGGAGCAGTAGTAGAGAGGTTCGTTGAGGTTGGAGATGAGATTGATGGAGGGAAGGAGGGTTTCGGAAGAGAGATGATGATGCGATGAGAGGTGGGGGTTGGCGAAATGCGAATTAGTCAGATGGGTGGACAGACTGCCCAGTTGCGAAGTGCTGATGTGTTGGGAGGAGGCGTTGAGGCTGCCGAGACGAGTGCCTTCGTAGTCACCTGTGACGTCATCGATGTCGTAATAAGGGCCATTATGTGCCTGACCCTGGGTTGGTGATGATGATAATTTACTTTGAAAAAGAATAAAAATATAAATTGCAACATTATTTCTGTTGATTGAAATCCAATACAACATTTTTGAAGACCCTAAGAAAACAAGGCAGCAACAAAGTCACAAAACAACAACACAAAACCTTATTGTTGATGTTGTCGATGGCTTGTTGCAGTCTGGAGGGTTGTTGAGGCGCCCCCCTGGAGTTGATCTGGTCAATCACTCTCTGCAGTCGCTCGTTGCATGAGGTCTCCTTGCTGACAATCCTCGCCATCTGGGCTTCCACCCTGGCAGCCACTGCGCCACTTGGGCTGGGATTGGCCTCCCCCATGCTTTTGATGTTGTCAGTGACGCTTCTTCTGAGGTCAGTGTCAATCTTGGTTGGTACTCCGGTGGAACTAGAAGTCACCAGCAACTCTCCACCTCGCACTGCCTTCCCACCTGTTCCGACGCCCCCGTACACCACCACCCAGAGGGGCATGACGTGCCGTGGTGTGGAAGTGGCGCAGTTCTGATCGTCCAGTTCATATAGGTAGACCTGTGCAGGAGTTGGATGGATGGATGGATGGATGGATGGATGGATGGATGGTTGGATGGATGGTTGGATGGATGGTGAAAAGAAACTGATGAGTAACAATAAATGATCGTTCATGACAGCCAGCTCACTGAAGGAACAACAAACAAAGTGAGAACAAATGAATTATTCAGAGGTTTAGAAGTAGCATTGATAAATAAACAAAAATAAAAATAAATCCTATGCTGAACACTTTGAAGACAACCTGAGAGCGGTCAAACTGCGTTTGGATAGAGTCCTTGGGGGAGGGCAGGAGGGTGGAGATGTGTGAGGTGAAGTTGATGGTTGGTTCAATGAAGTCGCCCATCACAGCAGCCCTGGGAATTGCTGTGGTCGTCTTGCCTGTGACGTACTGGTGAGGGTGGGTAGTGCAGTGGATGGGATGAGTGCAGTGGTGAAGATGTAGGAGGAATTTGATTGGTTGAGACATGCCTTATAAATATCTCACCAGCTTATGACATACACTGGAGAAACATATTAAAACACTACATAATTGAACTGTTCACCACCTGGCACACGATGATCTTGTAGTGGTCAACAGACGCCATCTTGGCAAGGGCGTGCTTGAGACACACATCCAAATACTTGCACAGATACACACCCATGCAGTTGTAGCCAATGGTGTTGTTGTCGGAGTCTCTGGTGGAAATTCCATTCTGTACAAACTCAGAGATTTCCTTGCAGTCGTTTTCCACAAAGAATCCAATCTTTGTCTCCAGCTCTGAATCCTTGCAACCACTTGCCACAAACTCATTAACTTTGTCTGGTTATTATATTTATTAATAGAATATTAGTAATTCAATTAACTATATGGGTTTATAATAAATTAAATTGATACAGAAACTTCGCTTATTCGTCTTAGAAAGGTCGTTGATAATAGGCTTATTATTGTTCATAATAACTTCTATAAGAATCTTCCAAAATAGGATTGCAAATTTTGTAAGCTTTGATGATTTCCAGCTTAGGCACTCCAGCTGGATCGAGATAGGAATTGTTCAGATTGGAAAAGACACAGTTCCATCCGGCATTTGCTTGGTCGGGGATTACTTCTGAAATATTCATGAATTATTGAGACTTTAAAATTTGTAAAGTTCAAAATGTAATTAATTTTAATTAACTATACAAAAACAAACACCTTCAATCGACATGGCATTCAAGACTTTTGAAGAATGGCTTTATGATAATTTAAATGCCAAATTAAAACTAAAAGTAACTTCTAATAATAAAAATAACTATGTTTTTGAAGCCATATATACATAGTCATATTACAATATGTATATGTATATAGTTTATAGTAGTAGTCTTTATAGTGCCTTTGTCTCGACACTTTAAATCTTTTTCTTCATCTCCCCCTTTCTCTCCTCTCCCTCTGTCTCCAGATTGCTCCCACACTTCTCAGCACCACTTCTTCCATCCTCTGATCCTCCTCCTGGTAACCAAGGACCCCTTCCATCGGGTCCTGTTTTCCACGCTCCCTTCTCCAAACCGTCAGCCATTCTTCTCTCCACTCTTCATACAACCCACACTCCAGCAAAACGTGCCTCTCATTCTCTTCCTCCCCAAAAACACACTTCCTATCCTCCTTCTCATACTTCCAGCGCACAATTTAATTATTCCTTACCGTCAAGCTATCCCCCCTACACATCATCCTAACTTTCGGTCCATCTGAACCATCTACATATTTTTCCAACTTTCTGCTTTCTGACTTCTCCTCACGGTATCTTCTCAATCTTTCACTTTCCTGTATCTTATTCCCCCATTCCTCCCTTCCCTTTTGTTGGATCCTCTTCACCAGCTCCCTTTCCCCCATCCCTCCAACCTCTCTTTCTGAAACGCCCATCATAAAAACTCTTGCTCGTGCGCCTTTTCCTCCACGTACCATTCTGCTCATAACCTCCACATTAGAGGTCGGACCGGGTACCCGATCTGACCGGGTACCCGCGGGACTCTCGCGGGAACGGTAATGAAAATTAATTTCGGGACGGGAAAAGTCGGGAACCGGGATTAGGTTTTCGGGACGGGAACGGGAACGGGAATCAACATTCAAATCGGGAACGGGAAAAGACGGGAACGGGAATCAACTTTTAAATCGGGAACGGGAAAAACGGGAATAACAGTTATTGGGATTGGATTCTTTAACAATGATTTTTCAGCAAACTTCTAAGTATGGAAATCTTTATTTCATCGATACTCCGTACTTAAAATAAGTATTAAATGCAATGGAAAAGTATAACGAAGCCACCATTGCCAATATCAAAACCTCCAACACTACATTTTAAGTTGTTATGATGAGTCCAAAGATTAGGGAGATTAGAACAAATGGGTGATGATGAAAACTTTTCAGATGAAATCAAAATGGTCAGTTATATTATTTTAATTTTATAAATTAATACTTTGAATTTGAATGATTAATTTCCAAATGATTGCTCAGTTGATCATTTCGACAAAAGAAAAGATGCCATTGATCTTATTCGTATGACAGCATGTCTGTTGCATCCCCAGTATGAAAGAATAATAGGAAAAAAGTTTGGGATAGAAGAGAAATAAATACCAAGACTTTCATTAGAAAAAATTTAATTCTATTTTTTACAGCCAGACCAAGCTGCAGTGCCTTTGAGAAAAAAAACAAATGATGGTTATTTAGACCTATTATGTTTGTTTGTATAATGTAAAAATTATAATAAAATTATTATACTATCAAATTATACGAATGATTTTATATTTGCAGTTGTAGAGAATAAGAATGTTGTTAAAAAAACATATTTCTAACATTATTGAAGAATTAGTAATAATGAACAAAGAAAAAAATTCAGAAGAGGATGAATTGAACAAATATTCACAATTACGTCCCAAAAAAAATTGAAAATTATAAAGATGTTTTATTTTATTGGAGTAAAATGAGCAATTTTAAAATAGTACAAGAAGTAGCAAAAATTTTGTTTAGTGTATCTGCATGTTATATTCGCTGTGACAGAATTTTTCAATATGTGGTCGTTTAACTTCAGACCCAAAATCATCTCATTTGAAAGTTGAAACTCTTAACGGTTTAACCCGTGTGAAAAGCAATAAAGACTTGATTGAATAACTCAAAAACAATACTTTCCTTTCAATAAATATTGAACTTAAATCGTGTTTTTTTATTTCATTAAAAGAAATATTCTCTGACTTTCAAATAATAAATTTTAAGAAATTTTAGAACTAACAAGTTTGGGACCAGTATAAACGGCAGCGAAAATGAATAAAAAAACAAAAAGCTTTCGGGAACGGGTCGGGACGGGAAAAAAAATTTCGGGAACGGGACGGGACGGGAATCAAAATTCTGATGTCCCATCGGGAACGGGACGGGACGGGAAAAAAAATTTCGGGAACGGGACGGGACGGGACGGGAATCAAAATTCTGATGTCCCATCGGGAACGGGACGGGACGGGAAAACAAATTTCGGGAACGGGACGGGACCGGGAATGAAAAATCGTCCATGTCCGACCTCTACTCCACATCCAATTTTTTTCATAAGTTGGCTACATCTCTCCACCATTTAGATTTCTTACCTATATCTTTTACACATGCTCTACCTACTCTTCCTACTATATCTTTCCTCTCTAATGTCCTAATCACAAAGTCTGCCATGACCTTAGCCTCTCTTTCCCAGAATGTACTCCAGGCTGTTTCACCATGTACTACGACATTTCTTACACTAGTCTCTACCCCCCATATCCATCTCCCAAACTTAGTCTGCAAAACCTCTAACTTCTTTCTCTCCTTAGCTGACCAACCAACTGCTGCAACCCCATACATTATCTTTCCTACAACCAAGCTTTTCCATGCCTCCCTGCCCATGATAAAACGACTTCCCGATCTTTTTGCTCCATATTTTACCATGCCGGTTAGGCTTCCAACGTTTCTCATCATTTCACCAAATTGATAAATCCCCCCCTTTTTTCCCCCTTTAAGCTTTAATCCTAAATACCTTACCTCATCACATTTTCTTATGGTCCTACCTCTAATTACCCATTCTTGACATCCTTACATACCTGTATTACCAACCAGTTCCACAACTTTAGATTTCTCTTCATTCAGTTTCATTCCATATTCCTCTAACACCTTCAGTACATCCTCTAACACTATCTTCATATTATTTTCATTTCTCGCCGTCACTATGATGTCGTCAGCATAAAGCATTCCTCCAAACCTCCACTCTTTCCTACTATCTTCCCTACCCATTTGATTGTGTACTTTCATCACTACCCCGGCTCGATGGTTATCCAGGACCGCTGCCACATCCCTACTGTATAAATTGAAGAGGATTGGAGATAAAGGACAACCCTGTCTAACTCCACTTGTGCACGTAACCCTATTATGACTATTTGTAAATGCTTGAAGCTATATTATTTAAAAGTCAAATTCAATCAATCAATCAAATATATTTCTATAGCGCTCTTCCTCAAATTCAAGAGCGCTCAAGTTAATGAATAAGTTCAGTTAAAAATCAAATTGATAGTTTTCATTGGTTTTGACCAAATGAAATAGTTCAGAAAAACTAAATGTTTTGTTTTTATAGAAATTGTTAGTCAAATTATTTGGAATTGAAGTGAAACAAAAAAGTTCCAATATTTCTGTCAAACTTCAGCAAACCAAGGCTTGTATGTTTCTGATGGCTTTTTGTCATACTGAAAAAGTGGAAAAAAAGTTTTAGATTAATTTTATCAATATGCAAATAAAATATTTATTTATTTTTTTCAAAAATTTATCAATATACAACCATTTCGGTGAACTCATCAGCACACGCCATTCTAATTCTTTCGCAATTGGCGGGAGCATCCAGACGGAAGAATTTGTCTGGCAGGCTTGCATCTCGGCGGGCTGCTCGGATGGCCTGCTTGATTGCGAAGAAGACTGAGGTCGCCAAGAGAAGGGGTGGTTCGCCAATGCCCTGTTGTGATTGGTTGAATATCTAGATCACGTTGACTTCAATAAACCAATAGAATTGCCTGCTAAAGCTAGTTCAATGCTTGCAGTTTCAGTAGTCGCATAGAACCGTTAGAACCACAAAAATGTATAGATCTTAGCCACCAATCACACCTCTCAACCACCACCACCCAGGAGCAGCAGTCACACTTCTCAACCGCAACCATAAGCACCACCACAGCAGCCACCTTGGACGAGTAAACTGCCTTCTCGTTGGAGCATCCCTTGAGAATGCTCACGTTGAAGTGCTTCGGAATGTCGTCCATGCACGGAATCTGAGTGGGCGTCCGTTAATCGGTCTAGTTAACTCGCACTTGAAGAAGTTAAATAACATTTATTTTCGTATTTTTACATACCAGCATCATCATAACCAAATTTATTACCATAATCAAACCCTCATCATCATCATCATCACCATCATCATCATCATCACCATCATCATCATCATCATCATCATCCCCCTCTTCGTCATCATCATCATCAGCGCCAACACTTCACCTTATAAGCGCCTGGTCCTTGTGTGTAGAGATTGCCACTGGGCGAGAACTTGACGTCTTCCATCGTGAAGAGGCCGTATCCTGTGAAGATGGATGGCTGGTGTAAGGAAAAAGAGTTAGATCGGGATGACGGTGGAAGAATGTGAAAGATGGAATAAAACATATAGATGGATGGATGTAATAGCTGATTCATCAACTGCACACTCAAACATACGAGGACAACCATTCAAGCATATAAAGAGGCGCACACGACACCTTGCACGAAAGCTCCTTCGATTTGACCAATGTCGATGCCAGGATTCAAACTTTTGCCCACGTCCATCACCACATCCGCTCTCAACACCTGTCAATCGTCAGTTGAAAATGCATCAAAAAGTCTGAAAATTAATTAACTTTTTTTTTTGTATATCTTTTATTTTTGTTTAAATAAAGAACATTATTATAGAAGTGTATAATCCAAACATTCTTTAAAAAGTAATTTTTTTACAAAATACTTTTTAAAAACCAATAAAAAATCGCAAAAATATTTTTCGCAGCACAACTCGATTCAAAGACTGCAACAAGCAACAACTGCAACGAACGCAGTGGTCTCCGGTGAGACAGTCGATCTCAACGAGCGAACAGCCAGCTCCGACGGTGTAGTAGTGGAAGATGTCGCCCTTCAGTGCCCCCTCTTCGTACTGCAGGTCTGGCACTCTGGGGATGTGTGTGTTGAAATAAGTTTTTTTAATAAAAAAGCGTTGTATAATTTTAGGAAGGAATTATTTGTGTGTGAATCAAGTGCTTTAGAATTTTTTAATGATACACTTGAGTATTTATTATAAAATGTAGTAAAATTTTGTTCTGAAAAGTTGTTTGTAATCATTAAATATAAAATCATTTAAATGAATTAGAAAAGACTTGTAGTATCCTGTAGCCGATAGATTGACCCTCTCCATGCCGGCCATCTTGATCCACTCGTTCCAATCCTTTTCCGGTGCTGACGTCATGATGGGCTGCAGACGATGCATCAGCTTCCGGCAGGCGATCTACGTCACCAAACAGGGATGTGACCTATTTTAAATGGGCATTCCACCACTCTTTGGCTATTCCATCCACCAATTTTCAACCACCATCACCACTTCACAGCTTTTCCACTCACCACCTCAACCACCACTCCACTCATTAACGCCCCAACCCTCCCTTTCCCACCACCCACCCACCCACCCACCCATTCACCCACCCACCCTCCCTCCCTTTCCCACCACCCACCCACCCACCATGACGGCCATGCCATGCAGGTCAGAGCTGAGACTGGCCGAGGTGGACATGGTGTTGGGAACGACACTTGCATCATTGTCACCCGCCCTTACGCGGCACAAGGGAATTTTCAAAACCTCTGCCGCTACCTTTGTGGTGAAGGTAGGGGAAGGGGAGATGGAAGAATGGTGAATTTAACGATAAACAAATACAAAAATGAATTTATAGGAAAACACATTTCATGAAAAAAACCACAAAAAAATGGTCCAGCCACATCACTGAACAACCACAACAACAACAAAACCACTACAAAACTACAACAACAAGAACTTGGGCTAGTTTGGTGTGCAGTCCCTGACCCATCTCCACCCCTCCACTGTACACCACCACCGACCCATCCATGAAGACGTTCACCAAGGCAGCTCCCTGGTGGTGGTGGTGGTGGTGGTGGTGGTGGTGGTGGTGGTGGTGGTGGTGGTGGTGATGATAATGATGATGGGGAAGGGGGGATAACGGTGAAGTGGTAATGAGGGCCATGGTGATCTTTATTTAAATTTTTTAAAACAATTTTTGATTCTTTTGAAAAATGAAAAAAGCGAAAAAGAGTAATTTTAAATTGTTTTTTTTCTTAACCAATTTTTGTGTTGATAGTTATTCAAACAATAATAAGAATAATAAAAATGAAAATAATAATAATCATCATCATCACCATCATCATGAATTTGAAATCATATCCCAGTCCGAAAAGCGACGGCATCATGTAGACTCCCCTCTTCTTCCAACGATTCTTGCTGGTGAATGGGTGGATGGGTGGATGGTGAATGGATGGTGAATGGAAGAATGTTTAGACGATTGGATGAATGGATAAAAAAATGGATGGATAAAACGTTATAAAGTCTATTAAACATAGATAGTGAAGAGATAAATAATAATCTTTCGAACGAAAAACCACCTGTTGAACTCCTCCACCTCCAACAACAACGTCTCGTAATTCACCTGCCTCTTCACCTGGTCCCAGCACCTACCGAAGAGTTGAGGTTGACTCCAACAATGAAAACCAAGTTGTAACTAAACCATGCTACTGAGCCCTTAAAAAAAGTAAAAAATGTTTTGCTAGTAATTTGCTTCTTTAATATTGTGAACCTTCCAACTATCAAATTGTCTTCATGCCTCCCAAGCAACCTCTGCAGGTTCGGCTCGTTCCACGAATGCTCGTAGGGCGTCAGATCTCCCAGCCTCAGCATGTTCTCCTCTTTAATCTGAATTATTCATATTTACTTTTTTACACATTTTAATCACTAATAAAATTTTTGATAAATTAATAATAATAAATAAAATGTAAAATTAAATTTCCACATTCTTCAAAACTAATAATAGAAAAAAATAGAATTTTAAATTCAAATTCCCCATCGTTTCAGACAAATTAAAGAACAAAAAAGACCAAAAGCTCACCACGTTGACGGGCAGGGAAAGGTGGTGAGCGACGTGCTGGACAATGGTCTCGGCGATGAAGACTCCTTGCGGGTTGCCGAAGCCCCTGAAGGCGGTGTTGGAGGGCAGGTTCGTGCGACAGAGGAAGCCCTTGATGCGAGCATTGGCAACGAAGTAAGCGCCGTTGCATTGTTGCATTGCTCTGATTAGCACCTGTGGGGTGTTGCATGAGTGGGAGGGTGGGTGGGTAGTTGGATGGTTGGCTGGTTGGGTGGGTGGGTGTGTGGGTGGATGGTTTGATAGATGGTTGAGTGGGCGGGAGGGTGGATGGATGGTTTGATAGATGGTTGAGTGGGTGGCTTCATGAAAAGTTAGAGAGATGATTAAATAAAGATCTGTTTGGGAAATGGTCTTGGTACTGGTTTGTGAATGAGAGGAAAACTAGGCTCAAAGCAAAAGCAAGTCTTCAACAAATCTCCAACGTAGAGCGAGAGGTCAGTACTGAAGCCAGCGTTGACGTAGATGTCGACGATGAGGGAGGATAACTTGCCACTGGAGGAAAAGCCCACCTGGAAAAGTGATGAAAATCATGATTGTTCGAGAAATTCGTGCTGGAAATGGATTAAGAGGAAACAAACGTTGCAATAAAAACTATGCGACGTCAGCTTGTTTAATCAGCCTCCATTACATTTTCCACTCACCCACCCACTCACCCACCTACTCACCCACCTACCCACCCATCCACCCACCCATCCACCCACCCATCCACCCACCCACCCACCCACCACCCACCCACCTTGTACTTGGCGAGGATGGGATGCCTGCCTCCAGTCATCCTCATGTCCTCGTTCCTCTCCAGCACACACCGCACAGGTCTACGCAATCTGTAGAAAGATAATTTATTTAAAATTAAAATAATAATTAATTAATTAACACATTAAAGTTTAATGTGAACGCCAATAGTCGGATTATTACTCTGAATGGGCTGAAGGATGGATCGAAAAGTCACTCACTTGTTGGCAGCCACCACGGTGGGCGCCACAACCATCGCTGTCCTCGTCTCCTTCCCGCCAAATCCACCACCTAATCCGTGTTATTCGTTTATTATTATTATTTTTTTTGTTGCTGTTGTTGTTGTTATTACACAGGACAAAAACTTGCCTATTCTGACAATCTTTGTGTCGATTTTGTTGCTTTCCACGCCCAACACCAAAGCAGATACACTCTGGAGACCAGATGAAAAGTATGAATATTAAAATAATATTAATATTAATAATCAAATAAAAACATAAATAATTAATATAAATAAAATATATGTATTCGAAATAAAAGTAATAATACAATAAATAATTTAAAACTGTAACGAGAAATAATTATTTCGCACCTGCATCTGCGGGGGGTTTTGGCTGTTGCACGTGACCGACAGACCGCCATCTTCCCTGGGCACGACCAGACAGGCGTTGGTCTCCATGTAGAAGTGATCTTGTCCACCCATCGATACCTACGCTCCAAAGTGGTGTAATGGCCGTTGTTGCTAGCTTCATTTGAGAGCTTATCCATTCATCTTTCGATTTCTTATTGACAAACTTCTTCTCCATAACCTTTGAATCTCCATCCATTAGACCACCATCCTGTTTCACTCCTCTCACCCCCACCTACCTCACTCCTCTCACCCCTACCCACCTCACTCCTCTCACCCCCACCCACCTCACTCCTCTCACCCCCACCCACCTCTCCCTCAATCACGTGATCACACTCCTTCATCGCCTCCTCAGGGTATCCACTCCGGAAGGACTTGCCTTCGAAAAAGGAGTTTGCCTCGATGGCGTCCTGCAGGGGGTTGCAATGATGGAAGGATGGATAAGGTGGGATGAAGGAGTAAGATGTTGGATTAGGTTAATGCATGAAGCTAGTTTCGATAATATATTTTAGGATAAATAAGATAAGTTAGTCGGCGTGAGTAAAATAATTAAGGAAATCTACTTCACGTCTTAAAAACCACCACACTCCACACCACACCTGTATAGTGATTAAAGGCTTGAGCTCTTCATACTCCACCTTGACCGCTGCGAGAGCCATTTGACCTTGGAACTTGCTCAAGGTCAACAGACCAGCTAGTGCCTGACCTTGCGATGTGACCTTCCAAGTTAAAAATAGTTTATTGTTGTAAGGTTGTTGCTTCATGTTATATTCTATAACCTTATTTGAAATATTGCGATTTTAAACTTTCTTTTTCTTATATTTCATTTTTTTCAATACGATAAAATTTTAAATTTTGGGAATTCTAATGCTTCTTTTATGATACCTCTATTGAATATTCATTCAAAATTAACATTTTAAAATATCTCTCAAGTAAAAACTATTTAAAATAGGAAAGAATGTCGTAAGCTTCACTTCTTTCTCGACAAAAACGAATTCTTCGCATGCATATTCATTGACTCCTGTGACGTCACTGCAGTCGACCACGCCCACCACACCCTCCATCTTCAGCGCCTCAGTAAAGTCGACCTTCAAGACTCGGGCATGCGACTTGGTGCTTTGAAGCAGTGTCAGATGCAGCTCATCTGGTTAGTTATTTCATTAATTAAGTGTCATTAGTTTGAAATGTTTAATGAATTAGTTAATTAATTAGTTTTTTTTTCATCCAATTATTCGAATAAATTGTGTAAACTTATTTTTTAAATTTTATAATTGGTTTAAATATTCCATATATATAGCGCAAACCTTTATAGCGGGGCATGTCGTCAACGTAGAGGGCTTCTCCCGTAGTGTGTTTGAGGGCCGAAAGGTGCTGAATGGCATGGCCTACCACCTGTTTGGAGGCTGTGGTGGCTGTTTTGGTGGCTGTGGTGGTTGTTTTGGTGGT
Source organism: Piscicola geometra (assembly GCA_943735955.1). Classification (NCBI taxonomy): domain Eukaryota; kingdom Metazoa; phylum Annelida; class Clitellata; order Hirudinida; family Piscicolidae; genus Piscicola; species Piscicola geometra. Next base: position 627,210 of record OX030959.1, on the reverse strand, counting down.
TGTTGCACTTATACTATTTATTGGTTTTCCATTTTTTGGGAATTTTAGTGGAGTTTCATTTAGAGCGGGATTAACACTGGTGTCCTGGTCGCAGTGTGTCTTCATTTTATAGTCATTTTTAGTTGTTTTGACATAGCCGTTGCTGGTTGGTGCATTGTTTGTATCATTAGTATCACCACTAATGAACATTTCATGAACTTTGTTTTTAATTTTGTTGTAGTTGTTGTTGTTGCTGATGACGATATCATTTCCATCGGGGTCCTCGAAGATTTGGAGAAATGTTGGGTGAGAGTAGTTGTGGTATGTGTTGTATACACTTTCTTTTTTCTTTTTTAAACTATTTAAATTCATTTTTCCATTAATATTATAATTATTCTTTGCAATATAAACATCACTATCGTAACCGTTAGTCAGTTTTTGTTGGGTGAGTTGGTTGAGCTTGTTGTTGATGTTGTTGAAGTCAGAACGGATGGCGCTGATGTTGTTGTTGAGGAATAATGCGTCGTTGCAGAGAAGCGGCTGTTGAATTCAAAGTTTAGCATTTAAATTTGTAAACATATATTTATGTGATATTTTCGTTTAACATTTAAACCGTGTATTTATCATAATTTAAAATAGAAATAGGAAAAATATTTTTTTAATTTCCAGCTTATTCTTCAAAAACAGTAAATACACGAGAGACGAACATTCTCTCGTTCCAGCTGGACAGCCACTTCGAGGAAGAACTTGAAGAAGAAGGAAAGTGAAAGACTTGACCTGTACGACTCCATGCCCCCGGGAATTCCCAAGTCTAAAAATAACTCCTTCTTCAAACTTTTCATCGCGTCTCGCAGCATTTCTTCGTTCCATTTTCTTAGAATTTTGAAAAATGTTTTTATCATAAAAAAAGTTAAAATTAGCTTTTTCATTTTAAATATTTTATTGTCCAAATTTAAAAAAAAGTTTTAAATAATTAAACAAAAACTAAGCACCGAACCTCCCAATCAGCACATCCCTGGTCTGTTGCGCCACCAACACTGTAGCCGCCATTCCTCCATAAACAATTCTGACGTCATCAATCACGTCCACCTCCTTCCGGTTCATGGTGACTGTCATGGCGGCGTTGACGATGGAGATGTCGTCCTCCCTCCTCCTCGACTGCTTGAAGCAAGAGTAGTATTCGTTCTGCAGGTGAGTCGAAAGATTTTTCAACGTTTATCGCCATCTGAAACTATTTTATCAAAATGGAAATAAAAAACTAATCCAGTTTTTGAAGATAAATAATACAATTTTTAAAAACGAAAAGCATTGAACGGACCTGAGCGGAGAAGGGCAGGGTGATGCTGACGAGGACCTCATCCTCATCGAGAATGGTGCGTCTGTAGCCGCTGAAGAAGGCATCGTTTATCAACAAGCTCCTGTGGCCTTGAAGAGATTTTTAAAATGGCGACGATATAAATGTTTTTATCAAATAACTTTTAGAGCATATAATACAAAGACGACATCTATTGAGCGTATTAATATAATTATATTTTATTGCAGACACCTTTTCCCACCACAACCAACCTTTACAACCACCACCACCATGCATAACATCCACCACAACCACTCTTTCCACCAAAGTCCATAGAAGGAAATATCATGACAGCGAGTCCCATTAATATGATTATATTAATAATAATAACAGTAAAAATAAGGAAAATAAAAACATAAATAATTTATTCAAATAGTAATTTTCATCACCAATCCACCTTTCATCGACACCACGTTGACGGGGCAGAGAGCGCAGACGAAAAGTGGATTGAGGTCTGAAATAGGACTTGCTGTCATGATGTTACCTCCTATGGACTTTAGTGGGAGAGTGTGGTTGTGGTGGATGTTATGCATGGTGGTGGTGGGTGATAGTTGGTTGTGGTGGTTGTGATGGTTGTAAAGGCTGGTTTTGGTGGTTGTGATGGTTGTAAAGGCTGGTTGTAGTGGGAAAAGGTGTCTGCAATAGAACTGATTCAGAAATGATTTCTCCGACTCACAGCAACATTCCTTATTTGGTTGCTAGCAAACACCTTCAACATCTGCAGTACAACCTTCAGGAACCTGACCTTGTAGGCTGGTGGGAGTTTGTGGGGATCATTTGATTTAAATTGAAAAAGTTTTCTAATGAAACTAAAAATCATGTTATTTTGATTTTATAATGCTGATTTGATAAATAATACAAAATATAATTTTCTAGAACCTTCTTCCTTCTCCACCTCCTCCTTCAACACCTCTGCAACGTGGCTTAGTGTACACGACACACCAACCCTCACTCCCTCTTTCATTCCTTCTCTCATTTTCACTCCATTTTCAGTTTTCTTCATTCCATTCATCTGTCTCTCTTTTTTTACCTTTTCACATGAATTCATTTCCAAAACGTGTGATGTTCCGATCAAAACAGGATATCTCAACTTCCGGAACTTATTTTCGATTCCCACTTCGGTATTTCCCACTATCAGTTTCGCTTTTGGATGCTGGCTCTTTAGCTGCACCACTCTATTTAGTGTCGTTGGTCTGTACCACGTGACCCTGCTCGACCGGAAGTGCAGTTCTTGCTTGTCGTATACTTCCGTTTCTTCCTTTATGAGTTTGGTTGCACAAATTAGATTTTCAAAATTTTGAGAAGGTTATTCATGGTTTAAAATAACTATTGATGAAATTTTTCTATTATAACATAAAATTGAAACCTTTAACTGTTCCAGTTTATGCAAGTCAACTGTTTCACATTTAGTTTCACCCTTCTACAAAAATGAAAAAAACTTGACATTTTCATTTGAATCTTTATGAATAAAAGTATAATTTTTGATGTGAAATCTTTGAAAAACTTTCTTGCTTTTCACCAGCCACTCACTTGACAAAATGAAGAATACCCTTGTAGAATTGGCCTATAGCCTGTGCACCTACATAAATTGCCTGTGGAAAACAAAATAAATACTTGGAGATTGGATTCGTTGAAATCTTAAATTTCAAAAACGTTTTGAAACATTTAAACAACATTTATTATTTTTTTAAAACATCCATCTACCTTCAACCACCCTCCAACCTTCAAGCACCCTCCCACCTTCAAGCACCCTCCAACCTTCAACCACCCTCCAACCTTCAAGCACCCTCCAACCTTCAACCACCCTCCAACCTTCAAGCACCCTCCAACCTTCAACCACCCTCCAACCTTCAAGCACCCTCCAACCTTCAACCACCCTCCAACCTTCAACCACCCTCCAACCTTCAACCACCCTCCAACCTTCAACCACCCTCCCACCTTGGAAAGCATCTTCGATATCGTGCAGTTGGGGAGTGTCGACGTTGCAGAGGAGGCCGTACATCGACATGACGAAGCCGGGAGTGCAAAAGCCACACTGCGTGCCATGGCAAGACGCGAGTTTGTCCTGCTCGCATGGGAGAATATTCAAGAAATTATCAATGGATGATAACTATAATTTTAAAAAAATCCTTCCTATTCTTTCAATGCAGTAGCTCATTTATTTGGATTGTTTTTTTTAATCGTATTATACTTTTATTTATCCGTCCATACATGCATCTATCTATGCATTCATCCATACATCCATCAATCTATGCAACCCACCCTGACCTGCACTGGATGAACCTTTCCATCCCTCACGTTGCAAATGCCTTCAACAGTTGTAATGGCCACCCCATGCATCGATGACAACAGGGCCAAGCAAGAGTTGATGGTGAAGTGCCTGTGGGTCGTTTACATTTCCTCTCACTTGCATTGACGCCACTTCAATAATAACCTATATGATTTTGTACAGAGGGAAGTTGATTGAGGGGTTTTAAGACAATTCGCCGCTAAAATTAATTTACGAATTACAGATTCTAATTATTTGAGGGCCATATCTGGGGATTTTAAATTCTGAAACAGCATGAATATTATTTGAATAAAAAATTTTAAAACATTAATATTTGAACGATCTTTCAGGTTTTTATTTTCCTTTTTTTTAAATTTGTTATTTAAGCTTTCTCGATTGTTGATTGCATTCAAACACCTGGCTTGTCCACCAAGGAAGCGGGTCAGCAGAACAGTGCATGCCCCACACCCTCCCTCTCCACACCCACACTTGGTCCCCTTCAAGCTTTCTGTGTGTATGTAAGTGTATGTGTGTGTGTGTGTGTGTGTGTGTGTGTGTGTGTGTGTGTGTGTGTGTGTGTGTGTGTGTGTGTGTGTGTGTGTGTGTGTGTGTGTGTGTGTGTGTGTGTGTGTGTGTGTGTGTGTGTGTGTGTGTGTGTGTGTGTGTGTGTGTGTGTGTGTGTGTGTGTGTGTGTGTGTGTGTGTGTGTGTGTGTGTGTGTGTGTGTGTGTGTGTGTGTGTGTGTGTGTGTGTGTGTGTGTATGTGTGTGTGTGTGTGTGTATGTGTATATGTGTATGTGTTTTATTTGCGTGCCTCCTTTAAAATCTGAATTTAACTTAAGTATTTTAACATTAATTTTTATCATTATTTATGCTAATAACTCATTCAAAGTCGATGACGTCAAAGGTGATGACGATGATGATGACGATGATGATGACGATGATGATGACGATGATGATGACGATGATGATGACGATGATGATGACGATGATGATGATGATGATGATGATGATGATGATAATTGGCTCACGTTCTTCTCTGAGGTAGACGAGGAGGGTCATCTCGGGGTCAGGGTTCGTGACGATGACCTTTTTGTAGTTCAAGTAGAACACTAACTCGTTCATTGCTATGGTGTGGTTGGGAGTGGTTGTGGTGTAGTTGGTGAGAGATTGTGTAGGAGTCGTGAGAGGCTGTGGTGGTGTAGGGAGAGGTTCTTTAATCGTTTTAAAAACTCCTAAATCTTGCGCTTTCATTTTGATAAAAAAGAATTTTGTTCTTAAATCTATAACCTTTTAAAGAGTTTCTTTTAATAAAAACTTAGCTTTTGAGAAACAAAACAATACTGTTTTTTAAACTTTTAATTTTTAAGGAAGAAAGTACTATTTTGAAAAATGTCCAATAATAAGCTTAATCTAATTATTAATGTTAATTTATTGTCGAACTCTATGAAAATTTAATAATTTATCAACTTTTTTATTTATTTAAATTTATTTATGAAATATCTAATTTATGGCATACTTCGAACGCATATATTTTTATATGCATATTTTTCACAACTCAACCAAAGTTGTTTTCTCCTCTTGAAGTGACCTGCAAGCCTTTTAAGCGACTTGAACGCAACTTTTTTAATTGTCTTCAAACAATTTTGAAGTGCGCATTTCTCAAAATGTCATCAACATAGCTATATACAGATATCTGTTGAAAAAAATCATTATAATGGTATTTTAAATAATAATTAACAAATGCCAATCGATTAATTCATTAAAAACAATAATAAATTAATTAATAAAAATTCACAAAAAAATTTAACAATGCTTCTCAATCGTCCGTGGTTTAAAGGTCGTGATAATTCTAATCAATAATAACTCGTACACTTATCAAACTCTAAGATAAACAGTCACATGAGTTTCTTGGCTTTAGATGTTAGCAATTTGGGGTTTTTACGAGTAGTATCTTTTAGGGAATGTAATAACTACATAGTTACTACATTACCTAGTATCTTTTTATTAATATTTTCAATTAATGTTTTTCTCATTTTCTCTGTTCAATTTTAAGACTTTTTCGACTAAATTAACCACTAATAGATTTTATATCTATTATTCATCCAATATGCAATATTTCTATCTTTGTTAGTAGCCCACTCATCATCGATTATTTTAATCTGACAAACAGGAAAAACATTTCCAATTATTTTCTTTTTTAAACATCAAGAGATTCGAAACAATCACTCACAAGCCCTCGTCTATCAATCGATCAAATACATTTATATAACACTATCAGAAAGCAGAGACAAAGAGTTGTAGTGAAATCTTATCGAGCATTCATTATTCAGGTCTTTGAATGGGAGAAAAGCTAAATAACAAAACTCTGTTATCTCCGCACGGAATATACTAGAATATTTTTGTGATATTCATAGTCCATGTTATTGGAAAGATTTTTACAATCGTTTTGTATAACTACATCCACAGCATAGATTCAAGTTGAGAAAAAGTTAAAAAGTAAAAAAATGTAAAAAGATTTGGATTTTTAGAAATGCCTTGAGAGAATTACTACTGATAAATAATCTGAAAGTCTATAAATACGCAATGAATCTATAAATAAACTACGATTCTGTGAACGCCGAAGCAGGTACAGCACGGAAATGAAGTTTGGGCGCGGAAAGCTGATGGCTGGTGCTCGTGGGTTCGATAATTCCTTTTCAGTCTCTCTTCTTCATGTACGCCTGCATAAAATATCAACGTTTAGCTTTTTTTCTTGCGAAGCTAAGAATCTTTTTTGGGACTAAAGTTGGAAATTTGTAATTGAAATAGGTCATTTAATCGTCTCAAATATCGCACAGACTTTTAACTCACTGCTGTTTATATAACTTATTTGAATTTTTTTTAAATATTGATTCAGGTCAATTTAAAGTGGAACAGGGGAGGCACAAACCTGAGGTGCGGTTACCCTGGTCGGAGGGGTGATGACGTTTTGCGAAGGTCGCGAGTCGAAAAAATGGCCATCGTGGTATTCTTTGTTGTCGCTAGAGTGGCCAGAAACATCGATCCAGTTGTTTCCAGAACTATACGACATCATTTTGTTGCGAGAAGAAAGGTTGTGTGTATCGCTGTGTGTGTTGCTGTGTCTGCTTGAGTGTACCTCTGAGTACCTGCGTGGTTTGATATGCACAAGTTTTGTTCCCACTGTCGCCTCCACTGCTTTGTGCACCTCGGTGTGTGTGTAGGGCTTTCCGAGGTCGTACTTTTTGAACAACAAGTCTTTTTCCAGGTGGGAAAGCTTGCTTGGCTGGAAAACATTGTAGTTGCTTTGCAGAGGAGTTGTGGTGTATGTGTTGTGAATACTTTTGAGTGGAGTTGTGGATTTGTTGTAGTTGATCGTGAATATGTTTTTCTTGAAACTGCTCGGTTTGTAGTCTGCTTCGGTCTGATCAGTGATGCTTTCTACTGTGTAAATACGTCGGTTGCTGTTGTCCCTGAGATAAGCTTGTTTATCTGTGAAAAGAGAACTCAGAGCTACACTGTGTCTGGAAACGTGCGGGTGTTGGTAGGGTTGGGGTATTTCATAGCGTGGTGCTGGTGGTGGTTTAGGGGGAAGGTAGTTGTAGTGGGAGATGTTGGCTCGCTGTGTTGGTTTTTTGCGGCGATAGTTGTATTCTTGGACCTCGTCATACACAGGGGCAGGGGAGGAGTATGCAGAGGGTGCTTGGTAGGAAGAGGATCGTCGAGGTGGAAGGAAGCTCGAAGAGTAGTCGTATCTGCTCACTGCCTTGGATTCTTCAGCTTTTGGAGACAAGAGGATCTCACGGTGTTTGATGGAGGAGTCTTCCTGGTAGACAGACATGTGAGGAGCTGTGTAGGCCACCGAAGGCCTTCTTGAAAGATGAGGTGTGTACGAGATGTAGTGCTGGGAAGCCGTTTCAGGTAAATGAGAAAAGTGCTGACTTTGAAAGGGCAAGAGTTTCGTCGTCAAAGATCTGTCCAGCTTGTTCAAGTCGAAGATTCTTTGAGAAGAGTGAGACCTCGTTGGGTGGGGAGTGTAAAGGTGCATGGATTGGTTGGATGGAAGGGTGTGGTGATGGTAGTTATAACCCGATCCAGCATCCACCGTTGAAGACTTGTAGTAGACGTTGGTGGTGGTGAGAGGGAGGTGGGGTTTGGCTTCAGGCAAGGTTGACCTGCTTCTCGCCAGTTTGGTTGGCTCGTACGCTAGAGGAGTGTATGTTTCCAGTGGTTCAAAACTTTGCTTCGGATAAAATCCTTTGTAGAGGTTGCCATAGTTGCTCGTGTAGTGTTTGGTGTTGCCTTGGTGGACGTGATAGTCGTTTTCAATTTTTGTTTCGTGTCTGTGAATGTCTGGAAAGACACTGATGGACTTCTTGGCCAGAAATGTGGAGGTGCTGGAAGGTCTTAATGCCGAGGTGTTCGCTGTGTAGTAGGGGGATTGCGAAGAGGCGTGTAGCGGTTTGTAGGGAATGGCTTCGAGTCGAGTTGGAGTGCTTTCAACTCTCGATTGTTTGTAAGCCACATCACCAAAAGGCACAACAAATCTGCTTATCTCATTAGTCTGTCTGTAAGCATCACCTCCTCTGTAGGAATGAAAGCTTGCCGAACTACTTCTCAACTTTTCGAGTCTTTCCATCTCGCCATAGTAGCCCTTGAGCGCCTCAAGGTCACTTCTGACGCCCTTCAAACTGCCCTTCACTTGCTCCATTCTCAAGTCATCCACTTCAGAACCTCCATAACCTCCCAAACTGTGAAAGCGATCTCCCCCCTTTTGAGCTTCTGCTCCTCTCGAATAGGTTCTGCTGCTGGAACGTCTGTTGTCGAGAACGGCACTGCTGCGCTGGCTTGGCTGTGGAGACGAAGGTTTGCTGATCGAAACTGAAATCCTGCCCAGCTTTGGCGACCGGCTGTTCCTCGCCTCTCTCCGCTCAAAATGGCTGAAGTCGTTTGGACTGGGTCCTCTCAACGGCGAAGAGAGGTCTTGTCTCTGTGGAGATGTTACATTTTCTCCAAATCATCCAAAGTTTTCGGATATTGTAAGAAAATGTTTTTAAGTCTTTATAAAGTTATTTTATTAATTTTTTCTTACTTACGCTGAATCTTTTGGAGGAAGTCATGCTGGGATGCAGTTAGTTTAGTGGCTGTATTAGGAGAAATAGAGAACATTTAAATTTTAAATTTTGAGAATGATTGTTTAAAATGAACATTCAATTCAAGAAATTCATCTTTTTGATGTTTAATCGTTATATTTAAGGCTAATAATCCATTTTCTTTTAAAATTATTTTTTGGAAAAAACTTTATTAATTAATTATAAAAGTTTGTACTTATCAGTTTTCTAAGTAGAATGAAAATTCAAGTTAAACCACAAAAGCAACTTTTCCAGCATCAAACACTAACAACCCCACAGCCAACGATGTTATTGCTGGAAAGAAAAGTTTGCAATGCAAAAAAACCTTCAAAACAACTCAAAGAAAGAAAAATAATAATGACAAGTAAGCGTTGAAAAATACAAATGAAAAACGCATCAGAAATGAACATAAGCCGAGTAGTGATGAGTTAATAACATACATAAAAACAAAATCAACAATAATAATGTTGTAACAGTAATAAAAATATCTTTAAAAATGAGATTTTTTATGTCTGAAAAGCAATGTAAACTATAAAATATTCATTTAAATGTTTGTAAACAAAATAGGTGTATGTGAAAATATAATAAGTCTGAGATTGCCTAATAAAGAGTTTTAAAGAGTTTTGTGTAAGGTGCATTTAGACTATGCTGTTTATTTCTTTAATTTGTAAATTTAAAGCTTGAATCTTGCAACCATCATTTATACATTAATTTTCAAAAGATATTGTTTTATATATTTATTTATCGATTGAAAAAATGTGAAAACTAATTTTTAGTTTTGTTTTTTCACATTTTTTAACTGCTACAGCTGTTAGTAAATTTTCTCACGATGATCTTCTGGAATTTCATGGTTTTTTCCTTCTTTTTCAAATAATCTCCGTTCAACCTTTCCACAAATTGGTTCAAGAAATGTCGATTTTGAAAATTTCATTTAAAATTTTTAAATTTCCCAAGTTTTCACATTCTACTTATATAACAATTTTATCCCTTTATCCCCTTGATGCATGTTTTGCATGATAAACTTGCTTCGTTCACTCTTCATCACTCCTTGTTAGCCACTCAGGAATTTTTTTTTTCTCAATAATGTTGTTCGTTTTGTTTTCAATTTTTCATTCGTTTTCAAGCGTTTTATTCACTCTTTCGACGAACCGCGCTACAAACAACTTTTTTTAATGTTTAACATTCTAATGCTTTCTGCACTTATTACTTTTGTTATACAAATTACTCATTTGTACTTATTTTAATAATATTTATTCTTAATTACTCTTTTTTACTTATTTTAATAATATTTATTCTTAATTAATAAATTTTTTTCATACACCTTACATAATCTTTTTCTTCTTATTCAGCCTATTAACTCCTGCCTTCACAGCCCTCCAGTCGGCAAGCAGCAGAGCTCCAAGTTGTTATTTTTCAAATTATCAAACTTTTGAACCACGCCAATAACAACCGATGATAAACAATTAAATCACTATATTAAAACACTAGTGTATAAAAATTTATTTTTGACTATTAGTTTTACTACCGTAAAATAGAAAAATCTATAATTTTTAAATATTTTTCGAAAAAACATGTTTTGAGCTTTTATTTGAAACACAACTTGTTTGAATGTTTATTTAAAACTTGAATGTCTATAGTGGCAAAAAATAATTTGATGCGTTGATACCTTTAATTTCGGACATTAAAAATATTTATTTTTAAATGTTTAAAGAGTTTGGTACTTTACGTTATCTTCAAATCATTTTTTAGTGAATATTTATTTAATTAATTGTGACTTTAATAATACTTATATAAAACAAAATATTTGATTTGTTATCCCAAAAAGCATTAAATACGACGTTTTAAGTAACCATCATTTTTGGATTCGCCATTGCATGTGCTTCTGAAAATAAACTCCATTCATCTCGATAATAGTTTTTATTTCGGCATACAGTCGTAAATAACTAGACACTATCTCGAAACGCTGATACGAAAGCAGTTTTATGTCAATTTAAAAAAAATGGTAAGTTATACTATTGGTATTACTCGAATGAATATGCTTCATTTGATGTAGAATCAAGTAAAAATATAAATTATTAAAACGAATCATTAGGAGTTCCCTGCTAAAGAGTGCCATTACACAAACGTGCACAACTCAAATCACGAATCATTTTCTTCAAAGATTTTTATTTGTTTTATTTTTTTCTAAACTGACGGAGCCCAGAAACAGTTCAAAGTTTAAAGTTCTTTCCTGTTTTATAATATTTCTGAAGTATTTGTAGTGCTTTTAGTGTTAGAGCGACTGAAATCTTGGTTTCTTTTTATTGATTTTGTAAATAAGTATCATAATTTAATTTAATTAGCTTTAATTTTTAATAGTTATATAAGTTGTAATTTCATTCATTCAAATAAGATGAATCAAAGAGATGCAAACGATGTAAGTCTATTAGAAGTTTCATATGAATGACATTTAGGATTCAAATAATACGAGTAACCTTTTTCGTTTCATAAAATAGAATTATTTTCCAAATTTTTCGTTTTATCAATACTCATACTTCTGCAAACGTTTAACTGGTAAGCCACACAACTATTCTAGAAAAGCAAAAAAGGATCCGAAAAGGTACAAGTGGTGAGACAAGCAAGCAACCGCCAACAGACACCACAAAGACAAACACAGACAGCGCCACGACCAAAGAAGAGCACCAAGGAATACCTCTTCAAGGTTCGAAATAATTTAGAAGCTGTTTGAAACATTAATTTTCCTTTGTGTTCTTATGAATAAACGGGTGGTAAAGTGATATTATGAAAAATTATAAAAATTTCTCGAATTAAGAAAAACTAAATTCGTATAAGTCCACTAATGCCTAAACGCATGCGAAGGTGCTGGTGATCGGTGACTTGAACGCGGGAAAAACCTCACTCATCAAGCGCTACACTCAACACACCTTCTCCGAGCAGTACAGAACCACTGTTCGTCTTCAAATTCATTAATTCATTAACTGGATAATTAACGTCATAATTAGTCTGATATTTAACTAGATAATTAACTCTTGAAGGTCTCAATTCTTTATCGCTTTAAATGCCATTTGATCGTAGACCCTTAAATATTTTGATGAAATATTACCCATAACCTCAAATACTCAGATCAAACTATTCAAATAACGCCTAATTAATTATTCTGAATCTTAATTAGTGGCATATAGCCTGGCAACCAATCAACAGATCGGTGTGGACTTTGCCCTCAAGGTGGTCGACTATGACGCCTCTAGCGTCGTCAGACTGCAACTATGGGACATCGCAGGTGGTGCTGATGATGATGATGATGACGATGATGATGATGATGATGATGATGATGATGATGATGATGATGATGATGATGATGATGATGATGATGATGATGATGATGATGATGATGATGATGGTGAACATAATGATGATGATGATGATGATGATGATGACGATGATGATGATGATGATGATGATGATGATGATGATGATGATGATGATGATGATGATGATGATGATGATGATGATGATGATGATGATGATGATGATGATGATGATGATGATGATGATGATGATGGTGAACATAATGATGATGATGATGATGATGATGATGATGATGATGATGATGATGATGATGATAATAATGATAATGATGATGATGATGATGATAATGATGATAATAATGATGATGATGATAATGATGATGATGATGATGGTGATGATGATGAGGCTTATGATCCTATTGAAATAATCAAAAGATGTTTTCTTTCACGTCTCCTTCGCGCCTTCTCTCCATTTTTCATTTTTTATTTCTCCACCAGGCCAGGAGAAGTCAGGCAACATGACGAGGGTCTACTACAAAGACGCAGTTGCTTGCGTCATCGTCTATGACGTCAACAGCGATACCTCCTTCCAGGCCTCAGAACGGTGACAACTCATGATGATGATGATGATGGCGATGATGGCGATGATGATGATGATGATGGCGATGATGGCGATGACGATGATGACGATGATGATGATGACGATGATGATGACGATGATGATGATGACGATGATGATGGCGATGATGATGATGATGATGATGATGGCGATGATGGCGATGATGGCGAGGATGGCGATGATGGCGAGGATGATGATGGCGAGGATGATGATGATGATGGCGATGATGATGATGGCGATGATGGCGAGGATGGCGATGATGGCGAGAATGGCGATGATGGCGAGGATGATGATGATGATGGCGATGATGATGATGGCGATGATGATGATGATGATGGCGATGATGATGATGATATAGCTGGAAGAACGACCTTGACGAGAAACTGATGCTTCCAGACGGCGACAAAGTGCCATGTCTTCTCTTTGGAAATAAGGTGGTCATGATGATGATATTAGTCTCTAAGCTATTTTTTATATTAAATTATTAAATAAATTATTATTAATGTTTTTAAATTACTATTCAGCTAATTTGAAACAATATTCTTTTTTTGTTTCAGAAAGACCTAGATAACGAAAGTGAGCCTGCTCATCCGGATATGAAGGAGTATTGCAGGTATTTATCGATCCATCTCTTCATCCAGCCATTCAAGCATTCATCCAAGCATCCACTCCCCATCGAACCAGAGCAAAGAAGTATGTGGGATGGTTCGAGGGATCAGCTAAACACAACATCAACGTCGACGAAGCTTTCTTCTTTATCCTTTCCAGGGTGAACGGAGGGAGGGTGGTCGAGAGCCGATGGTCGAGGAAGTCATGGAAATTTATTTCATAAACTTTGACCTTACCTATTTATCGATAGTTATAATGTATTAATATGAAAATGAAAAAACTTAATGACATAACAAAATGGCCACCTCTCGAAGATAATGATGAAGAACAAGGAGATGAACCTGGGCATGCAGAACATTGCAGAAACACAAACGCTCAGCAACCTGCGTCGCAAAAGCAACAAGTCGTCATCCTGTTGCATCACCAGGAAAAACGAATAATACCTTTTATTATAGATTCATACTACATTTTAAAATTGCTTGCAATTTAGAAACTTTAGAGTTTGAATGGAATGTAGTTATAGGCTATAACTTACAGCAATTTTCTATCCTTGCTCAGTGGATAATTCTTTTTTTTACTTTCTTCCATGTATTTTAGGCTTTTTTATTTCTAGTTCAACAAAATGTTATATTTTCCTTTTTGAAAAGTATTCAAGAAAGTACTTTTAGGATTTTTAATTTTAGTTTTTTGATCAAAGTGTTGCTATAGTTATCAATTTAAACTTTCAGGTATTTTTGATTGTATACACGGATAAATGGTTAAAATTTATTTTATTGAAAAAAGTAATAAGTTAATTCAGTAAAATAAAATAATTTAACAACTTTGGATAATAGATGTTTCTCGCTACATAACACATCAAAGTGTGCGATATAGACACATCTAAACAATAAATTCAAATTTAAATTGACGCCAAATATTCAAAATATTCATTTTTCTTGAAGCATTAAATGTCATTTTATCTTTTATTTAAATATTATAGAAATTATTTTTAATTATTGAAAAATTTAATAAATTACTCTGTTTCAAAATCATATAAAGACCTAAACTTTGCGTTAGAGCCCCAAAGTTTACGCCATGGGTTGTTTAAGTAGCAAAGAGGAAAAGTCTGCAAATGAGAGGTCCAAGCAAATTGATCAAAGATTACAAAATGACCAGGAGTTCTTAAACAGAGAAGTCAAGCTGCTTTTACTAGGTTGGATTGTAAAATTCAAATTCAAATGCTTTTTTAATAATAGTTTATTAAATGAAGTTTAGTTCCTTGAATGCATTTTGAGCTTGAGTCACTCATTGTGTTTTATTTTAAAAAGTATTTTTGCAGTCAATCAGAGATTCGTGTATAATAAATAATATCTTTTAAGTTATAGTAAAAATAATATTAATAATAATACTTGAAATGTTTGCATTCACCACCAGGAGCTGGAGAATCAGGAAAAAGCACATTTGTGAAACAACTCAAGTCAGTTCTGTTTTTAAATGCATGCAGCAAATGCACTCTTACCTCTTATCTTTCAACCTTCATTCATCCATCTATCTCATCCTTTAACCTCATCCAGCTCATTCTTTAACCTCCATGCATCCACCCAGAATCATCCACGAGCACGGCTTCAGTGCGGAGGAGTGCAGTTCGTATACTCCAGTCGTGCACAACAACACCATCCAGAGCCTCGTCGCCATCATCCAGGCCATGGGCTGCCTCAAGATCAACTTTGAGAACAGACAACGCATTGTTAGTTGCTCCCACTGTTTTACAAGCGCTATATGGATATATTTGATTGATTGATTGATTGATTAATTGGTTCTTTTTACTGCTTTTTATTGTTTTATTTATTGTTACTTCCCACTGTGGTGTTCTTGTCTCATGCTGAATGTGTTTTACCATATTTTTACAATTTCAAATCCTGTCTTAATGATTATCTTCTTTGAAAACTATTTCTAAAAATTTAGCCATGGTGATAAAGATGATTATGATGATTATAATGATGAGGATGATAATACCAACCAACCAATCCATATCTTACTCCACCCAAACCCACAGAAGGACGCCAAGCAGTTCTTTGGCATGGTGGCAGAGATGGGAGACGAGGTGGAGGTGCGCAGGGACGTGGGCAGGGTGATGGCGGTTCTGTGGGCCGACCAGGGCGTCCAGAGGGCCTTCGCGCGCAGTCGAGAATACCAACTCAACGACTCCGCGCAATAGTAGGCATTAGTCTTTCAGTTGTTGTTGTTGTGGTAGCTGTTGTTGTTGTGGAAGTTGTTGTTGTTGTGGAGGTTGTTGTTGTTGTGGAAGTTGTTGTTATTGTTGTGAAAGTTGTTTTAGTTTGAGGTATATATTTGTTTTCTGTTTACTAGTTATTTGTATATATTTCATTACAACTATCATCAAAATCACTACCTCCACCCCATCATCCTCATCAGCTTCTTGAACTCTCTCGACCGCATCTCGCAAAGCAACTACATCCCCTCGGAACAAGACGTCTTGAGGACACGCGTCAAAACCACAGGTGCTTGTGCCATCCATCCATCCATTGCCATCCACCCATCCATTGCATCCATCCATCCATTGCCATCCATCCATCCATTGCCATCCATCCATCCATTGCCATCCACCCATCCATTGCCATCCACCCATCCATTGCCATCCATCCATCCATTGCCATCCACCCATCCATTGCCATCCACCCATCCATTGCCATCCACCCATCCATTGCCATCCATCCATCCATTGCCATCCATCCATCCATTGCCATCCATCTATCCATTGCCATCCATCTATCCATTGCCATCCATCCATCCATTGTCATCCATCCATCCATTGCCATCCATCCATCCATTGTCATCCATCCATTGCAAGAACACATTATGCCAAAGGATTATGATGCGATTGGTTTGAGGAGGCGTGGATGCATGAATTGATCATGTAAATAACTCATTGCAGGGATAACTGAGACAAAATTTAACATGAACGGCTTAAATTTCAAGTGAGTCTTATATCATCATCATCATCATCATTGTCATCATCATCATCATCATTGTCATCATCATCCACCTATCATCATCATCGTCATCCACCCATCATCATCATCCACTCCATCACCCGCACCCTGCAATCCTCTCCATGCAAGGCTGGTGGACATCGGGGGTCAGCGGTCGGAGCGCAAGAAGTGGATCCACTGCTTCGAGGGGGTGACCGCCATCATCTTCCTGGTCGCCCTCTCCGAATACGACCTCACCCTCGTCGAGGATCAAGATACTGTTCGTTGGGGGGGGGGGGGGTTGTGAGTAAGGTGGTTGGAGTGAGGGGGAGAAGGGGTTGTGAGTGAGGCAGTAGAGAGGGTTTGTGAGTGAAGGGAGAATTTTAGAGGAGGCAATGGCGGGATTACAGTTAGGATGTAATGTTGAGACGAGGATGGAGATGCTGAAAGTTACAGAGAGTTTTTCTAACATTTAACTCATTCATTTTATCCGTCTAACAACTTCATTCATTCCATCAACCACCTATGAACCCCCTCATCCCTCACCCTCTCCCCTCACCCTCCCCCCTCACCCTCCCTCACTCTCCCTCACTCACCTTCGCTCTCTCCCTCCCTCCCTCACTCACCCCTCCCTCCCCCCTCACCCTCCCCCTTCACCCTCCCTCACTCACCCTCCCTCTCTCCCTCCCTCTCTTCCTCCCTCACTCACCCTCCCTCCCTCCCTCACTCCCCCCTCACCCTCCCTCCCTCCCGCCTCACCGTCCCTCCTCACTCACTCACCCTCCCTCCCTCACCCTCCCCCCTCACCTTCCCTCTTTCCCCCCTCACCTTCCCTCTCTTCCCCCTCACCCTCCCTCCCTCCCTCCCCCCTCACCCTCTCTCCCTCCCTCTCTCCCTCCCTCACTCACCCTCCCTCCCTCCCTCCCTCCCTCCCCCCTCACCGTCCCTCCTCAGTCACTCACCCTCCCTCCCTCACCCTCCCCCCTCACTTTCCCTCTCTCTCCCCTCACCCTCCCTCCCTCCCTCCCCCTCACCCTTTCTCCCTCCCCCTTCACCCTCCCTCCCTCCCCCTTCACCTTCCCTCTCTCCCCCCTCACCCTCTCTCCCCCCTCACCCTCCCTCCCTCCCTCCCCCCTCACCCTCCCTCCCTCACCCTCCCCCCTCACCTTCCCTCTCTCCCTCCTCACCCTCCCTCCCTCCCCCCTCACCCTCCCTCCCTCCCCCCTCACCCTCCCTCTTCACTCATCCCCCCTCCCTCACTCACTCTCCCTCACTCATCCTCCCTCCCTCACCCTCCCCCTTCACCCTCCCCTTTCACCCTCCCTCTCTCCCCCCTCACCCTCCCTCCCTCTCTCCCCCCTCACCCTCCCTCCCTCCCTCCCCCCTCACCCTCCCTCCCTCACCCTCCCCCTTCACCCTCCCCTTTCACCCTCCCTCTCTCCCCCCTCACCCTCCCTCCCTCCTTCCCCTCTCACCCTACCTCCCTCCCTCCCCCCTCACCCTCCCTCCCTCACCCTCACCCTCCCTCCTCAACTTCATTCATTCCATCAACCACCTATGAACCCCCTCATCCCTCACCCTCCCCCCTCACCCTCCCCCCTCACACTCCCTCACTCACCCTCCCCCCTCACCCTCCCTCACTCACCTTCGCTCTCTCCCTCCCTCCCTCACTCACCCCTCCCTCCCCCCTCACCCTCCCTCACTCACCCTCCCCCCTCACCCTCCCTCACTCACCTTCGCTCTCTCCCTCCCTCCCTCACTCACCCCTCCCTCCCCCCTCACCCTACCCCTTCACCTTCGCTCTCTCACCCTCCCTCTCTCCCTCCTTCTCTCCCTCACCCTCCCTCCCTCCCTCACTCACCCCTCACTCCCCCCTCACCCTCCCCCTTCACCTTCGCTCTCTCACCCTCCCCCTTCACCTTCGCTCTCTCACCCTCCCTCTCTCCCTCACCCTCCCTCTCTCCCTCCCTCACTCACCCTCCCCCTTCACCCTCCCTCCCTCCCCCCTCACCCTCCCTCCCATCCCCCTCACCCTCCCTCCCATCCCCCTCACCCTCCCTCCCTCCCCTCTCACCCTCCCTCCCTCCCCCCTCACCCTCCCTCCTCACTCATCCCCCCTCCCTCACTCACCCTCCCTCCCTCACCCTCCACCTTCACCCTCCCTCTCTCCCCCCTCACCCTCCCTCCCTCCCTCCCTCCTCACCCTCCCTCCCTCACCCTCCCTCCCTCTCCCCTCACCCTCCCTCTCCCCTCACCCTCCCTCCCTCACCCTCCCTTCCTCCCCCCTCACCCCCTCACCCTCACCTCCCTTTCGACAGAAGCGCATGCAAGAGAGCATGAAGCTCTTCTCGTCGATCTGCAACAACAAGTGGTTCCGAGACACCTCCACCATCCTCTTCTTCAACAAGAAGGTGCAGATGATTGTGATGATGATGATGATGATGATGAAGATGATGATATGGGTGATGGTGGTGGTAGTGATGATGAAAATGAAAAAAAATAATTTATAAACTATTTAAATAGAATTATTCGAATTATATATTAATCCTTGAATATTTCTTTTCAAAATATTTATTCTAATGATTTTAATTTATTGATATTGCGCAATCTTCCCTTCAACGCAGGATCTGTTTGCTGAAAAGATAAAGACAACGCCATTGTCTGTATTTTTCCGAGAGTATCAAGGTGGGTGTGGTGGTAGTGGTAGTGGTGGGTGGAAGATGGTGGTGGTAGAGGTGGGTGGGAGATGGTGGCATGGTGGTGGTAGTGGTAGGTGGGAGATAGTGGCATGGTGGTAGTGGTGGATGTATATGGTTGCATGGTGGTATGAGTGGTTGAACATGGGTAATGGATTCATTACTAATGAGCAATTATAGCTTTATTGATTGAGTAAATTAGGTTAATTTAATTATTTAATTAATTTAATGAATACGTCACCAGGCGGCAACAACTATCAAGAAACCAGCGACTACATCAGACGTCGTTTCGAGTCGCTAAATGATAATCCTCAGGTGAGGCTGCCCCTGAACCACATCACAACCACACCATTACAAACCTATCACAACCACCACACCACATCACAACCACACCATTACAAACCTATCACAACCACCACACCACATCACAACCACACCATTACAAACCTATCACAACCACCACCACTACCACAGGAGAAGGAGGTGTACAGCCACTTCACATGCGCCACCGACACGAACAACGTGCAGTTCGTCTTTGCTGCCGTCTCTGACATCATCCTCAAGAACAACCTCAAGGACTGCGGACTCTTCTGACTTGATGGGGGGGGGGGGAGGGATAGAAGGATGGGGGTGGATGGTGCCTAAAAGAGGGGGGAAGAGGGGGAGGAAGATGATGATGATGATGGGAATGGTGATGACAATGGTATTGATGGTATTGATGATGACAATGGTAGTGATGGTATTGATGATGATGATGGCACAGGATTTTTGTATTCAAGACCGACGATGCTCGAGTAAGTTATAGAAGATAACTTTATTCTTCTTAAGCATGTGTGCGTGTTGCTGATGGGGGGTTGTGAAAGTGACTTGTTAGTAATTATTTAACATGCAAATAATCATTTTAATAGAAAGACTGCTGCTACTAATACTACTACTACTACTACTACTACTACTACTACTACTACTACTACTACTACTACTACTACTACTACTACTACTACTACTAATACTACTACTACTACAACTACTACTACTACTACTACTACTACTACTACTACTACTACTACTACTACTACTACTACTACTACTTTCATGATGGAAAATATAGTTTTGGTTTCCCTTCAATGCTCCACTTGCATGCCTTGTTGTCGCCCAAACCTCGCCCACCAATAGCAGCTCTTCAATATCTTTTCTGCTCGTTTTCTTGCTCTCAAAGGGTCTCAATCAATGATTCGCGCTATAGAAATAAATGCGTAATTATTTATTTTATGTATTATATTTATTATTAACTATTTTTATTGCTATTATCGCGTCCGTACTTTTAAACTTCGGTTTTTGTCATTTTCTTTTTTTACTTGCATTTTTATGGGTTATTTTTATCGAAAGCAATTTCATGTTTCATAATAAAGTTAATAAAATGTGGTTGTAATTAGGTCTAACTACTTTCACAACAATTCTATAATAGAGGTAATTTATTTATTAAAAAAGTAATTTAAAACGTATTTTTCGTGATTTCTATTTTGTATATTGTCTCATCATTCGATATTTCATAAGCACGTCGTCGTACTGACTTATGAATTCTTGATGCGCTGAATGTGTAGGTCGTTTCGCAATCATGGAGTTATTTACATGAATTTTATCTATTACATATATTCAAATTTATTCTTTTCAATGAATTATTTTGCAATAACAATGTTATACCACTCAACCACCGCTTTTGACAGCTACCTTCCGCTTTATTTCATGTCTTCCACATATTTCTGGCCATTTTCCATTCTCGATTCCATTTAGAATTCCATCTTGACTACTTGCAACAAATGATATTAGCATCATCGTCACCATCATCATCATCATTTCCTTGTTATAATCGACTTCAATCTCAACCTTATTGTCGTCTCACGAACGTGTCTTGGACATTGCAAACATGCTTTCACTGCCGTCTTCACAACATTAAACTGAAATATTCGTGACGTCATTTTCTAAGAATTGTATCATCATTATCAAGAGGAATTTTGTCAAAACGAAGGAACGGCTTAGGAGGAACTTAGTGAAAGTGGGCATTTTTAGTCAGAAGTCTTTGAAGGCAGTGTACAGCCTGGGTAGTTCAGTGAGCATGTCTTTGATAGAGAGTTTAATGAAGTGTTGCGTGGTTTATCTAATTATCAGGTAGTTCAAGTTGACTCAAAACCAAATTAAAATTTTAAAAGATCCATGTGCCATAACTCAATCCATCAATCAATCACAACTATTTATAGACTGCTTTTTTTTATTTAATATTGACGAGCATTATTATAGTGGCGTTTCACTCGAACGGACTTCCAGGCCACTTAGGCTGCATATTTTAATTTGCGCCTATGGACTACTAGGGCATTGGTTGCACTTGAACCTAGGATTTTTCATTATTGGTCAAGCCGAGAGTCGTTACCGACTCGGCTACCCATTCATCTAAAATTTAAAAGCGCTTTCATATAAATTTTTTAAATAAAACTTTCAGACCCCTTGCAATATATGTATACATATCAATTTAAAAAAAACAATTTTAATAATCCGACCTCACCCACATCACCACGATCATCTTTGTCTCCCTCTAATCATTAGATTCTAATGTCTCTAATGATTTGAGGGAGACAATGATTAGAGTATAATCAATCAATCAAATAACCTTTTATAGCGCTCTTCAAGAATGGGGAGTGAACTAGTTTGTTTAAAAATACTCAGACACGTGGAAAAAATTGAAATGTTATAAAATACAATCATTTGATTAATTGCATTTCATAGAATTTAAATATTTCGTTCAAAATTTTGATTCTATGTTTACTTTTAAATTTATCCTAGATTATCTTTTTCAGATTCTTGTTCAATTTCACGTGTCCTTTTGAATAAACTTGAATTAATTCATTAGATTAATTTTGAACAACGCCACTGACTACTCTGTCAAAAGTTGAATCAGGTGGGTGCGAGATATTTCTTTGAGTAGTATTGTTGCAATCTCTTGTCGTCATTAATTGTAAGCTTGCTTGATAAAACGTCTTGTTATTCTGAATCATAAATTACTCACTGAAGTTCCGAGAATGATTACTTTCCAGGTGCGTTACCTCGCAAAAGACAGGCATTTACAGCAGCAACAACAGTATCAATTCTAGAAACGTTCTCAAATACGTCAGTAACAAGTTGGTATGATGAGTTCGCCCGCTGTGGGTGTGAAGGAACGAGTGGTCGTCAACCATGTTTCCTCTCCCAACTTCTTTTGCCTGATGCTGTTGAAGAACGTGCCTCAGCTGGAGGAGTTGCTGAAAGAGTTGCATCTCACTTATGACTCGAGCCCTCTTCCGGCAGACGCGAACTGGTTGGTCATTTCCGCATCCCATTATTGTCATTTGCTAAGTAATAAGCAATTGTTGTACTTGTACAACCACAACACCACCATACTAACTCTCCCCTACCACACAAACACATCACTACCATAACACCACCATACTAACTCTCCCCTACCACACAAACACATCACTACCACAACAACACCACTACTTCAGGCTTCAGGAAGGCAGGTTTTACGCCTGCAAGTTGCAGCAAGGAGTGTGGATGAGAGGCTTTCTGCTGGAAGAAGACAGCACTGATGCGCTCATCTTCTGCGTTGACTACGGCTATAGCAAGAGGGTCGGCGTGGCTTGCTTGAGACCACTGCATGAGAAGTTCATCAAGAACCCACCCTTCCAGGCCATTCCTTGCTCCCTCTCACTCGATGCAGTGGTCTTCACGAGGAAGGTGCTCAAGCACTTCAGGCGTCTGTTGCAGGGTGAGGAAGTCTTTAGGGCAGTGTTTGAGAGGAGGTTGTCGTGTGGATCGTTCCAGGTGCAGCTGGGCAAGAACAACTACATCAAGGAGCAAATGGAGGACTTCATTAGGGCCTCTCAAGCCTCCTTGAGCAGTTACAGCCTCAACATTGGTCTTCCAACTACCTCTCTGTTAGGTGAAAATGCTCCCAAAAGCTCTCATGAGACATCAAATGGCCACTCTGAGAGGAAGAAGAAGTCAGTTGGAAATGGCTTGTGCAGTTCTGGAGTTGCTCAGAGTCGGGAGAGTCCCCCTAGGGAAGGTGTTGAGTTCAAGAAGCTTGGAGGTGGTCGCAGTAGGCAGGCTGGAGAACTGGACAAAAGGGGCAGTGACACCAGTGGGGAGTCTATGGGGAGTTCAGACTTCCGCGTGATTGAAAACAAAAGTTTTTCTGGGTCTCCATGCAAGAACACCAGGAAGAAGGATGATTGTGTGGGAAACAACAGACGGAATGCTGATCTGGCGAACAACTTAAAAAGCACCAAGGACAAGGGCTCAGTCATCATGAAAAACCCAGCTGAACTGAACGTAGGCGACACTGTGTGTGTAACTGCGGTCGAATCACTGCACAGCTTCTACGTCACACTGGACTCCAGTAAAGAGGACTTCTGCAGGATGATGAGGGCGTTGAAGGAGTATATGAGTGGATTGACTGAGGATGATGATGAGGTGCAGGTAGGGTTGGGTAGTTACGTGGTGGCAAAGAGGAACAAGGTGTGGAGCAGAGGGAGGGTGGAGGAGGTCTTGGGCAGGGCAGCTTTCCAGGTGTTCTTCGTTGACTTCGGCAACTCATCGAGAGTGACAGAATGTTTCCCGCTGCCTGAGAGCTGCCGTTGGATGCCTCGGAACGCCCTGCATTGCTCTCTGCTCATCGTTAGGCAGCTTGCTGACGTGGAAGAGAATTTGGAATTCTTCATCAAGAACATCCTCAACACCACACAAACCGTCTTTGGCGTGGGGCATGATGGCCAGCACGAGGTGGACTTCAGGGTGGACTTGATCGAGGAGAAGGCTGAACACTCGCTTGTGGAGATGATGATGCAGAGGAGTGAAAAGAATCCAGTTGCATTGAAGCATGGGTCGAAGGAAAACTCCAAGAGGCACAGCAGCATCGAAGACGTCTCGCCCATGCATCGCTCAGACGGCAGAACATCTCCCACAGGCAAACGAGGAAAGAACCATTCAGACCATTCTGTCCATTCTCCCCTGCAAAGCCTCTTAAGGGCAAACGACTGCGTGAGATTGGTCTACATTGAAGGGGTGCACCTCTTCCACATCCACTTCCAACACACCCACACCACCCACATGCCTGCCCTCAACGACGCCCTTCTGGACCACTGCGGCAATGAACGGTCAGTTAGGATGTCTTCTCTTCAGTGGATCTTTCATATTGTCGCATAATTGTCTAGTTGCCAGTGGTATAATCAATTATACAGAAGATTTGATTTGTTTACCATGATTCTGATGTTTAAAGTTTCTTTAAAAATAAGCTAGGTCAAAATCCACCCATCTCTTCACTATTCTCCCACCCACCCACGCCTACATTCATTCCAACCTGGCACAGGGCACCTTCACAAGCCCCTGTGGAGGGGGTGGTGCTGGCAGCTCTCTTTGAGGAGGAGTGGAGCAGGGCCCTCGTCCTCAAGAAACACTCCAATAACAAGCTCAGGTGTGTCTCTAGTGGTTGTATGTTCATGATGATGATGAGGATGATGATGATATGGTGGTGGTGGTCATAATAATGAGGATTATGGTGATGATGATGATGTTGAAACTTTCCAGAGTCAAGTTCACGGACTTTGGCAACGTGAGCACAGTGGCGTTGGCAGATGTGCGACTGTTGCCCACTCAGCTGATCCAGCTCCCTCCCTCGCCGGTCCTCGCCTGCCGACTTGCTGGTGTCGACGACAGCCAGAGGAGGACCAAGGGTGGTGGTGGTGAGCGAGTGGAGGCGGGAAGAGGTTCTGATGGAGATGCAGCAAGGGATGAGTGGTTCAAGGTGAATTGTGAGTACCAGACGTATGTCTTGCAGTCCTTCAAGGAAGTGTGTCCCGATGAGCGTGAAGGTGGTGATGATGATGCTTTGGTTGAGGTGGAGTTGTACTGTCCAGATAGGAGGCAGACTCTGGCGGAGTGGATGGAGGAGGGGCTTGGAGGAGGTGGAGGTAGAGGGAAGTCTGAAAAAGAGGTTGTAAAAGAACCAAAACGCAGAGATTGGAGCAAAGAAACTTCAAGTGATGATGATGATGATCGCCGTGCTTCAAAAACATATAACAACAATGAGAAAGTCAACAAAATGAATGGTCAAGAATGCAATGAGAGAAAGGAAAGTCGCACTTTGGCCAGCTCTGGTGGGAGTTGCAGTTCTCGGAGAAGTGGTTCGAGACAGGCGTCTGTCGCCAGCTCATCACGTGACAGTGGCAACGATGCCCTTAGCAGGAATGTTGGTTTGGTGAGGAAAGGAGGTCGGAGAGGAAGATCAGGAGGCGTGAAAGGAGATTCTGATCGTGACAAGAGTTCAGACAATGATGTGCCTATCAAAGAATCTCGAGGTGATAATGCCTTCGTCAGGAAAGCAGCCAGCAGGGAGGAGGAGGAGGAGGAGCCTGTTAAGAGGGTGTTCAGGAGTGAGCTTCCGGAAATGGAGGTGGGAGAGGAGGAGGTCTTGTGTGAGGTGATGAGTCCTTCCACTCCATCTGCATTCTGGTGCCAAGATCTCAAACAAAGTGAGTCTCGTGCACTGCTGGTTAGTATTCATGCCGTGGTAAAAACGATCGAAAAGAGTGGCACGCTTCCATTAAACTTATTGTGCGAGTCCATTTAAATATTTGTTAGCGAATAGCAAGCATCGACAATGGTCTTAACAGTGGTCAAGCTGTTCCAACTGATCGCCCCTTCTGCCCCTCCTGGTCACTCGACCCACCTGCCCAGAGAGGGGGAGGTGTGTCTCGGATACCACGAAGGTGGGAACTTGAGTGTGAATGCCGTTTGTATTCAATAAGTATCCAATTAGTTGGATATTTGCATAGAAAAAAGTATTACTAGTTGTCAGCTTAAAAGTATTAATTAGTTGTTAATAAATTATCCAATGACGATTACTTTTGCAACAGGCTTTGAAGACTGGTACAGGATGGTGGTGGAGGAGGTGAAGGACAGAATGGCAAGTGTGGACTTGATCGACTATGCAGACCACCATACTGTTCCCTTCTCGCACCTCCTTCCACTACCCCCCCTCCTCGCCACCTTCCCTCCCCTCGCCTTCCAGTGCTCTCTCAAAGGTATCTAAAATTTTCCATTCAGCCTTTTAAATCATTTGTGTTCATTATTAACTCAGTTCACGCAGGGTATACCATGCTAGTTTCTCACATGCATTTCTAGCATTTATTTTTATACATAAGATGAAAGCCACTGAAACATCCGACCAGGATTTAAAGAGCCAGGGAGTGAATCGATGAAAGAAGAGCTGAACAAAAAGTTTGTTTCCTTGGTGGAAAACCAGAGGAGTTGGGCGAAGATAGAAAAAGTCGAGTCACGTCTGCTTGTCAGTCTGCACAACCAGGATGGGCTGAACGTGGCTCATGAACTGGAGTTTTGAAATTTACTCTGTAAGAACTAGAAACATTTTAATTCCACTTGAATATACTTTTTAGTTTTTTTGGTTAGCGGCTGCCATTTTGGCAGCCGCTCAAATAAATTTGTGGAATAAACGGTTTTGGGTATAATATATTAAAATTTTAGAATCTAAAGTCTAAATAAAAATTAAATTAAATTAATTAGAATGTTTTTAGTGCAAATGTTGGTTGTTTTGAATCTGTCGAGAATGGCCGCAGCAGACCAAGATGGCCGCAGGGAATCAAAGCGCTCAAGGAGAAAGGATAAAGGAGAAAGCTTTCCATAGCAGCAGAAGTACCAGCGTTGGCAAAGACTTCTCTTTCACCCTCTTTCGCAGCCTCGGCACCAGTGGCAAGACAGAAAATTGAGAAGAATGATGATTGTGTTTTGAGGATGATGTGGTGATGATCGTGCTGTGGTATGAGTGTTGGTATTGTGGTGATGAAAGAATTTTTTATTTATGGTGATAGTGATTTTTTGGCGGTGATTGTCACGGTGGGGTGGGTGAGGTTGGATTATTGAGGTTGATTGTATGTTTATATATATATTTTAATTTATATATATCCCTATATTGGTAATGGTCTAATAACCGTTTTATTTAACAAATTTATTTGAAGAGCGCCTTTGTTCACTTAGCAAAGGGCGCTATACAAATCATTAGTGATTGATTGATTGATTGAAAACCATTTATTTAGAAACTAAATCTTTTAAATTTTTATGTATTTCGTTTTAAAACTTGTTTCAATGTTAGTTTATTGATGAATTTAATGGAAAAGATAATGTGTGAAAAAATGTGTCCTACATTTTGCTTTCGAAAATCAGGCTCTAGAAAATTTTTAGTAGCTTAGTTTTACTTTCACTTCGACATCTCTTTTAAATTCTCTGGTCGCAAACTTTCTCTAGAGTCTAGAATATTCTATCACTATGAATCCTGAAAAAATGGTTGAGTTGCAGATGCAGATACGACATAATAATGATGAAATGTTGAATTCGTTGAACGATTTAAATTCTTGGGAAAAAGAGATAAAAGCCAAAGAAAAGCTTCTGGCTTCTGGAGAAAAACCTAAAAAGACATTTCCTGTGAGAAACTTAACAATAAAGAAAATATTGAAAGATGTCGAAAAGGGAAAAGAAGATGTGGGTGTCAAGACTGAAGCCAAAAGAATCAAAGGCTGTGATTATCAAGCTTGGGATCATTTCGATGCTGTAGGCAGCTTGTTTTTTAGTTTTTCACTTTCATTAATATTCATTTTATAAAATTATTTTCATAATAAGTTTTCATAGAATAAAATAAAACTTAAATTTTTTATAAACTATTTTCTTTTTTTTATAAATAGAAAAAGGTGTGTGAAGAAATAGACAAGGATGAGAATGAAACTAATGAAAAAGCATTGAAGATTGCTAATGAAGTGATTGAACAGGCTGAGCAGATCAAAGAAGAGGTCAAACATTTTGTCTTTTGAACTTTATACAAATAAATTTTATGTATAATTTGGCAAATTTCTTCCCACCACACAGGGAAACAAACTCTTCAAGGCAGGCAGGTTCGAGGAGTCAGTGGAGTGCTACAGCAGAGCCCTCCTCCTCGTGCCTCACAACCCTCTCTTCCTCACCAACAGAGCTCTTGCTCACATCAAGCTCAAAAAGTCTCTCACTACTCAAACGTTTTCCTTATCACTCATAGTTTTGTTGAACTTTTGAATAGGGCCTGTTACTAAGAGTTGTTACTATGAGCTGTTACTATGGCCTGTTACTCACTCACTCCACCACCACTGCAGCTGGCAAGCAGCAGAGACCGACTGCGACACTGCCTTGAAGATCGACCAGACGTTAGTGAAGGCCTTAATGAGGAGGGGTCTGGCCAGGAAGGAACTGGGCAGGTTGCCAGAAGCACAAGCCGACTTTATGAAGGTCGCATAGCTTTCATGTGGATGGGTCATGGGTGGTCACACACATTGAAGATGACTTACCCACTTTCATTGCATTTTTTGTTTATACTTGTGGCAGGTTTTGGAAGTGGAACCAGCAAACAAGCAGTCGAGGGAGGAACTGCTGCTCATTCAAAAGGTGCTTCATCAGCTAACAAGACGTTTTATAACGCTCTTCTTAAAATATTCCAATACAAAAGAGACTCTGTTCTCTTGTTAAACACCAATCAACATATTGTTCATCATTAAATATACACTATTTCAGAATAATTTTTTTCTCATTTTTTCACCACTTCCACCACACACCCCTAACTGCAGCTGATAGGCACAAGACAGGTGCAGGCTGGTCAGATGGACAATAAGGCACGTGGTGTGGTCAAGTGTGTCTACAAGGCGCCCCACGAACGATCCAAGGTCACTGCTCTTCGCATTGTTTCATATTTTTGTCTTTATTTATTTATTTAGCCTTTCAAACAAAAATATAACTGTAAATTTGAAATTTTAATTCCAGTGAATTTAATTTATTAATTTAATTAATTCCTCGCCAACTAACCGCTTCCAACCACCTTCAGAAGCCACTGAGGAGGATTAAGATAACGGAGGTGGGCGTGCCCAAAGAGGACCAGGTGACCAGTCTGAGCACGTCCAATCAGGCTTTCGATGCCCTTCTGAAGGATGTCAGAGGAGGTGGTGAAGAAGATGAGAAAACAAGAGGTAGTGAGGAGAGTGCTGGGAGAGAGAAGCCCAAAGCTGCTGGTGGTGGAAGTGATGATGATGCTTCTGTCACTGAGAAGAATATCGTTATACCTGGTAGGTTGGCCAGCAAGGGCGCTGTGAAGATAGTCGAGATGGAAAGTAGTAGAGAAGAGGATGTGGTGAGAGGTGGTGTTGGCAGTCAGACGATGAAGAAGCTACAAAATGAAGCTTCAAGCAATGCAGAGGCCAGTGTATACCCTTCTCAAAAGCCCTGCACCACAGCTGGACCGCTACAAGGCACCTCTTCATTGTCTAATGTACTCCTTCCATCTTCAGCAGCAACATCATCATTATCATCAACATCATCATCATCACCCAAGAAATCTTTTCAAGGTGAGGCACTCTCACAGCCCTTGCAAGCTCTCAGAGCTGGACAGACTGCAGTGAGTGCCTTCCAGTTCCAGATCGACTGGAGGGACTTGCAGTCTGACCAGGAGGCCTTCTTCCACTACTTCAAGGTTCCACCATACAATATCAATCAATCAATCAATCACTAATTATTTGTATAGCGGCCTTTACAATACAATATCATTCACTACAATACAAGTACCACTCTTCTTTGCACCATCATCAGAACATCTCACCACATCACGACTTTATGAACTGACTGAACTGAGCTTCTTTTCCCGATCTTGCTTCAATTAACGAAGCGCCTCATAATCATCATCATCACCACGACCACACCTCTTCCTCCCTGCAGAGACTCCATCCTGGCAGCTTGAAGGACATGTTCGGAGAGTTCCTCGAAGCTGACATCCTCTGTGCCATCATCCACGCCCTGCACACGCACTACGCCAGGTCACCTCTCCTTGGCCTAACTATAATCAAGTAGATTTAAGTCATAATAGATGCACGTGTGGCGCAGCTTTTTAAGAGTTTCGAGTTTTGAATCAGTTGCAGTTTGCATAGCGGTAACACTCGAGCACTACCACTACTGCAGAGAGGACCTGGACTGCTTCTGGGTGCTGCACCACTTGACTGACGTGCCGAGGTTTTCCATGATCTGCATGTTCCTCGGCAAGGCCCAAAAACAAGGTACATGAGCTCTTCCAAGCTCAATCCAATTATAGTATATATCCGCAATACAATTTTAATGATTATATTTATCATAATTATAAATAATATTAACATAGCGATGAGAATTATGTTGCACCACACAGCACTGCAACAGATCTTCGTCAGGATGAGGAGCAGTCAGTTGCACACGAGTGAACAACTTGACCAGCTTGCCTCCTCCTACCTCTGACCTCCCTCCGCCTCAACATCAACCTCCTCATCTGTAGAAAGCTTCATTGTGCATACGAGTGATTAACTGAACTAAGCTATTATTTATATTATTGTCATTATTATGCTTATTATTTTGATGAATAAGTTTGTTTAAAAAGTCAGGAATCAAAGATTCTAGGCTAGGGTGGTGCTGGCTGTTCTTTAGAGAGTTTGTAGATGAGATCCTTCATTTGTTTTCTCTTCTCGGAGGGCTGGCAAGAAGCCATAACTTCATTTCTGTTACAAATGGAAAAAATGCATTCTTAAAATGCGATAACTATCGAAAGTATTAATCACTGAACGCTTCCTCGCAAGTTTCAGCAATCACCATTGTAATACATTTGTTTGTATAATTATAATAATAATTTTCATTAGAATTATAAAGACTGCCAAGCATTCATCACAGACGCCACTCACTGAAAACTCTGCGACGACTTCCTTGCGTAGTCTTCACACACCATCTCAGTGTTGCTGATGACGTGGATGCCGCAGTCGTAGGCTTGAGGAGGTAGGTGTGGTGATGACGATGGTGGTTGGAGGAGGTTATGTGGGGTGGTGACGATGGTGATTATGGTTTCAGATAGTTGTGTGATAATAGTTGTGGATGTGATAATAATGATGGTTGAAAAAGTGTGATGATGATGATGGAAGTGAATGGTTGAGAATATTTTGCGAAGAACCGTTAGATTGCTGTGTGGTTGAAGCTTCTTTGAATTCCAAGGTTTTCCCAGTTGCAGCTGTTGGGAGAGATTTGAATATTCATTTCAAAATGCCATTAGATTCTCGAAATACATCGCATGTGCAAAAACATCTGTACCCTTAAAAGCGTGTCCTATGTGTTGAGCCAGTGTGAGGGCAGTGTTGTGGTTGCAGTGCGCTGCCGAGTCAAAGTGCTGACAACTTGCTTCTCTGGGGTACATCACCAACAGGCTCCTTGAAGATGGAGAAATGTTTCAGATTTGCATTCAGCCCTTAGGTAGTATGATGGTTAAGAAAAGTTGATTAGATAGAGAATAGAGGAGTGTTGAAGGAATGAGCAACCAATGTGTGCCTCCAGGCTGCAGTTGCTCATTGTTGTTGTTAACTGGAATGCAGACTAAAGCCTTCTCAAACCAGCTCCCGATGAAGCCAAGCAAGTCATTGCCTGAAGGTTTTGTGTTATGGAAGTTATCACACTATCATATGAATTTTGAGATACTAAACTAGATTTATATATAAAATACTAATAAGTGGTTTTTTTGAAATACTTTTATAGTTTATAAAATAATTATAAAAACAAATTAAGAAATTAGTGAAACCTTCACTGAATTTGATGATTTGGACCATTGAAGGATTTACAAAAAGAAACTCCTCCATGTGTTCTTTATATTTATCATATTCATAATATCTGTAATTTTAGAAATGCAAATTTAAACAGCTTAAAATATTTTAATGACCACATGATTTAACTTAAATAATCTTTCATCAGCATTTTCTTATACTATATATAAGCTTTCACATCTACATGATTTCTAACTGCAATCAGTTTTAGATCATTACAGATTACTGTTGCACTTTAAGCTGGGACCATTAATCACTGGTCAAGCTGAATTTCGTTACACACTCAGCTACCAATTAACAGTTATATTGCTTTGCATGTACTAACAGTTTTATAGGAAAATATGCTAAAGATACATACATAAAAATGTTAGTATATTACTACTCGTAGATGAATCCAATGAGGTTGTCATTCAGCCATTGGTTTTCTTCAAGAAGTTCAACATCAGAACATCTTAGTAGGCTATCATGATAACCTAAAACAATATTTCGTTTCAACATGAAACAATTATTGTTTTTGACAAGACTTTTAATGTACGACAAAAATATTCAAAACAATTAGGCAATTCAAAAACGGTATTTAAATGATTCTCATTTAAAGGGAGATTTCTTCAACAATACGATTTTCTAAATTTTATATATGAAAATAAAGTTTTAAATTGAAAAAATATGAAAAAATTTAAGTAATGTTATTGTATTTTTCTTTTTTAAAAACATATCAATACAATTTCTATGCTCTCTTTTTCCTTTTTTTGAGCTCTCTGCCCAAGGTTTTGACTCTCTAATTTAAATCTTCTTCCATCCGTTTTAAATTTACCAAAATCACAGTTCTGTTTTTAAAAATTATAATACATTTTCATATTTTATTTTTGCAGCAAGATGTTGATGTCAAAGAAGAATCGTACTCAAATCTTTGAGTACTTGTTCAAAGAAGGAGTTTTGGTTGCCAAAAAGGATTTCCAGATTAAACACACTGAAATTGATGTTCCTAATCTTCATGTCATCAAGGCTCTACAGGTCTGCTTTCTTTTCCCGAATCTTTATTATCGGCTTTTATTAATTTAACGTACATTTTGATCCTATAAATTTTTAAAATAATATTTTTTTTAGCTTTTATAGTATCATAAATTGATTGCTTAAAAAATCAGTATTTTCAACTTTTCACCAGTCTTTGGTCTCAAAGGGCTATGTGACTGAGCAGTTCTGCTGGCGCCACTACTACTGGTACCTGAACAACGAAGGCATTCAGTACCTCAGGGACTTCCTGCACCTTCCTCCCGAGATCGTGCCAGCCACCCTCAAGAGACAGGTGCAAGCCTCCAGGCCTGATGCCGCCAGGTATGCAGAATTATTCATTATTTTAATTTTTACTTATGATAATTTTAAACAAAATGTAGTTATAATTATAAAATGCATTTTTCACCTTCTAATACCATCTTTATATGTATGTGTAGGCATTATTTGACTTCTTTTTAATCACTTTCCATAGGAGACCAAGAGGTCCAGAATATGGTGACAGGCCTAGAATGGGTGATGACAGGGCTGCCTACAGAAGGGGACCCCCTGGAGACAAGAAGGATGCTGGAGCTGGATCCAACCCTAACTTCCAATTCGTAAGCACAATTTTACAAATAATCATCTATAAGTTTTTGATGAAGTAGTTTTAATGTAAAATCTTGATAAATAATTTTCCAAAAATGAATTTCAACTTTTTGCACTATGCAGAGAGGAGGCTTTGGCAGGGGTGGTGGTGCTCCCCAGCAAGATCAGGAGTAAAGTTCTTGGATGACTGCTTTACCTCAATAAAATGTCATAAAACCACTGCTCTCTATTTGTGTGTACCACTCAATGATGTATGGGAAAACATCAATAGATTTTTCTATAGTAGATGAATACTAAAAAAAGAATTTGAAAATGCAGATTAAAAAGAGACTTCTGAAATAGCTTTGATTTGCGAGGCTGAGCAATTTCTACAACTTTCATTTCATTTTATAACATGCTTAAATATGTTTAAAATTCATAACTGTAATGCTCCAATTTATCTTTAAAATCTAATTAAACAACACCTAAATCTCGTCTAAGATCATCTACCTTTAAGCGTTCTTTTCGTTTTCCAGTTAAACACTTGCTAAATTTTCTTTTTCTTACTGTGGTCCTCTTTTATGGAATTCTTTACCTTCTTTAACTTCAACTAAGTCACTCATAACTTTCTGTCGAGGCCTGAAGACGTACGTGTTCAAGACGTGATGGCTGAGCGCTTTTGTTCACTTAGTAAAGGGCGCTATACAAACCATTAGTGATTGATTGATTGATTCCATTAGTGAAAAACGTAATGTTAAAATTTTAGAACATGGAAAAATATATATTAGCAATATTAAAATTAGGATTGCTTCATTATTTTTTAATTCAGAGAATATTCAAATATAAATCCACAAAGAGTTGGGACATCTCTTCAAATGATAAACAATCTCGATAATTATTAAACCGAAAGAAAAAAATTATTTCTGTATTTTAAACTTTAAATTTTAAAGTTTAAATTAAAGGTAATGAATGCTTTGAGAATCAAAATTTTGTGATCGTATAATATGATATTATCTTCTAAACTATAAGAATTTAAAAACTCACATTTATAGTTGAGAGATGTTTTAAAATTTAAACAATTATTGAACGAATTAACTGATATAAATAATTTTCCGATCCAAGGAACAATGAAAGAAGAACAGACAAGAGTAAGGCAATTGCTGGTGGAGACGATTTCAATTCTGTGCAAAAACAGTCTGACATACAAGGATTCAATGCTAGTTCAAGGCGTCATAGGCATCACACTGGACGAAGAAAATACTTTTGTGGTTCACATCAACGAAACCTTCGAATACTGCCAGAATAACGCCCTTCAGTCCACCTTGAGAGAAAGGACAGGAAGGGTGAGTAAGGGAGGACACTCAAGCATCAGCACTGATCTCGTCTGCTCGTACAACACCACCTTGACAAAGCATCTGAACGTTAGCAGGCATAAAAGTGGTGTTGGTGATGAGAGGCTTTCAAGTTCAGAAGACATCAGATGCATCACGAGTGAGGAGGACTGTTTGTTTGTTGATGCTCACTTTGTTGAACACATCACCAACAACACCAATGATTCTATCCAACATACTAAAAATTTCAACAACAATGCCAAGCATAAAAACAATTCAGATAAAATCAGCCATAGCAATATTAACATCTCAAACCTTCTCAACAACAACAACATTGAACCTGCATTTGTTCCCATGGAGAGCTCCTTAGACACGCCCACAACTTCAAATGATACTCATGATGATGATAGCAACAACAAAATTACTACAAATACATTTCAAAATGACCTTCATGATAAAAACAACATTAATAATAATAATAATAATGTTAATGCTAATATTGATATTTCTAATAAAGACCACCAATTAAAAACTAAGCATTTAATTAATGCCAATTCCGACTGTATTAATGATGTGAATAATTTCACAAGCAGCATCACCAATTCTTCAATTCACAAAAACAATAGTGATGAAAATAATAATAATAATAATACAAGTATTACAGACTGTCATATCAAGAGAATAAAGTCAGAGGTTGAAGATGATGATGATCTTCGAGGGGACCATGATGATGATACCCATTACAGGCACACCTTCAACTTTGTGGACAAGGGCTTGGTTGGCAGCAGTTTCAGGAGCAGTCAACAGCAGCACAACCTGCCAAACAAACTGATGCACCTCTGGAGCTCCCCCCTGCACAACACTGTATGCTCACCCCCCACTTTATCATCATAATCATCTTCTTGAAGCATCCATTTTTAAATTAAATTATCTCCTGATTGAAGGCCCCGGCCCATGCTAATTGGAGGCCGAAGCTTTTTGTTAATTGCTTATTAATTATCATTAATTAATCATCATCAAGGATAATTATAATTGCCTCCTCTTATCCTCAAACAGTTCAAACACTCCATGGCGGGAAGACACTACTCCAGGCCGTCTGCAGGGGATACTAGTAATGGATTCCTTTCGTTGATATACTGCTAGCAATAATAATAATAATAATAAGTATAATAATATTAATAATGGTGATGATGATAATGATGATGATGATGATAATGATGATGATGATGATGATGATGATAATAATAATAATAGTTCTTATATCTGAGCCGGTGTCATTTAAACTTCACGGAGCCTTCTTCAGGACTTGCAATTTGAAGGTCACCCTTGCTATTGCCTGACAGGAGAGGTGTTTGAAGACAGGCACAGCTCAGAGTCGCTGCCCAACTACCCCAGTCTCATGGGCTTCAGGTGCTGCTGTGATGATTGTGCTGCTATTGTGGTTTTGATGTGGTTGTGGTTGTGCTGTTCCATTACCTTCTTGTACGGATCGTTGTATATATGGGCTTTGGGAAATTCTTTGCATTGTTTTCTTTTCATTATTACAACACAAGCCACATGCATATAAGACGCAGCAAGCATAGGAAGTCGCATGCGCACAACACGGCATGCAACCACTCCACAGCAGATTCGTCTGCGAGGTGAGCAGCTGTGGCATCAGCTTCAGCAACCGCCAGAACCTCCTACGTCATCAGACACTCAAGCATGGCAGGATCAAGACGTCACGAAAGTCTAAGTATTCGTCCGTGCATCCAGAATTCGCCTTGCAGCAACAACAATGATGAAGATCATGTGGATGATGAGGATGGTGGTGATGATGATGACCTCATAGTTAATGTTGGTGATGATCGAAATGAAGAATAATAATGATGATAATGATGTCACTTCGTTCATCATCGGGAGGAGGAAAGGAAACCAAAAGACCAAGAGGCATCATCATCATCATCATCTTTTACTCTTCATCATCTCGACAAAAACGAGAGTTTATATTTGACAGTCATTTTCTATATTCCCAGGTTATTGTAGCGAAGTTGAGGAATCAAACGGCGTCATGCTGACGACCTCGAAATTCTTGCTTCACTCATCACCGCTCAGTCTGCCAGTCGTTTCCTCCTTCATATTTATTGCACGTCTTGACACCAGGACATTCGTGTTGCCATGGTCACCAGACACTCTTCGCGTGTGTCTCATGGTCGACAATGACCAACTGTTTTCCCGCCAAAAATTTTGTAAATTGCTTTCTCTTGGTATTCTTCTTTGTACCTCCGCTCCACGAAACTGCAAATTTATTTATTTATATAACTTATTTATAGTTATGACAATATGTCAGCATTAGATCATTATAAACTGACTTATTTAATACATATTAAAAGTATTTAATGTGATATAACTCACAAATCATGTTAATGCGATGTGTTTCCCTATCAAAAACTAAATACACGTCTTGAACGGCAAACACCTTAGAAGGGTAAAGCCAGTCACGCCTGGTAATCATTTTCCACCAAGAAAAAAAACTTTATTGAAGGAAAGAAGAATACTTTATTGAAGAAATGAAAAGAAGTTGCCAAGTAACAATAGATTGCGTCACATTCATTCAAGTAAGGTGCTCTGGCCAAGTGTCCCGGGGTGCAGTTCATCAATTCATCAATTGCATGCTCATAATGGTATTGTCACACTATCTTTATCTTCATTTAAATTCTTTTTATCATCATCATCATCATCTCTGTCCACGCCATCTTCAATGTCATTACCACTGAAATCACCATCATATTCATCATTGGCACTTAAATTACCATCATCATCACCAACCAAATCATCATCATTGTTATCGTCATCATCACCAGATAAAGCATCGCCAGCAAAACCCAAAAGATTGTCATCATCATCACCAGCCAAGCCATCATCAACGTCATCATTATCATCACCAAACAAACCATCAACGTTATCATTATCATCCAAACCACCATCATCATCACCAACCAAACCATCATCAACTTCATGATCACCAACAAAACCACCGTCACCAACAAAACTCCCATCATCATCATCACCACCATCATTACCAGCCAAACCAACAGCATAATCGTCAAACAAACCATCATCATCACCACCACCATCATCATCATCATCAGCACCAGTCTTCAGGGACGCCTCATCTGGGACATTCAGTAGTGATGCAGAATCGACATTGGAGGCGACTGAGGTGCGACTACCGGCCACATGTGATGGCGGGAGTGGCGAGTGGACGTCTGTTGCTGGGATGGTGGTGAGTGCAGGAGTGCTTGCATGGGAGGGGTGGCCGTCGTGGCCAGGTGAGTGCTTGGTGTCCTTGACGAACTGCAAGATGAACTGCTGACAAGCTGGCGGGTTGGAAAATCTATTAAGAACAAAAGCTAGTTAATCTAGATATAATCATCATCGTCATTATCATGATCCTCATCCTCGTCATCCTTTTCACCATCGTCATCAATAATCTCAAAATCAAATTGAAACACTACAACTCAACATGACAACTTTAAAAACAACAAAGCACACAAACAAGCACACAACTAGAGTAAGCACCAGCAGCAGCATCAGCAGCAGACGAACCCTTGGTCTTGTGGGGCAGACGGATGTCGGCGACATGGAGGCACTTGCTGAAGCCGATGGAGAGGAGGAACTGCTCGAACTGCGAGGGAAAGAACTTGATGCTGTCGTAGTGGCCCTGTCCCTCCTGCTCAAGGTTGGTTAGACGATGCTCGATTAGGAATATTAAAGATGGGACCTTTCAAGAGAAGCGAAATCGATAAAAAATATTTCTAAATGATCGCCAAGTTATCGAAAATAGAACTTTCTGAATGAAATGACGTCGATTATGGCCATAAAGCGGGTCGATTATGGTCATAAAGCGGGTCGCACCAGAGCTCGCGTGTGTTTCTTGTAGGAGGACCACTGCTGCGCCTGCAAGAAGAAGCTGCCTCCAGGCCTCAGCTGCCTGAACACCTTCTGGAACATCAGCTGCAGGCCCTGTCGTGAGGTGGAGAGGAGAGTATGGTGGAAGTGATGATGATGATGCTAATGCAGACGATGACAGTGCTGAAGCTGATAAAGATGATGATGATGATGATGGAAAGTTTTAGGGAGAAAATGAGTGCACACACACACACACACACACACACACACACACACACACACACACACACACACACACCTGGTCTCCATGGTTGAGGTGCACGTGTTTGGTGAGAGCAAGGGCGAGGATGACGTCATACTGGGGCGTCTGCAACTCCACCTCGAGACCGCTTAGTGGCACGTAGTCCTCCTGTGGTGATGATGATGATGTTGATGATGTTGATGATGTTGATGATGATGTTGATGATGATGTTGATGATGATGTTGATGATGATGTTGATGATGATGTTGATGATGATGTTGATGATGATGTTGATGATGTTGATGATGATGATGTTCCATTAAGAAAGAGTTATACTGTTCTGATACAAAAGAAAAGTTGTAAACTGAACTGACTTGAAAGAAGGAAATGTTGTGAGGGAAGTTGGAGAAATGGTGATTTGAGAGATCTACAGAACTTGATGGGGTGTTGAGAATGGGGTGGTTGGGGAGGGGGTGGTGAGAAAGAGCATGGTTGGAAAGGGGGTGGTTGAGGAGAGGAAGGTTGGGATTGGGGTGGCTGGAAAGAGGGTGGTTGAGGAGGGGGTGGTTGAGGAGGGGGTGGTTGAGGAGGGGGTGGTGGATGATGGCGCCATAGGAACTCCTCATGTTCTTGAAGTGGGTGCATCTGGGTGCTTTGGAAGCGTTGTTGTGTCGGCTGAGGTTGTGCTTGAAGGGGCTGAGGGTCAGCTTCAATGGGTTAGAATTGGTTTTTAAAGAATTCATGTTGGCCTTTATAGTGCTTGGATCAAGTGCGATGTGGGATTTGTAGAGTCCTGCGTGGTAGAGGAGGTTCTTCTTAGCGGCCTGGATGAGTCGTGCATCAATGTCAATGCCTGTCACGTGTGCCACCCCAAACTGCATGGCCAGCATGATCGTCGAGTGGCCCAGATTAGAGCCCACATCGAGCACTCGCTTGCCCACGAAGGCGTGACGTGGCAGGGCCTCTAGTCGGGCGTCCTTGTAGTCTGCATTCATGTAGCTGCCGTGCATGTTGTAGTTGCCGTGGCTGTACTTGCAGGCTTTGCCCTTAGACTCAGCATTCTCCGTGAGTGAGTTCAGTTGCCTACTTGGAGCTTTCAAAAGTTTGTCGTCTGCTAATACTATGGTGGAGTTGATCGTTTCATTAGTATGCGCTGGCAATTTGTCTTTTTTTAAATGATTAATAAAGGAAGAAATCTCAGAAAAGGTTTTATCTGGCAAAATCTTTTCAGTATGAGAATTAATTCTTTTAGAAGTTTGTGTCTCATTCAAAAGAGCATTCTCTAACTTGAAGGAAGACGGGTCTGCAGCAGTCTTGCTATCACTGCCAGTTGACAAATTTCCTTCAGTCATCTCATCAGACAGAGAATTCAACCTAGACTTGCTCCTTCCCTTCCTCGAGGTGTGCCTTCGCTTGCGGACACGACTTCTCCTCTTGAAGAACAGGTCATCCTTCTCCTCTCCACACAGGTTGAGTGGGTCGTAGATGTTGACCGCATGGGCGACTGGCACGAGGACATCGTGTCTGTGGGGGATGTCCATTGGCGGGGAGGACAGTGGAGTCAGCGAATGAGACAAGCCACCACTGTCCATCAGCCCATTCAAGTTCAGTGGGTCTCTCATGTTCCCACCAAACCAGTCATGGTTCGGATAGATTATTTTCGATTTGTCATTAGGAAATGTATCCTTATAGTTATTCTTTTTTTTATTACTCCCATTATTAATGAAGCGCTTTTTATGAGAATTTCTTTCTCCTTTGAATATTTTCGAAGATTCTGATAAACTATTTTTGTAACTATCAGATCTTTTACGTTTTAATGACGTATTTTTATCTCCCATTTTTTTTATTGATCTTTTAGGGCAGCACCTATGGATTGAATAATAATTTTAAGAGTCTAAAATTTCATTAAATCAACTTTAAAAATATACTAAAATATCATATTTTTATTTAATATGCTGAATTAATCGTTTAAATTTTTTAAGACAAGTTTAAACTCTTTTAAACCCTCACTATGTTTCGAGATATTACCTAAAATGGCGTTGAAAACAATTTTGCAATGTATACGATCATGCCATATATTTATATACTGGATTACATATATATATATACATGGATCAATATACTTGCCAATCAAGCTCAAGCACCGCCTACATTTAAAAGTAAATCTCCGTTTTACTGTCTTTAAATGTTATAATTGAAGCCCCTAAATACGCTTTTTAACACATAAAAACGTAATATTAACCTACTCGAGGTCACATTCATAAATATCTTTCATAAAATTGAGTATCATCCTGAATACTTATTACAATTAAATGGCGCTAACCTGAAGTACTTTAGACCATTGCTTCTTATCTTTTTTGAAACCAGCGACCTCTTTATAAGTAGCAAAGCAATGTGAGTTCCTGCGGTCATTCAGTCAAAACGATTCTCAACGTATTATAAAAACTATTTTAGAAACAGCGTCATTCGATCTTTCATCCGTATGCAAGTGCTTCCTGACACACTTATAAGTTGTGAAAACTATGTATGAGCATACAATATTTTGCAAAAAAGTTTTCAGACAACTGATCAAAGCTTAGCGACCACGACATTAAGAAATACTGTTCTATACCACTATAATTTCTCAACAGCATTAGATTCATAAATTTTTGATATTTGATTATTACATTGGTTAACTTGAAATTATCATTTCTAGTTACTAGTCATATTTTTTTAAAAACAGAATTTGTTATAAAGTCGATCTTTTAGACCTTGGCGAAGGCTGAAAACATCAAAGGCAAGATTCGGTCGTGAAAATTAAGAATATTCTCGAAGACATTTTTGTGAGAATGAGTTGCTTTCTCTTCTGTTATGCAACTGGACATAAAAACTTGCATCTTTTAGGATTTTTTAAATGAAAAATCTGCCAATTCAGCAGCTATTCTGTTGTTTTCTAGCTTTTATTGACGGCTTGACAATATGCTGACAGGACTCGTGTACGGATTTCAAGCAGTTTTTGGAAGCGATACAGTTAAAACTTAGTTTTCTTGATGGCTTGAAAACATTTATTCGTAGAAATGACTCGTTGATTTTTTAATAAAAGTACAAATCTATATTTAGAGAAGACGATCAAGTTACGCGACAAAATCAAACACAATCAACTAAATATTCTTCAAAATCAAGGTTCAGGAAAATAATTAAACTCAATAATGGCGATCTGAGAATAACCTAATAAGAAACCATGAGAAATTGTTTTCATCTAAGGCTTCTTGTAGTTTGCGATGAAGTCGACTAGAGTTCTGACGGGACGGCCTGGTTTGAGTTGATACAATATGTCAGTTTAATGATCAAAAATTATCTTGTCAAATTTGAATAACTAATTGTTGCATAAATATTTTAATCTTCTAAAAACTATCTGATAAATCAGTCGCTGAACTAACCAGACATTCCCTTGCCCAGGTAAGAAACGTGGCTGTCGTTCGACATGACGCCTGTTGGGAAACAGATGCAACAGTGAAAAGGAGAAGGAGGTAATGAATATTCAGAGGCAGGATATTAATATTCAGAGGCAGGATATTAATATTCAGAGGCAGGATATTAATATTCAGAGGCAGGATATTAATATTCAGAGGCAGGATATTAATATTCAGAGGCAGGATATTAATATTCAGAGACAGGATATTAATATTCAGAGGCAGGATATTAATATTCAGAGGCAGGATATTAATATTCAGAGGCAGGATATTAATATTCAGAGGCAGGATATTAATATTCAGAGGCAGGATATTAATATTCAGAGGCAGGATATTAATATTCAGAGGCAGGATATTAATATTCAGAGGCAGGATATTAATATTCAGAGGCAGGATATTAATATTCAGAGGCAGGATATTAATATTCAGAGGCAGGATATTAATATTCAGAGGCAGGATATTAATATTCAGAGGCAGGATATTAATATTCAGAGGCAGGATATTAATATTCAGAGACAGGATATTAATATTCAGAGGCAGGATATTAATATTCAGAGGCAGGATATTAATATTCAGAGGCAGGATATTAATATTCAGAGGCAGGATATTAATATTCAGAGGCAGGATATTAATATTCAGAGGCAGGATATTAATATTCAGAGGCAGGATATTAATATTCAGAGGCAGGATATTAATATTCAGAGGCAGGATATTAATATTCAGAGGCAGGATATTAATATTCAGAGGCAGGATATTAATATTCAGAGGCAGGATATTAATATTCAGAGACAGGATATTAATATTCAGAGGCAGGATATTAATATTCAGAGGCAGGATATTAATATTCAGAGGCAGGATATTAATATTCAGAGGCAGGATATTAATATTCAGAGGCAGGATATTAATATTCAGAGGCAGGATATTAATATTCAGAGACAGGATATTAATATTCAGAGGCAGGATATTAATATTCAGAGGCAGGATATTAATATTCAGAGGCAGGATATTAATATTCAGAGGCAGGATATTAATATTCAGAGGCAGGATATTAATATTCAGAGGCAGGATATTAATATTCAGAGGCAGGATATTAATATTCAGAGGCAGGATGTTAATATTCAGAGACGAGATATTAATTAATATATGCGAAGAATCCTCCTGCCTGCGATGTCCATGTGCATCCAGTGGTCGATCGTCACAAACTCCTGCAATGGTTGTGTTGCGACTTGAAGAAAAGCTCTACAATTTGAAACTCATCGTCATCATCATTATCATTATCTCTACTTTTATTATCATCATTATCGAAACTACCACCAACAGAACCACCATCATCATCACTATCATGATCATCATGGTCATCATCATCATCAGCACCTTTAGGAAGGCAGCAGCGGTGCATGAGCCTCCCGCTCTGTCAGCTGTGCTTATGTTGTTGATGTCCGCTAGTGGACAGTCTGTCATCTAGGTGATGATGATGATGATTATGATAATGATGATGATGATGATGATGATGATGGCAATGGTTATGAGAAAGAGCACCTGCTTGGTGTAGAGTTTGAAGAGAGGCATCCTCCAGACTCTGTCGCCTGTTTTCATGCCTGCCTGTCATACGATGTGAAGACGGTGATGATGATGATGATGAGGAAAATGAAGATGACGGAAATAGTTCATCATTCAAGCTTGATGATGATAATGCTTATCATGACGATGTGATGAGAACGAGTGAAGAGTGAGTGATGAAGTGAGTGAAGTGAGTCGTGCCTGT
This sequence comes from Piscicola geometra, assembly GCA_943735955.1. Lineage (NCBI taxonomy): Eukaryota > Metazoa > Annelida > Clitellata > Hirudinida > Piscicolidae > Piscicola > Piscicola geometra. The sequence continues at coordinate 583,299 of OX030959.1, read as the reverse complement.
TGCATCTGCTGCCAGATCTGCTTCGAATGAGTGAAGACGCCAGTCGCTGAGCCACCCAGCGCCACCATCATCGCGCCTGCATCGTCATCATCATCACCCCCATCAACATCGTCATCATCACCATCATCATCAATACCAACATCATCCCCACCACCACCACCATCATCATCACCAGTGAGGGTGGCTAGGTCGATCATAGCGGAGGGCTTGAATGTCTGAGCGTAAGTGAGTGCATCACTCAAGACCAGTCTTCCCTCTGCATCGGTGTTGTCGATCTGGCAGCGGTGATGGCAGTGCATTGGTGGTGATGATGGTGCTGATGATGGTGGTGATGGTGGTGCATTGGCGGTGATGGTGGTGATGATGGTGGTGATGATGGTGATGATGGTGGTGATGATGGTGGTGCATTGGCGGTGATGATGGTGGTGATGGTGGTGATGATGGTGCTGATGATGGTGGTGATGGTGGTGCATTGGCGGTGATGATGGTGGTGATGGTGGTGATGATGGTGGTGATGATGGTGGTGCATTGGCGGTGATGATGGTGGTGCATTGGCGGTGATGATGGTGGTGATGGTGGTGGTGCATTGGCGGTGATGGTGGTGATGATGGTGGTGATGATGGTGGTGATGGTGGTGATGATGGTGGTGCATTGGCGGTGATGGTGGTGGTGATGGTGGTGATGATGGTGCTGATGATGGTGGTGATGGTGGTGCATTGGCGGTGATGATGGTGGTGATGGTGGTGATGATGGTGGTGATGGTGGTGATGATGGTGGTGCATTGGCGGTGATGATGGTGGTGCATTGGCGGTGATGATGGTGGTGCATTGGCGGTGATGATGGTGGTGATGGTGGTGGTGCATTGGCGGTGATGATGGTGGTGGTGCATTGGCGGTGATGATGGTGCATTGGCGGTGCATTTAATATGTTGTGGTGCGTGTGGAGAAAGAGAAGATGGAATGACAGATGGAGAGAAGAGCACTCATTCAATGTGACGCAATCGGCAAAAGATGAGTGGCACCTGGATGGTCTTCCCACTCATGGAGGTGTGCACATCTCCAGGCTTGGTCGCCTTCCCTCCCGGCATGTTCTCTGCCATCGCCATCACTCCTGTTGTACAAAGTAATCATTTTAATCGATATTTCTGTTGCTCATGGCGGTGCTCATCTATTCTTCGATCATACTCGGCTACTGTGGTGTGTGGGAATCGAGCCCACGACCTAGGGTTATGAGCCGTTAACTCCTCGGCAATCAGTTCCTACAATAAAAAAGTACACATAGACAACACTTCTACACCACTCACCAATCAAGTGCACGGGCAGACGGAGAGTGGCAGCGGAGTAGAGGGCTCCCATGACGCAAGCAGCCCCTCCCATGTCTGCCCTCATCTGGTCCATCTTCGCTGAGGGCTTGATCGAGATGCCACCACTGTCGAACGTAATGCCCTTGCCCACCAGCGCCAGAGGGGCCTCTGCACTGCCCCTGGGTGGGTCAGAAGAAAAAGACTTGAAATTAGTTCAAAAATTAATTACCTTTGATATGTTGAAAGCCATGAAGTCATTTTTATCATCATTACTATCATCATCATCATCATCAGCACCCACTTGTAGTGCACCTCCAGCATGACGGGAGGCTCAACCGATCCTTGCGAAACCCCCAAGAAGGCATTCATGCCCTTGCTCTCTGCCCACGCCTTGTCCCTGTGTTTGTTTGTTTTTGTTTGTTTGTTTGTGTGTGTGTGTGTTTGTGTGTATGTGTGTGTTTTTAAAAATGTGTGCATGGGTGAGTTAGTATATGTGTATTTGTGGTATACAGTTGTAGAACACAATCAACGCATACATGCACACATGCACCTAGGAATGACAGTAACGTTAGGGAGGTTGGCCAGTTTAGCGATGGCGACGTTGGCGAAGATGGTGGGAGTCATCTTGTTGGCGGGAGATTCCATCAGGCTCCTCGCCAGGTTCTGCCCCTCCGCTACTACCTTCCCCACCTTCCACGCGTCTGCATCACTGCATGAGAGGTTGTGCATTCATGGTGAATGCTTGGATGATGCATGAACAGTGAATGGATGGATGGTGCATGGATGATGAATGCTTGGATGATGCATGAACAGTGAATGAATGGATGGTGCATGGATGATGAATGGATGGATGGTGCATGAACAGTGAATGGATGGATGGTGCATGGATGATGAATGGTGCATGGGTAGTGAATAGATAAATGGTAAATGGATGGATAGATAGTGCATGGGCAGTGAACAGACATTTACTTAGAAGATGACCCCTGCAAAGGCTCCCACCTGGCGTCTTGCGAGTAGAGATGCAGCTGTGGTGGCGGCTTCTTGAGGTCGGCAGCCTTGAAGTCGTCAAAGTACCACACCGTCAAGTGAGCCCCCTCGGAAGCAGCTATGATGATGATGATGATACGAATATTTTCGACTGATTTGATTTATTTCCTTGAAAATGGAGCGTTTCAAAGAAATAATGATCTTGTTGTGGCTCTATCTGACAAAGGCACCTTGGGCGTCTCCGCACGGATCCACATGCACCTCCCTCACTCCTGCCTCGTTCAGCAACCTCACTCCAGCTGTCATCATTATCGTTACCATTATCATCATCGTCGTCATAACTATACTGACCATTATCACCATCGTCATAACTATATTGACCATTATCATCATCATCGTCATAACTATATTGACCATTATCATCATCGTCATAACTATACTGACCATTATCATCATCATCATCATAACTATATTGACCATTATCATCACCATCGTCATAACTATATTGACCATTATCATCACATCGTCATAACTATATTGACCATTATCATCACCATCGTCATAACTATATTGACCATTATCATCACCATCGTCATAACTATATTGACCATTATCATCACCATCGTCATAACTATATTGACCATTATCATCACCATCGTCATAACTATATTGACCATTATCATCATCATCGTCATAACTATATTGACCATTATCATCACCATCGTCATAACTATATTGACCATTATCATCACCATCGTCATAACTATATTGACCATTATCATCATCATCATCATAACTATATTGACCATTATCATCACCATCGTCATAACTATATTGACCATTATCATCCCCATCGTCATAACTATATTGACCATTATCATCACCATCATCATAACTATATTGACCATTATCATCACCATCGTCATAACTATATTGACCATTATCATCACCATCGTCATAACTATATTGACCATTATCATCATCATCGTCATAACTATATTGACCATTATCATCATCGTCATCATAACTATATTGACCATTATCATCACCATCGTCATAACTATATTGACCATTATCATCACCATCGTCATAACTATATTGACCATTATCATCACCATCGTCATAACTATATTGACCATCATCATCATCGTCATAACTATACTGACCATTATCATCATCATCGTCATAACTATATTGACCATCATCATCATCATCGTCATAACTATACTGACCATTATCATCATCATCGTCATAACTATATTGACCATTATCATCACCATCGTCATAACTATACTGACCATTATCATCACCATCGTCATAACTATATTGACCATCATCATCATCGTCATAACTATACTGACCATTATCATCATCATCGTCATAACTATATTGACCATCATCATCATCATCGTCATAACTATACTGACCATTATCATCATCATCGTCATAACTATATTGACCATTATCATCACCATCGTCATAACTATATTGACCATTATCATCATCATCGTCATAACTATATTGACCATTATCATCATCATCATCATAACTATATTGACCATTATCATCACCATCGTCATAACTATATTGACCATTATCATCACCATCGTCATAACTATATTGACCATTATCATCACCATCGTCATAACTATATTGACCATTATCATCACCATCGTCATAACTATATTGACCATTATCATCATCATCGTCATAACTATATTGACCATTATCATCATCATCATCATAACTATATTGACCATTATCATCACCATCGTCATAACTATATTGACCATTATCATCACCATCGTCATAACTATATTGACCATTATCATCATCGTCATCATAACTATATTGACCATTATCATCACCATCGTCATAACTATATTGACCATTATCATCACCATCGTCATAACTATATTGACCATTATCATCACCATCGTCATAACTATATTGACCATTATCATCATCATCATCATAACTATATTGACCATTATCATCATCATCGTCATAACTATATTGACCATTATCATCATCATCGTCATAACTATATTGACCATTATCATCATCATCGTCATCATAACTATATTGACCATTATCATCACCATCGTCATAACTATATTGACCATTATCATCACCATCGTCATAACTATATTGACCATTATCATCATCATCATCATAACTATATTGACCATTATCATCATCATCGTCATAACTATATTGACCATTATCATCATCATCGTCATAACTATATTGACCATTATCATCATCATCATCATAACTATATTGACCATTATCATCATCATCGTCATAACTATATTGACCATTATCATCATCATCGTCATAACTATATTGACCATTATCATCATCATCATCATAACTATATTGACCATTATCATCATCATCGTCATAACTATATTGACCATTATCATCATCATCGTCATAACTATATTGACCATTATCATCATCATCGTCATAACTATATTGACCATTATCATCACCATCGTCATAACTATATTGACCATTATCATCATCATCGTCATAACTATATTGACCATTATCATCATCATCGTCATAACTATATTGACCATTATCATCATCATCGTCATAACTATATTGACCATTATCATCACCATCGTCACTTTTCAACACTTTCCCTCTGCCCTTTCACCCACCTGCGACTCCAGCCCTCACATTCTCCTTTCCTTCATCGACCTCTTCCAACTCATCGACACCAGCGCCCTTCTTGCCGAGACTGGTCAGCGCAATGTTGTTCAGTTCGTGCTCCTCACAGATGAACAACTGTGACTTGCCCTTCTTGTGTGCCAGTCCTGAACTGTGGTGATGATGGTTTAGGTTGTTGTTGTTTTAATGCAACTTGTGAGGAATATAGATGCACATGAGAGAGGTTTTTGTTAATGCTATTTAATCATTCTTCAAAGTTTTATATTGGAGATTTGAAAAAGCAAGATTCAACTTGGTCATCTCTCAGTTGACAAAGAATCAAGCACCCTTCAATACCACTCTTATTAAAAGAACATCATCATCATCACCACTATGCAAACGACTCACAGAGCAAGCAGTTTGCTGAGGTCCTTCTTGCATGCCTCTTGGAACTTGAGGGCAGTCTTTGTGAGCAACACCTGTCCAGCCACCTCCCCCTCATAAAAGCCCAGCACCAACCCCTTGCGAGAGACCTGGGTGGTAGAGTTTAATGCAGACATCGGTGAATTTGTGAAGATTTGAGACGATAATTTCTTGGTATTCTGTGCTTTTTATCTAATTAAATTTGTTTTAAATACTTCCGCATCACTCAAACCTCTTTCATTGTCATTTTGGATCTTCTGAAAGTCTAGGCTTAGAGAAACTCTTACCTAGATGTATATATATATGTGTTTCAAGAAGTGTCATATGATCATCAACTATCTAGAGATATATGCGTGTGCACTTTGCATCTAGGCTCTTATCTCAAATCATCCAACAGCTACGTCCTATCTAATCGTAAACTAGATAACTAAATCACACAGTTTCATGGTAGGGCTAAAATGGGTTGCGAACATTTAACAGAGATAAATGCAAAAAATGATATAACAACTAGAAAATTACTTTTTTTAGTATTAATTTTAACTAATTAAAACATTTTTTGCAAAAGTGTAAAAATATTTGAATAAGTCATATATTTATGTGCATGAATAATAACCTTTGAAGCTAAGCCTCTAGTCAAGTTTATTAAACAGTTCCTGGCTCTCAACATGACTTTATCACTTGATATCTTAATTGCTTATCACTGTTTCACTTACATTACCAATAGCTTTTGAACTTAGGTTGTAAAAATTATTTTATACCGCTCAGCATATGCTTAAAGTAAACTTACCTTTTAAATTATATATATATAGTTCATGAAATAAATCTTTAGTAAATTTTTAACTAACCTCGAATATAGGTTTATGCATAATAATAAAATATTTATTTGCATTAGAACTTTTCTAGTTTTTTCAAGAATATTTTATAAGTTTTCTAATAATCAATTGTATTTTTTATATTAGTCACAGAAAAAATAATTATTTAAAAATATTTTTCTAATTAAATGCTGTTCTAATTAAGTTTTTTATCTTTTTAATTCGATGTACCTTTAGTTTTCTATTCTGATTTTTTTCTCTTCGTATTTTTGGTAAATGTTATTAATTAATATGAGCTCATATGAATAGATTTTTAAATGTGTTAATAAAACATTTTTCCAAAATTCATTTGTATTAATTTATTTCAGTTTATTGAATCATTAACCTTTATTAAAGACTCCAGATATGTCCAGAATGATGGCGGACGACATTTCTACAGCTAGTATGTCTACTTATTTTGAGCAAGATGAGTTATAAAATGTAATCTAGATCAATAAAAACTCGACATTGTTTGCATAATTTGAGAAAAACATAACTTCTCATAGACTTGGACTCTGACGTGAATGTGGAGGAAGAAGAAGAGAAGAAACGTCTGATCAGTCAGGTGCTGGAGCTCCAAAACACGCTTGATGGTAGGTGCTGAATAAAACACTAGAACATCTCTACACTGCTCATAATTCTTTCAATTAGACACTCATCTACAATATTTGCACATTTCCCCTCATGTTTTCCAACAGATCTCTCTCAGCGAGTTGACTCAGTAAAGGAAGAGAATTTGAAGCTGAAGTCAGAGAACCAGGTGCTGGGCCAGTACATTGAGAACCTCATGGCGGCAAGCTCGGTCTTTCAAAGCACCTCACCAAAGTCCAAGAAAAAGTTCACTTGATAGAATTCACTTCTATAACACTCACAGCTGGTAAATGTTTTTTAAACAATGGCATAAATAATCATCAAGCACATCATTCAACCTATAATAATGTCTTTACTACCTCAGGATCACCAACAAGAAGAAAGGAATCTAGTATGGTCACTTTCCACTCTTTCATTCTAGTCACTTACAACTTTGCTTGTCTCATTGTTTTGCTTGCAGTACCCACTTCATCCTGGCATCGTTTCCATCATTTTGTTTTATCTGTCTTTACATCCAATTGCTTCTCTATAATCCCATACATTGCTTGTCAATAATTGAGTTAGCAACGCTTTCAAACATTATGAGAATTTTCTGTTTTATTTGCATTTATTTATTTAAACTTTTAAGCATTTAACTCTTTCATTTTGAATAATTTTTAGGCCTCTGCAAAATTGATTGTTGCTTTATGTTCGTTTTTATAGCAATATATGAAAACGAACATTTTAATTTTCTATTTAATTGGAATGTCAAATTTGTTTAGTTCAATGGTTAAGGTGTGGACATTTCAAGACCTAAATACTGATAATTTCACACAAAAAGCGTTTGATTTAGTAACAATGCTTTGTCAAACTAATTTCGTGAAATATCTGCGTTATAAAAATGTTTGGTCTTGCATTGTAAAACATTAAAATGTCTTTAAATAAATGCATTAAAAAATCCAATAAAATTTTCTTATAAGATCATTTACAATTACTCTGAAATTTGAAACATGCGTTACGAGTAAATATAAAAGTAGTAAAATACTTCAAATTACTCAAGAAAGGTGAGAAGAGGCAGTAGAAAAAAGGTGGAGTAGGCCCAAGAGAAGGAAATAACTGTGACTATGAGGGTAGCTAGTTTGGTGTAAGCCATGATGGTGGAGTGGAAGTAGCAGACACCAACTGCAAAAGTGGTCAAGGCAGCCAGAAAGACTGCCCCGTTCATCGATGCTACAGCGTCCACTCTGGACGTCTTTCTAACCACATTTGATGTGTTTTGGACTTTCCTGCCACCGAGTTTTATTTCTGTCTGCCCAATGTTACTTTTGCTATAAAAATTATTTTGTGAAATATAATGTATTTCATGGCTTGGAGAATTATCTTCTTTTATTTGGTCTTGAACGACGAGTTCTAGTGCTTCCAGATGATCTTCATTCTCCACCTCAACATGCCTGAAGACAGCAGCGTTGTGCAGTGTGAGGTCAATAGACAGACCCAGCACCAGCGTGAAGGCCACTGACTCAAAGACATTGAAAGTCCATCCCTGCAAGAGAAGGATGCTGAGGGAGGTGGTGGTGGAGCAGGTGATGCTGAGCACTGAGTAGGCGGTCAAGCCACTGAAGCCTGTGGAAAGGCAGCATACAATGCACACTGCGATGAACGTCGTGAGCAATGACGTCACGATGCCGTTGAAGAGACTGCGCTGAAGGTCGAAGAACATCAACTCACTGCTGAACCAGCCCCTCTTGATCGATTCGGTGCTTTTGTTCTGAATGTTCTCTTCGACGAATGCCTTCATATCGTCGTTGAAGTCTCGCAAACTCGCGTAGTCGGCATCAAAGGGCACGTTGCTTACGAACTCAACCACGATCGCTCTTATCATCGTGAAGTTTGAGTTGAACCTCAGTCCTGCATTTTTACTTCTGCTGTAGAGAAGGCTGTTTCTTGCCAAAGTAGGCATCAGCAGCTTGACGCACTTTTGGAAGACTGTTCTGTGGAAGGGGAAACGAGAGACCGAACAGCAAGGCTCAAGGTTGTTTCCCTCAATATCCAGACATCCTCTCGCCATCAAGGTCCTCAACTCATCGATGAAACAGCTGTTCTTGCTGACCGCCACCTCCCTCGTATAGTACTTGCTAGCTCTCACCTTCCTACAAAAGTTAGCAAAGAACAGTTGTGTTTGTCTGGAGGAGAGATCCAATGGGATGTCTCGAAGGTTTCCTCCTGCTTCTGCATCCAGGCGTCCTGCTGTTTCGACTGGACTGACTCCCCACACGAACCTCATCGAGAGGTTTTGGAAACGCAAGTTGATGGAGTCTTCCTGGATGAAGTTATCTTTCAGAATCGAGTCAAACCTCTCGAAAGGGTGATGCTCCACTAACAGCTTAAAATCTTTCGTCGAAGGCAAGAATTTATCGAAGTTGAGTCCAAAAAGAATCACCAATGTTAGCGTGAGAGTGCTGAAGGAGAAGATGAAAGGAATTCGAAGTTTGTGTACGATGAAAATCAAGGCAGCTGAGGTGTAATGGTGAAGGTTGTGTCTGAACGTCAGCATGCAGGGTAGCACTGTATACACGTTAGTCAGCAAGTTGCAAGGTAACTTTTGATTGAGAAAGATGGTAGCCGGTATAAGGAAGATCGAAACGATGTAATGAACGGCAACTGAAAGACTGGCGAAGATTGCAAAGCACCTCAGCACCACCACTTCACTGCAGCCTCCCGACGCATACGCCATAAGGGTGGCCGCAGAAGCAGCAGTGAAGCCGCTCAATGCCGGAGAAAGTCTTTGCGAGAAAATCTCCCGCAAGGATGAGTCTCTTCCATTTTGATTCCGCAGAGAGATTATGTGTAGGAAGACAAAAGTTGCATCGACGCCTGTGCCGTAAATAATGATCACTGCCAGGAGGTTGAGGAAGGGGAAGAAGTTGATTCGGAAGATGATTAGGTAGATGAAGGTGGAGATGATGAGGCAGATGAAAATGTTGAGAAGAGTGACGAATGTGACGAGAGGAGATCCTGTGTACAACACGAGGGTGAGGAAAATGAAGAAAAGACTTGGTGTCGCGTCGAACAAGTCTTTGATGAGGTGTTCGTTGAAGACGTCGTATTTAACGTCAAAATCCATCGCCACTATTTTCACTCCTCCTTCCTTCATTTCTTCATCTCTAATACTGTTGTAAAAGTCTCTAGAGGCGAGTCCCTTACTGATTGGCAAGTGACTCAGAACATACTTGAGTTTCTTGAGGTCTCCGTACCACTTGTCCAGTATATGGTTCCTAACGATCTTCACTATTTGTGAACCTTCTTCACAAGCATACCTCAAGCAGTCTTCCTTGCCACAATCACTGCCACAAACACGCAAAAATTCTTCAAAGTGCCTCACATCGCTTTCAGAAAGATCAAAACACGAGTCTTTTCTACTCACGGCAGCAATGTAATTTCCCAAAGACCAAGACCTGCAGCAGACTTCCTGCTCACTTCCCAGCCTCTTGTCACAGTAGCGGTTGAAGTGATCCAGTCCCTTCAGAGTGAGTCTCGCCTCTAGAGAACACATTGCTATGATCGATGTGAGGTCCATCAAATCGCCATTGTCATCAACCGGCCTGTACACCAGCCTGGAATGACCGTCTTCTGTGGTGGAGTTATGCTTGTCTTAGTGTTTGAGAAATAAAAGATCTTTTTAATTCAATGATTTAAATTGCTTTAACATTTCCAAAGACCTGGATTTCCACAGAAAAATGAGTTTTCCGTGGTGTTAAAATAATCTAAAAATGTTTGGTTTTTTTCATAATCCTCATCATCATCGTCGTATTCATCCTGTTGCTCAATCGGGGGTTGGTCTGCATGCAATCGATGACTTGTCTTGCTGAAGTAACTTCCCACTGCCAAGGTCTCCTTCAAGAGCAGTTCATAAGCCAGGTGGTTGGTGCTGATGGTTGTGCCCCTGGTCTCGAAGCCCTGTGTGGTTGAGGAAGAGGTCCAGTGGTGGATTGATGTGGAGGTGGTTGAGGGATCAAATAGGGAAACATTTCTTATATGATTCAGTTGTGATCAAGTAAAGTGATTGTTTGATGCTTAAGATGATCTACATTTGTGGGGTTGTCGAAGGCAGGGGGATGAGCGAAGAAGATGAGCAAGCAGAGAAAAAGTCCTGAGACTGCACAGAGTAGGAGAATAATCAGCCAGTAAAAGTTAACTATCAGATTAGCAAACCTTGAAGTTTGGGTTTTTATATTGTACAATTTGTTTGAACATCATTTTATCAAGAATACATGTATTATTTGTACAATTTAAAAGATATGCACTAAAAATAAAAATTGATTTTCAAAGTTAAGACTTTTCCATGAATCTCTTCATTTCCCCAAAGGTTTCAACAAGCAAAGCATTAACCCTCAGCTGAGATAGGCTATAATTTCTTATAATTATAACTCTAAACTAAGCTAATATAAAGCATTTAATGAAAACTGTTTTTCTAATAGATTGTTTTTAATTATTTTAAATTTATAGACATACATTTTTCCTTATACTCCTCTAGTCTGCCCATACCTTTAATTAACTTCCGCGTTGTATTTGTCAAAATTTTTTCCTTAAATTCGATTTTTTTAATTTCAGAACAAATTTTCATCCCATTCCAACCTTTTATTTAATTTTTTCAAAAATGTATTCTGATATTTAAAAAACCACATGCACATTTCTGCAATAAAGGTGGCACATTCAAATTTCGAAATGCAATAAAGGTGCAACAAAATTTAAAAGGCGAGTTGATTTTAATGAGACAGCTCGACGTTCTACTTAGTTTAAATGTCTCGCTATAAAGAACTAGATGGAAGCTATGTGGTCGGGAAGACGATTGGCAGTGGTAAGTGGTTTTCAAATATTATTTAATGATATGAGAGTTTAGTTATGCGAGTGAGGGATAGATACAGCATCCAATAGCATTTATTACGTTGTTTGCATTCAAGAATGGGTCAAATGTTGATGCAAATATAAATATTGATAACGTTTTCAGCAGAATATGATAAGGTCTATATGATAACTATGAGCTATTCAAACGAATCGATGAATTCTTTGGAATATCCTATCATCATCACCATTATCATCCTCTTAATCATCATCATCATCATCATCATCATCAAGGGGGGTTTGCGAAGGTGAAGGAGGGCACCCACGTGATGACGGGCAACAGAGTCGCCATCAAAGTCATGGACAAGGCGGCACTGGGTCACCATCTATTTTAGTATTTTGTTTTCTCAATTAATTATTTAATTAATTAATTTTTTAAAAGCTTCAAATTTGAAGATTATGAGCTAGTAAAATTGTAATTGCTCAGAAATTTAGTTTAGAAGAGGGATGAAAAAGAAACGATTTAGATAGATTTTCTAATAAATACCTTCTTGCAAAAACGCCTGCAGGAAAGGACGTGGTGCGAGTCGAGAGGGAAATAACCGCGATGAAGTTGCTGCAACACCAGCACATCTGCCAACTCTTCCAGGCCATCGAAACTCACGAGAGGTTCTTCCTCATACTTGAGGTGTGTCTCTTGTTTCAGAATTTGTCTTATTTTAAAACAAGAATAGTTCGAAAATTTTCAAATAAATATCTAGAAGTTCTAATTTATTGGCCTATCCAAAAAGTGCGCACTGTTTTCTAAAATAAAATTTGGGTTACATTTTTGGTTAAAAACTTTAAAAAGGCAATCTTTAACTCTGAAGTTTTCTCTTGCATAGTTCCATTCTAAAAACGAGAATAATTCTAAAATGTTTCGCTATATATGCAATCATGATATCGTGAGAATATATTTTTTCAGTACAAACCCATGTCTTCCTTCCAGTACTGTCCCAACGGAGAGTTGTTCGACCTGATCATCTCGAAGGAGCGTCTGGAAGAAGGACAGGTAGGGGCAGGTGGTGTTAGATTACAAACGATTTTAGCGTGAAATGTTTTAGTAATACAATGTAAGTATTTTTAAAATAAACTGAAAATAACTTAGTTCGTGCTGCGAAAAAAAACCTCTTGACCTCTTATCTGCACACGTTCAATGATGATGATGATGATGATGAACTTTATTTTTTACCATTGAAGCACCACCAACACCAGGCAAGGATGTTTTTCTCTCAGATTTTGAGTGCCTTGGCCTACATGCACCACTGTGGCTTTGCCCATCGGGACCTCAAACCGGTGCTTCTACTCGCTAATGCGTCTTGAATAATTAGCTTTTATTGGATTATTTATTAGCTTTAAAAGTAATAAATATTTCAATAAATTGATTAGTTCTATTTTTTCGAGTAGGAAAATCTGTTGCTGGATGAGAAACAGAATATCAAGTTGATTGACTTCGGACTCTGCTCACAACCACTGGTGAGAGATTCCTTAAAAGCAACAACACGCAAGCCTGAATGCATTGCTTTGATTCAAAATCTCAAATAAAAAACAATAAGGACGTTAAATCAGCAACTCAAACATCACTTCAAAGCCACCACGCCACTCAACTCTCGCACAAACATTCTTCCTCTCCAGGGCGGCATGGACACTCACATACAGACGTGCTGTGGCAGTCCCGCCTATGCCGCGCCCGAACTCCTCTCTGGCAAGATGTACCTTGGCAGGGAGGTTGGTGATGGGACTTGCTGTTCTTAAATCTATCTTTAAACCACAAAATATGTGAGTTAAACCACTCTTTGTTCTTGAAACTTCCAGGCAGACATCTGGAGTTTGGGAGTGTTGTTGTACACCTTACTGTGTGGTTGTTTGCCCTTCGACCACAAAAACACCAACGTCCTCTTCAAGAAGATCAGAGTAAGCTTTGTGTGTTCAGAAATGAAAATAGAAATAAAAGCTTTTTAAATTTTAGTTATTCGTCAACTTGGAATTGTATCTCCTTCAATTTAAAAGGTTTCATATCTAAAAACTTCCCTCAAAGCCATGCACAAACACAAGTGCCATCCCATCACCAGGCCGGAGTGTACAGTTTTCCAAGCTGGTTGGAGATGGGAAGCAGGAGTCTGATCAGTAGAATGTTGCAGGTGGAACCATCTAGAAGGATCCGAATGGATGAGTTGGTCGGACATCCATGGGTGACCGGATGTTCTGGAGTGCCTGTCAGCTGGATGAGCACTGTGAAGGTTGGTTGGTGTTTGTGGAAGTAGATTGGAAAGAAGGAAAGTTTCTTTAAAATGGGAAAAAGAAGCAAAGAGTTGAAGAAGGCAGAAAAGAGAGAGGAGATGAATGAATAGGATAATTGAATAAGCTCATGATACATTCTTTTGGTATGATATATTTTCAATATACAACGATGAACTGAACACTCAGCAGACGAACGTGGTCGACCACGAGTGTCTGCAAGTGCTGCGTTCATACTTCAACAAGCCCTCGGAGGAGCTGAGGAGGTGTGTCAGGAGTGGGAGCGATGCATTCATTGCAGGCACCTACCTCCTGCTCCTCTCAATGAAGAGACAAGGAAAACCCTTGAGGTTTAAGATCTACCAAGATGTTAAGGCAATCCGATATGAGAACAACGGGAGTGGATGCAAGGAGGCAAGTAACAATGTTTTGACGAATAGGATGTGTAACGTTAACGAGAAAATAATTAAAATGAATAACATTGTTAATAATAAAATTGAGCTCGATAAGGAAAACGTGTTTAAGATTCCGTTGATAGATGAAAATATATATATTGGAGTGGATAATGGTGATGGTGGTAGTAGAGTTGCTAAAGTGTCTCGTGATGAAAAAGAAGAAAATATTTTTGAAAAGAAAACAAGACTAACCAAGCTTTTAAATTCTCAAAATAACGGAACCATTCTTGATGATGTTCACAAAAAACGTCTTAAGACTGATGAGGTCAACTCAACAAAAGACAATGTCAGAGATAGGGAGATGGTTGGAGGGACAAACAGAATTTATCATTTAAACAGAAAACTTCAACAAATCGACAATCTCTACAACAACCAGCAGAAGCCACCCACGCCTCAAGGAAACCTTGGCGTGAATGGGACTCATCGTGTGAACTTTGATGCCATGAAAGGGAAGCATCATTACTACGAAACTCCAGCCAAAAAGACCACCAATTTTGTAAGAAGTGGTTTAACAAAATTAGACTGCAAATAATTAATTTTTAAATTTTATTTATTTTTAGGCTCGTTATTGAGAATTTTTGTTTTATTTTTCTTAAACAGTTAATGTATCCGATTGCTAGTCTCAAAGCTAAATTAAGAAACTTTAATGGAATGTTTATCCTGTTTTCAGTTCCATCCGAGAAGCGAGCCGCATCAGCTGAGGAAACCAAGCGCCTTCAACGACAGAGTGAGGATCGATCTCTGCAGCATCGAGGCATTTGACAAGAACTTTGCGTCGAAAGAACGCCAAAACACCGAAGTGCAAAGGAATGTGGTAGAGAAGAATGCAAATGTTGGTGATTATGGCAATATTGAACTACTTGCCCTCCCTCTCAAGAAACACAAGTTGCCAGAGAAAGATCAACTTGATCATGGAAAGAATCTTGGTGCTGGAGATAAACTTGCCGATTGCCAGTTCAGAATTGAAAACCTCGAAAGAAATATCAATCATTATGAGAAATTGAATGAACAAGAGTTCAGTAAAGCTAATGAAAATCGATTATTGATGGACTATTTAGTAAAATCACGTGAGAAGAAAGTTTTGCTTTCAGAAAAAGACAAACCAAACGTTTTTCTGTCGCAAATAACCAGCGCAAAAAAACGCGTTTCCGATGATGGAGTAAGAGACAAACTTGAACAAATTGTTAATTATGATGAAAATATGTACATAAGCTGTACCAAAAAGGAAGACGATGATGATGTTTTTTCTTCTGAGAAGACCCGCTGTATCGACAAAAGATTTGTTGGGAAAAAGCCTTTTGTTTTTGAGACGGAGTTTTCATGCAAAGACGATAAAGAGAATGCTTTGAATGGCGAGAAAAATGATGGCGATGTGACTCGTCAGGAGGATGGCGTTTTGAATGAGGAAGATGCACAAATCAAAACCTTGCTTCAACGTGGTCCTGATGATGATAACACTCAAGAGACTGAAACAAAAATAGAAAATACAATTGATAAAACGATGAAATACATCGACGACGGCACAGAGTTCGAGCTGAAGAGGATGAGTTGTCAGTCCCCAGGCAAGAAGCTCACCCGCTGGAGGAACAACCAGAGACGACCACGACCGCCCAGCAACAACGAAGTCTGCAAGGTCGACACTGCTGCTGCTAGAAAAGTTTGTTTCTCTGACAACACCGAAACCATCGGTGCTGGAGCTCACGGGAAAGAAAGAGATTTAGAAAAACTTCGAAGAGAGGTTTCATTGGAAAGGGATGATCACGGTGAAGTGGAGGAAAAAGATTCTCCGTTGAAGCGCCTGACCAAAGTCAACAAGTGCCAAGCGATCGCTGACTGGCTGAACAATGAAACAGGCAACCAACAACTCTGTGGAAACACCCCGACAGCATTCTTCACCACCTACACCAGCGTTCTAACCACCACTAGAAACATCACCACTGACGACAGTCGACACATTGATGGATCTCACGAGGCTGATGAAGCAGCCAGGAGGAGCAGACACAAGAGCCGACTCAGGAACCGAGATGACTTTTTGAGGTCTCCAGTCAAAATCGACAAGAAGCAAAAGCTTATGGGTCTTGACGGACAGGATTGTGTAAGCAGCGAAGCACGAAATCACCTACAAAGCACTCTGAGCCCTTCGACATTTAAGAGTCCCGATGAACCTGATTATGAAAATCTTCTGAGATGCAACGCTCAAAGGAACAAAGAAAGGAGGGGCTCCAACCCGACTGCCCCACTCAACCGATCTGACGAGTCTGTCTTCCGCAACACTGTGCACTGCTCTGCCTACGCCACGGGTGAGAACGCTTCAATATACGTAACTGTTGTCAAATTTCTAATTATTAAATTTTTTCAGTATTTTTTTGATTATAATATTTAGGCTTTTAGAAAGAATAAATAATAGTTGAGAAAATACAAAAATAATTCTCAAAGCTTCAACGTCTCCGATGATTCTTGCAAAGTCTTACGAAGGCGACCTGAACGACGCCAGCGCAGACAAGCCTCCAATCACTTGCAGGTCAGGCCATTGCCTCATTTGAAATCATTAGCGAGATTTTATCAATTCGACATTTGGCACTTGCTTATAATCATGACGAGCCTTATTATACAGCATTATTATGTAGTGGCGTATAATTCGAAGAACTTGCTTTTTATGGTTTCATGCAATAAATGTATAAAATTACTTTTTTTATTGATAGTATTCTATCTTTTTTTTTCACAACAGCTTATCGGCCTCAGTAGATGGTGACTTAGATGCTCCTGCAGAGAACAGCTTCGAAAGAAACAGCAATAGATTTTCAAAAAAAATCGTGAAGGTGCACAACTTTATTTGATGATTGAACTTAAAATGTCTAACTTTGTGCCCACCTTGGGTACAAAAACTGCGTGCCACTGTATAATTTGACTTTGAACGTTTCCAATGATGTCTCAGGGTGTTGACCGTCTGGTTTGCATGCTGACTCCCAGGAAGAATCGGTCTGCTAGCAAGGAGCCCAAGAAAATCAGAGTGGGTGATGACGATTTTTATAAAGTGCATAACATAATATTAATGAATATGAATGAAGTTAAGTTTAAATATTAAAAGCATGATACAACTGTAGCGATAACTTTTCCAGAGCACACACAACGTCTTCATAAGCGATCTTGAGGATGGAGAAGTGGTGATGGAGCGCTTGAAGGCAGCGCTGACCGAAAAGAAAATAAGCTTCAAGAACAGTGGGTGAGTGGCTTGTCGCTGTTTATAGAGATTGGATATCGCCACTTTAATAATTATCGAAAGTTTGAATGTTTATTAAAAAATGTATTCAGTGATTCAGCTTATTTTTCTTTCTATTTTTCAAACGAAAGTATCTCTAACACTGCATTCAACTTCTTCCACCAGCGCAATGACCCTCAAATGCACAGTGCTTGACCGCTGCAACCAGCCCGTTGTTGCTTTCTACCTCGAGGTGGTGCAAGTGAGGCATGGCGCGGTTGGAGTGCTGAGGAAGAGACTGCAAGGCGACGCCTGGTACTACAAGAGACTCTGTGAAGCAGTCTTCAAAGCCGCTCACCTGAGGCCTTCTTGAGTGACAGCCTCTCAAGAATTCTTGCCAGATGGAAGCTCCAGATTAAATGCGTCGAGTCTTGTTTTTATGTAAGAAATTATGGAGCATGCTTGAAGTTTGGGCAACAGGCTCAAGCACTAGGTGGCTTTAGTGCATTTCAACATGCATCATTGGAGTTTTTTAAAATCAAAAACAATTTTTTTCCGCTTTTTTTAGCCGCAGTGTGATAATCATGAGCATGCACTTTTAAACTTGTTTTTCTTTCTAATCTTGCTTTCGAGCTTTTAACAACTTATTTTATTTTATACAACCCACTGAATCAAATGATATTTAATTTTTTCTTTCTATCCGTTTTTAAATTCCATTTCTTCTACTACTTCTTCATTCAATTGTAGTTCTGATGAGTTTGTTAATGAACAACATTCCCTCCTCCATGTCTCTTCATTCAACTTCTTCATTCGATATTTTATACACGTTTTATTTTAACTCCTATTTTGTATATTTAAGTGAACAGTAAGGACACTGATGATGATAAAGATGACGATGAGAAAGATTATGAAGATGACGATTAAAAAGATGAAGAGGATAACGTTGATGAAGATGATGGTGACGGTTATGATAAAGATGATGAATATGGAAGTCACAGTGAGGATGAAGATGTCAGGAAAAGGATGAAGAGGCTCAGTAATCTCGATGAGACCGCCTGACCTCCTCCTTGGAATGTGACCTACAAGAGAATGGAATGCTGCAAGAAACATCCACACATTCATCCCCCCATCCACACATACATCCCCCCATAACCAATGACACATCCACACATGCATCCAACCTGCGACTCGAGTGCTTGTGCTTCTTCCTGTCACGTGAGCGTGACCTGTGAGGATGATCATCATCAGGAGGTCACATAAAATGAAATAAAATAATGTGAAGATCATAATGAAGTCAAATACAAACAAGGAAGATACGCAGCAGTACCTCTTGTGACTGGACTTTCTACTCTTCTTTTCTTCCTTCCTCTCTCTTTTACCACCATCATCTCCTCTGCTTTTCTCCCTGCTTCTCTCTCCTCTACTCCTTTCTCGGCTTCTGTCTCTCCTCCCCTCTCCCCTGCTTCTCTCCCGACTCCTCTCCCCTCTCTCCCTATCTCCCCTCGTCTTCTCCCCGCTCACTTCCCTCCTTGAACTATCCCTCTCTCTATTCTTTTCTCTTTCATCCTGCCTCATTTTCTTCCTTCCTTCACTCGCAGCCTGTAAGGCAATACTAAATTTAATAAAATCAAATGATTTCATAAATTACTCCAACTCGCATGGATGCAAATTGAGAGCCGTAAAGACCAACAGCGCCACACCCACAACAACACCAGTAACACACCCACAACTACACCACAACAACACCACCACAACACCAGCAACACACCCACAACAACACCAGTAACACACCCACAACTACACCACAACAACACCACCACAACACCAGCAACACACCCACAACAACACCAGTAACACACCCACAACTACACCACAACAACACCACCACAACACCAGCAACACACCCACAACAACACCAGTAACACACCCACAACAGCGCCACACCCACAACAACACCACAACAACACCACAACTACACCACAACAACACCACACCCACAACAACACCAGCAACACAACCACAACAACACCACAACACCAGTAACACACCCACAACAACTCCACACCACACCCACACCAGCACCACACCCACAACAACACACTCAACAGCACCACAACAACACCCACACCAGCACCCACAACAACACCCACAACAACACCACACCACAACAACACCACACCACAACAACACCACAACAACACCCCAACAACACACACAACAACACACACAACAGCACCACAACAACACCCACAACAACACCCACAACAACACCACACCACACCACACCACACCAACACCACACCACAACAACACCACACCACAACACAACAACACCACAACACCACAACAACACCACAACAGCACCACAACAACAACACCCACACCAGCACCACAACAACACCACACCACGCCAACACCACACCACAACAACACCACACCACACCACAACAACACCACAACAACACCACAACAGCACCACAACAACAGCACCACACCAGCACCACAACAACACCACAGCAACACCACACCACACCCACAACAGCACCACACCAGCACCACAACAACACCACAACAGCACCACAACAGCACCACAACAACACCACACAACACCACACCACACCCACAACAACACCACACCCACAACAACACCACACCACAACAACACCACACCCACAACAACACCACACCACAACAACACCACACCCACAACAACACCACACCACACCAGCCACCTTGAGGTCCTCAAACTTCTTACGCAACACGATGAAGCCGACGTGGAGTTTCCCGCCAAAATGGTCAGCCAGACGTCTGTCGTTGTCGTAGATGCCCAGGAAGGCTCCACAGACCTCACAAACCCTCAGCGTCTGCTGCTGGTAGCTGCTCATCGGCAGGAGCGTCCTGTACTCCATCTGTGGTCAGGTGTGCTTGCAGTCAGTTAGTTCAAGAAGGCCCCTGTCAGATCAAACCTTCTATCAACAATGCTATCACCACTACCACCACACCAGTATTATCACCACTACCACCACACCAGTATTATCACCACTACCACCACACCAGTATTATCACCACTACCACCACACCAGTATTATCACCACTACCACCACACCAGTATTATCACTAAAACCACCACTACTGTCATTAATACCACCACTACTACCACCACCACCACCACCACCACCACCACCACTACTACCACCCCCACCACTACTACCTCCACCACCACCACCACCACCACCACCACCCTACCACCACCACCACCACCCTACCACCACCACCACCCCCTCAACAGACCTCCACTTGCGACTTCTGCTTCTTCAACTCCTCCACCTCGGCCATCAACTGCAGTGACTCATCCACCTGAGGGTGGTTTCAGCAGCTGCAATCCATCATTGCATCATTACAGCATAATCTAACACATTAAGGCTACTTTATTGTACAAATTTACTGTATTGTACTCTATATGAATTTACTGTGTAATCTATAAACTATAGTGCTTTATTGTATTGTATTCTATATGAATTTACTGTGTAATCTATAAACTATAGTATTTTATTGTATTGTATTGCATCAACAAAGTGGCCACAAGCCCTTCTACCTTGCCTTCTGCTCCGAGCGACTCAGCCTTCACCAACTGCGTGCCGATCTTCTCACCGATGTCGTGGATCTTGTTCGCCTGTCGATGCGTGTGCAGTGCTTTGAGATGCAGGAGAAAAGTTGAAATTTAAAATATTATAATCATTAGTATTTTCACAGTATAATGCAGTATATTGTAGTATTGTTATAGCATTTTTACTAATGAGTTAATCCATATAATAAAAATATTATTTTCAGTATTATTGAATCATTAAATAATCGATTATGCCTCGAGGCACCTCACCAGATCTGCAGCCTCCCCGGACAACTCCTCCTGGTTCTCCTTCAACTTCCGCTTCGACTGCTCCACGCGGTAGTCGCAGTCGCTCAGAAAGTGCTCCAGGTGGTCGAGCGTCTGTGCGGTTGCCAGGGTGTGCATGGAGAAATGATGAGAATACTTGGAATTTTTATGACTAATTACATTTTTAATTTAGAGAAAGAAGGTTTAAAAAGATGAAGAATGTATTAGGTATGGATGAAGAGTGGAAGGGACGCACATCGACATCGTAAAAGTAGTCTTTCTCTTTGGCTGCTCGCTCATAGTCGGACTTGAGCGCGATGTCATGGATCAGTCTGCACTCGCCAATGTCGACCCTCTGTTGATGGAGGAGAGGTTTGTTCATTGCAGAATGAATGCGATGTAAGTTTATTTAGACGCCATTTAGGATGACGCCGTTTTGAAATTGAAAAACGAATCATACAGCTGAATAACTCTTGAAACATACAGATTCGTATGAACCACCCATCACTGTCAACCTTATGAAACAAATGGGAGCTTCTTAAAATGTATGTCTAAACTACTAACAGATTTGGTCCTACAGTGGCATTAATGATTGGTCTTCGTAATTTAAATTGAGAAAGAACTCACTGTGCTGGAAAGCAACTCATGAGGGCAACAACCCAGAAGGAAACTCTTACACACTTTTCCATCTTCAAATTTTATTTTCGCAGCGTTATCTTCACCTAAAATTAAAATAAATAAAAAATTTAAATTTATAGGCATTTTAGATTTTGAAATACTATTTTAAAATTTTAAAAAGATAGAATTTTAAACAAATACTTAAAAAATAATTTTTACAATTTTTTATTTATTTCCTTCGTATTTATATTAGAATCTAATAATTAGATTCTAAGAATTGGAAGGAAAAATTCTGCCTACCCTCTCTTGCAGTTCCCATTAACTGATCAAGCATCATGCGGATTTGATCACTTGCCGTCATTTTAATTTGTGAGAAAAACTCTTTGGAAAGCCTAAACGAATAACGGTAATAGCAACGGAAAGGAAAAATTCTTTTTGAGAAAACTGGTAATACTAAAAGCCAAAAGTGTCATTTTAAAGTGATGACGTCACACAAAAAAGTCACTATGATTTTACTTAACCTTTCAACTCATTAAAAATATTTATTAAAAAAACTTAACTTCATATTGAAATTGTAATTCAATCAGATTTTAAACATATTATTTCAGTATTATTTCTGGTAGTCTCTGTCAATCAATCAATCAATCAATCAATCAAATCAATTTCTATAGCGCCTTTTCCTCAAATTCTCTGGTAGTCTGTCTTAATGTGGACCCTCCTCCTTTTTTTTCCATAAAAACATTTTTGTTTTGATGCGAGCATAATCGTCAACCATGGCATAAAACAGAAGGTTTACATAATAATAAATTGTGAGTATTTGTAGTTAGAGTGATAGCGGTCTAAAAGAAAACTATTCTTATCTAAACAGAAGATTTTAAATGTCCGGACTCCAGGACACTTCAGAACCGTTCATGCTGTGTAGGACCCCCCAATATTTGCAGCAGATCGCCATCACGGGGTTTGCCTACAATGACATTTAATTAACCATTATAGTCGTCTGGTTCCATTTTCTTTGAAAAATAAATAACATCGTTTAAAAACCGCCATGATTCAAAGTTTGAATCAAACATTTTGCTCAAATCAATTTTATAAAGATAAGTTTCTTAAAAGTCAAAATTCATTATAAATTATCAATAAATAAAGTGACATAATCGCTTTAAGGTATACCCTTCAAAAATCAATGAAAACTATCAAAGTTTAAAATCTTTCACCAAACTTTAATTCATTGAGTTCTTTTTCATTGAATTTATCTGGAAAAAAGATGAATTCCATAGAATAAATTAGAATATAAAAAATTAAAACTTAATCAAGTTTTTTAATTTCAAAGCAATCTTACAGTGGCTCGGAGTTCGTTGATGACTCCATTGAGGGACTCGATGGTCATTTCAAAACTGTCAAGTCTCGTCGCCATTTCTTGCGTCTGGTCCTCTCCCGCCATCCCTCCATCTTCTGACCACTTATTCTCGGCCCATTTCTCTTTGATGACAGCGGCACTCTCTGCTCCTTCTAGCTTGACGGATCTTTTTGACCTCGTAGATCTGAAGTCACCCGATCTGGAACACACTGCAAGAATATTTCAACCAGGCAAACTTAATATTTTATGTACTGATTGACTAAGTTTGTACTTATTAGTTTATTTGGTATAAACTTTGAAAAGTTTGAATCGAAAAATTTAAAAAAGGGTAACCTTGGCAACACTGAGACCAAGGTCTGACGTCGAGTACAGGGATTTCATCAGACAAACAATCCAAGAGCTCGGTTTCGTTCTTAATAATTTTGAAGACATCTTTTTGTACCTCCGTTATACCATCTGAGTTGTCGCAAATAACCCTTGAAAGACTGCTTTTCTTAATTTCTGCCATCTGCTCCTGACTGAACACTCCAGCGTTTTCGTACCAGAACCTAGAAAGTTAAGAGTACATCTTGTTTCCAAATCTCTCTTTTCTTTTTCATATTTTAAAACAAACTGATTAAGTGCACATTCATTAACTTAATTAATATTAATAATGATAATGTAATAAATACAATCCTGACCTGTCTCCGTCCCTGAGCCTCCTGAACTGGTCGGCAATGATGCACGAGAAGGTAGGACCAACTTTCGCTTCTGGCAACAAGTCTTCCACAATTGCTCCAACAAACAAATCGATGTTATCTGCAGGAGAAGGCCTCATCCATTTTTTTGGCAGCCGCTCAAATAAATTTGTGGAATAAACGGTTTTGGGTATAATATATTAAAATTGTAGAATCTAAAGTCTAAATAAAATTTAAATTTAATTAATTAGAATGTTTTTAGTTCAAATGTTGGTTGTTTTGAATCTGTCGAGAATGTCCGCAGCAGACCAAGATGGCCGCAGGGAATCAAAGCGCTCAAGGAGAAAGGATAAAGGAGAAAGCTTTCCATAGCAGCAGCAGTACCAGCGTTGGCAAAGACTTCTCCTTCACCCTCTTTCGCAGCCTCGGCACCAGTGGCAAGACAGAAAATTGAGAAGAATGATGATTGTGTTTTGAGGATGATGTGGTAATGATTGTGCTGTGGTATGAGTGTTGATATTGTGGTGATGAAAGAATTTTTTATTTATGGTGATAGTGATTTTTTGGCGGTGATTGTCATGGTGGGGTGGGTGAGGTTGGATTATTGAGGTTGCTCGTGTGTTTATATATATATTTTAATTTATATATATACATATATTGGTAATGGTCTAAAAACCGTTTTATTTAACAAATTTATTTGAAGAGCGCCTTTGTTCACTTAGTAAAGGGCGCTATACAAATCATTAGTGATTGATTGATTGATTGATCCATAAAAAACATTTAACATTGCTTTATCAAATTAATTATCTAAATAAAAAAAAGTAATATAAAGTCACTAACCAGGATGGCCATAGAGTTCTTGCAGTTTTCTTCTCACCATATGGCTCGATATTTCCCTGCTAAGATCGTCGAATGTAGTGGCTCCCCTGAGACCACAGTGTTTCCTATAAGAGTTGTAACTCGCCAGACCATGGTCCCTCCCTCTTTGAATGTTGAAAGCTGCCAGGTCCAGCGAAACCTCATGAGCCATCTTGAAGAGACGTTCGGTAACGGCGTCAGTGATGAACTCTCCAGGCAGTGATTTCTTGGAGGGAAGCACAAACAAACCCCTGAGGAGCGGGTCGATGCCGCCCTCTTCGACGATTCTGAAGGGCGCGAAGAAGGCCTTGTGCAGCATGACGTGGCCTTCGTCGATGGGCTGGAAGGAGCTGTTGAGGCGGTTCAGCACTGGTCTGATGAGCGTGTGACCAAATCGAAAGGCAGCAGTAGAAAACTCATTGGCAATAGACGGGTCAACAGAAGAGTTGTAGCCTTTGTACATTCCGATTTTTTCCATTCCAGAAGGCCCCAGAACAGTGGGCAGCCAGTGCTGGTAAGTGATGTGTTGCATCACGGCGCCGATGATTTTCCTGGTCTGGTGATACGTGGTGTCTCCATCCCAGTGCGAGTTCATTCTCTTGAGCTGGCCAGCAAGTCTGTTGTGCTCCCTAAACCACAGTGTGTGCATGGAGATTAGGCCCAGTTGTTCGTTCACCCTGTGGTCTCCTGCTTGGAAGCAAGGCACGTGCGCTGTGTTCGGGTCGGTCTGTTGAAAAGAAAAATTCCCCAAATTAATTCAAACGTGTATGTAACAATTAAATAGTATTAAAAACTCATTTTAGTTATTCTGACTTGGCAGTCGATGAATTCTCCTTGATTCGGAGGCAGTAATCTTTTTTCTCTGTTATAATTACTCTGCACTCCGACCCTCAAGAGACCCTGGTCAGTGTTGTGGTTGCGAAGGTTAGACGCGTCTTCTTCAGAGCTGCCATAGACGTTGGATGCATCGATGAAGGCTGTGATGAGGTTCACTTGTTGGCGGTGCATCTTCTCGCCCTTGAAGAGGGGCGACGTGATGCCAGAACCACACATTGGACTCGAACGCACGAAACCGATGCAGCGGTGGCTCTTGACGCGAGGATCGTCCGCAGTGACGGGAATGGGAAAGCAGGGAGACTGAGAGTTGCAGGTTTCGTTGCAGAAGCGACCGTCACTGAATCTGTGGGTATAAGATCCTATAAATAAGTATTTTTTTTTAACTTTCATTTATTATAGGCTATAATAAATAAAAGTTACAAAAATGACTAATTTCAAATCATTTTTGTGCAGGATATAAATTTTCTAAAAGGCTTCTATTACATTACTAATTTTATTAATAAAATTTAAATAACTCAAAAAACCTAGCATTGCTGACGGCTGTAGGCGAAAAGTCAAGGTCGTGGTCTAAGAACTGTCCCCACTGCATCACCATCAGAGTAGTGTCCTTGTCAGGGGTGGCCTTCTTGGTGGATAGCAGTTGCAAAGACACTTCCCTGGCGCTTGGAATTCGAAATGACTGATAAAGCTTTTCTCTAGTCCAGCCTGCAAATATAAAGGGGTTTAAGCTTTAAAAATACTTTTTAATGGATAATTGCTTTATAAAAAAATATTAAAACATATATTTGTCATTTTTACAGTTTTAATCATGTAGCAACCTATTGGCAAATTGAAGTTGTTTTCGTATCTGGGAGGCTGCAGACGACCCAGAGGCGACAGAGAAGAGCCCAGCATAGGTCGGTGGAGGTTGTTGCACGTCCCATCGAAGGTCCTGAAGCGCTGGTGGAAACACAAGTCGTCGCAAGTTTCGACCACACGTCTGTGTTCTGTGCAGCCTGAGAGTGAAGCAAGCAGGATCAACTGGTTCGGTGACAGCAACTCTTCGTAGTCCATATCTGACAATTTGATTTTTTGATTTTTAAGGAATTATTTGTATAATTTTAAAATGTAATGTTTATTTTTAATTTAACTAATTCAGATAAACTTTTGCGATTCAAAAGTGAAATAAAATATATCTAACTTCCTTCCGCCGAGATATTGTAATAAACTCCTGAATGCATTTCTCGATAGAGCTTCTCGATGGTTTGTTCGAAGACTTCAGCAGAGCGGGAGAGAGATAGGACTCTGTTGGGTGGGTACCGGCTGTTCCTCATCAGCTCATGCGAACTCACAGGGTTGTGTCTGAGTCTGTCGATGTCACTCTTCGTTCGACTCACTGCTGTCGCCACATCCCTGCTCACTGTGTCGACCGTGTCACTGATGACGTTGTTGTCGATCGGAGAAAACCTGGGATCTGATTTTCAAATACGTTTGCTAATTGAATTTTTTGAGAGAACGTGATTAATCCCATTAAAATTTTGATTTAAAAACTATAAAATCGCCAACCCACTCTTCCACACACCTCTCACGGACACAGCAACATACTCCCTCACGATGCCTGCGACATTCTCTGCAGTGCACATGTAGGTTCCTTCGTCCAAGTACTCCAAGTCCCTGATCACCAAAACTCCATCTGGTTCGACCTGGTACTTGTTGTTGGTGGTGATGGGCACGGGCTCGTTGCTCCTGGACCACTTGACGACTGGGACAGGGTCTCCTCCATCCACCGAACACTGCAGCTTTATGTTGTTGCCCACGTATGTTGTAACGTTTTTCGAAACACGAGAGAATCTGGGAGCAGCTTTGAGATGATAAATTTTTATTAAAACGGCTTACTAAAAGATAAATTTTGCACACAAAAAAAAAATTCATCTGTTTTCAATTCGAAATTATTTACCATTTCAAAAAACAAACTTTAAATCTGGTTGTCAAAACACACACAACGCACCACTGGACACGACGGTGAGGGTGGCAGACACCTTGGCGGCCCCTCCCAGGTTGTCAGCGGTGCATTCGTAAGTGCCCTCGTCGAAGCGGGAGACCGAGTTGATCGATAAGGTGGTGCCGCTGGGGTTGATGGTCACCCGTTCTGTGCTCAACACGTCGAGCCCTTTGTACGGGTATTAATCAGTGGTTTTAGTTTAAAAAATCAAAGGATTTATTGTTAAATTTAAAACTAAAATGAAGTTCGTAATGAAAAGCGTGCCATCTTTTTTCCATGTTATTTGCGCAGGCGGTTCGGCAGAGGCGTCGCAAGAGAAGAAGACTGGATGGCCCTGCACCACCCTTTGGTTCTGAGGAGTGGTGCTGAAGACCGGAGCAACTGGGTGGATGGGTTGATGGATAGATGGATGGATGGGTAAATCAAAAGATGTTTGGGTGGTTAAAAGAAAAAAGCCAATAATAAACGGCTCAATTGTTTGAAATGTTTAATTATTTATTTATCTAACCATATACTAATTTACTTATTCACCGATAATTAAATCTTGCATAACATAAGTGTTATAAAATATTAAAATATGTATACTTAAATATTCAAAAATTATATTTTTTATTTAAAATCCTTTGAAACTTGAGCTACACAGGCTTACTAAAGATTTGCAAACGGACAAATTCTGAGACGCTTCCCAGGACGTTGGAGGCTGTGCACTTGTACAAGCCAGTGTCTATGGCCTGAAAAAGAGTTCAAGGAAGGAGTAAGCAGCGTGATTTCGTTTTTTTAAAACCAGGTTTTAGAATTTCACATTTTATTAATTTTGGTAGATTCCTTTCAGTGTTAACCTCCAAGCAAACATAGTCGCTATTTCCAAGCAACCAAACGACCCAATCCAAGCACCAAGCCACCACCTTGAGGCCCTCCATCACGAGGGTTCCTTCAGGGTCGATGTAAAATCTCGGGTCGGTAGTGACACTCCTTCCATTGAAGCTCCAGTCAATCTGAGGAGCTGGGTGACCAACAGTCCCGCATTGGAACTTTGCGCCTTCGTTCTCGACCACAGACTTGTCGACCGGCTTGCGAGTGATCACAGGTATGGCTTTAAGGAGGGCATGCGATTTTTTAAAAATCCTAATCTTATTTTTATAAAAAATTAGGTTTCGCAATTTTTTTCCCAAACAAATGTTAAAATACTGATTCAAAGTGAACCGAGTTATTGACTCACAAGGCTGACTCAGATCCAGTATTCTCAGCTGGGCACTGTTAGAAACGGTTCTAGAAACGGCATTAGTAGCAACGCATTTGTAGGCACCTATGTCGTCATCTGCAGCAGTGTAGTTAGAATGAAGTGCGGTTGGGGTGAAATGTATTTGCAAAGAGATGGAAGAGATTTTGTCAATAGTTGTTTTGGTAAAGGACTGTCGCGGAATGGTTGCTGAGATGTAGTGATCAATATTATCATGAATACAATCTTTAAATACTTTAAAATTAAGTTGACACTTTATTCTACTTTTTTTTAAATGAGAATTATTTACCGTGGACTCCCATAATGATGAGGCTCCCATCATCCAAATGAATGAACTTTTCACTGTGTCTATCCACTGGAAGGCTGAAAAAACAAAATCCAAAAACTTATATAACTTATTTTAATTTCACAAAAATAAAAAGTCACATTATAAAACTCACTTGTTCCTAAGCCACGTGACAGTCGGCAAGGGTTCGCCCTCCACAGCGCACTCAAACGACACTGACTCGCCAAGACCCACCACTGCGTCTCGTGGTGGAGTGGTGATCGTTGGCGCTTCTGTATAAAGGAAAAGTTACATTTCATCAAGATTCTTTCATTAGTTTTCTTCAACAATGGTTTGTTTTAACAAATTATCATTATCAAATATCATTGAAAAGAAAAACAGATTTAAGTTTGTTAACGTCGCAACTAACTGCAGAGAGAATTCGATGAGAGAACGAGGACACTGCTTCCTCTCATTTCGGGAGGGTGCTGGCAGATGGGCAGTGGCCGGACCACTCCCCGTCGCACCAGGTCCACCATCCAACTCAAGGCACAGTCGCAAGAGAGAAGATTTCCCTCGAATGAGCTGAAAGATGAGATGGGTCGTGGTGAATGTGGAGGGGGTGTTGAATGAAGGATTGGTGTCTGAGACGGATAATTTGGAAAATATAAGCTAGCAAATAAAAATAAATTCTATTAAACAAGTGAAGGAAATTGGATTTATTAGCATCAACATTGTCTTGAGGAAGCGAAGATCCTTGAACGTTTCGGCTGAAAGAGTTTCAAGAAGGTTATTCGAGAGGTCCCTGTTGGCAAGTACCGAAAAGTATGTGAGAGTTATTAAAGATTAATCAAACTTCACATTTGATCAAATCTTGTCGCATAAATAAATTCTAAAAATAAATATTTCTACGTTCTCTGGAATAGATATGTGAAACGTAAGGAAGCTTACAGGGTTTTGAGAGATGGAAGCCCTTTGAAGACATCCGGCTCCAGAGCAGACAACTCATTTTTCTTCAAATCTCTTCAATAAGAACGAACAAATATTAATTAAATACTTTATGTATTCCATCTTTATCACGTTTTTGTTAATTAAAGGTGGTAGATACGAAATTAATCAGACTAAATAAATCATTATTTTGAGATAGAAATATAAATACTTCAAATACGAGGTGCTCATACAGGGTCGTTAGGAGGGGCAGGTCTTCAAAAGAACCTTCTTCAATCGAGAAAATCCTGTTGTTACTGAGGATTCTGTTTAAATTGTGTATTCGAATTGGCATTTTGGGCCTATAATTATAAAGAATATAGTTTTTTAAAGAGGAAAAAACCTTGTTCTATTCGTTTTTGGTCGTTTTAAGTTGAAAAAGAATTTTTTAAAAAGTTCGAAGCTTTCAGTATGGTGTTAGCAAAGCTCTATAAAAATGGAGAAATTATTAGCACAGTTTAAAGTATATAAAAAAAACGGAAACGTGAAGTGTGGCCATGTTGTGTGTGGCAGCACTAATCTTTGCTGACATCGGACTTCAAAATGCCACTTAATACAAGTGTTGCGTCAATATAAGTTCTTTCCATGAGTTAAAAAAATTTTTAATTTATGAAATAAAGCATGGTAACTTGTCTCAACCGACTCCACTTGGAACTCACATTGATCAGGATACCAATTTTTTTAACATTTTTTTTCTAAAACAGTTATTTACAAAACTCTTTCGACTTGAAAGATGCCCCAAAGTGCAATGAAAAAGCATCAAACGATCTTTAAAAAAGAAATCTTAAAATTTGAAGCCGCATATTAGCGGAATAAGAGCATAAACTGAAAAAAATCGTTTTTATTAATTAAGATAAATGGTTTATTGTATTCAAAATCATTGTAATTTGGCCCTAATTTATAGAGCCGTGAGCGAAAAATTAATCATTTTAAAATACGAATTGAATTACAATTTTTATCTGCACTGTATAGAGGAGGTGATGATTAAAGGAAACGAGAGATAGGAATCTCTGGTGCAGATGAGTGTGCATCATGATAGCACTAAAATGTATGAAAAACTCAATCTTTATAGTATCAGTAAAGTTCTTAAAGAAGGAGGGTGTGATGGCTGAGTCAGAAAGGAACCTCCGTCGCATAATAATCATGTGTGATTGCAGCAACCTTGGTTAGCATTACTCACAAACTCTGAGAAAACAGAAATACTTGAAAAAAACTTAGTTTGTGATAAAAAATTATTTGATAGTTAAAAAAATACTCTTTGGAGAAGAGATGAAGGTTGTTATTCAATTGTATAATTAAATAATTTAAAGCCTCTAGTAAAAGAATATAATTTTTTAAATAACCATACAATTGCCTCAAAACACGTTTATAATTTGAAAAAGATTTTTTTCTTAACTTGAAACTCTTTTTAATTTTAAACATGATTTTTCACGTAAAGTTTTGCTAATTTAAGATTTCTAAAGCTCATTCTGAACTTTTTGTACTTGTGAATGTCATCCATCAGCGGTGTTTTAGTTAGAAAAAATAAAAAAGTTCAACTTGCCAGCTGAAATTAAATCTTGCTCAACCATCATCTCGTATTTCATAAAAAATACTTTTTTTATGAAATCTTTAAAATTAATCATTTTATTTAATTTTTGTAACAATTTAGTCACCATAAAATTTGTGAGTAAAAGGCTTTTTCAACAGACGTTCCTTATCAGCGTTCCTTAGTGCCTTAGTCCAATTTATTTCAACATATGAAATTACCTTTTTTCTCTCTCAAAAATATTTTAAATTTTCATAAATAATTATATAATTCTTCTCTATTGTTGTTTATTGTTGCTCTTACACGCTACAGATGATGGAATAAAAATGGTACTGAGCATTAAACATAAAATAACTTCTACAAATCACACCAAGGTACAGACTGGTGTATAGGATGATAAGGGAAACATGTTTCCAATTATCCTCACCGATAGCCCAGTCCCACTCCAGCTCTGAGTGTTGAGCCATTCAAACGACTCTCATCTCTTTTCCCAAGTCTCAGTAAAATTAACTTAACAAAATCATTAAACTTCCATTCATTTTATTTGTCTCATTAAACGTTCTTATAAATGCATCTGCTTCATCAAGTCAGGCCGGAAAAAATGGAAATAACTTAACGCTAGAATAACTTTCGACACTTTACTCACTTTACTTGCTAAGTTTGTGTAGCATCGAGTTATTGATTCGACATATTAGTGTGGTACTAAAAGAAATTAACCCAAGTTTTGGCATTTACTCACAGTCTTTGCAGATTTGGAAGGTTTTGGAACGTCCCAGCTTGGATTTCTTCAATTTCATTGAATTGGAGGTCTCTGAAAGTTGTTTATTGCTTATTGAAGTAATCTTAGTTGCAGTTACACGATTTAGTTGATGGAGGAAATGAGGGATACAAAATCAAAATTTAAAATTACATTGCCAATATAAAGAAACATTTTTGCGGACTCTCAAGCAAAGAAAACCCCAGCTAATGAAGCATTTGAGCGCTTTTGTTCGCTTCGCAAAGGGTGCTTTACAAATAATTAATGATCGATTGATTTCAAAATGGCCTTTAGCCCTATGTAGACTCACATTTCTTGAGTGTCCAGTGGGAAGTCTTCAGGCACCTCGGTGAAGCCCTTGTTGACACACTTCACCATTCCTCTTCGGCACAGACAGCCAGTTGGACACATGCCAAGCACGCCATCATCCAAAAAACAAGCCAGCACAAGCAGCAACGCCACCATCCATTGAATTTGTCGCATGCCTGCTTTTATTGAAATTAATAGATGTCAAACTTTTATGTTTAGATTAGTCTCCATAAAAAAATTTATTGGAAAATAAATTTTAAACATTACCGCGTAGCTCTTGTAAATCCTCACTTTATGAAACGCTTGATGCTTGAGTATTTAAATTAAAATAAAATAACAAGAACCGCCTTGCTGATGAAGACGTTTGCTTATGAGAAACCTTTGAAAAGTCATGTCTCCAGCTCATTGTTTTATATATGCATGCTTCTCAATTGATGTAAAGTATGTATAAATGTAGTTGTAGAAACTAGTATATCTTATGTTGTTTGTATGAATGGATGCGGAGGAACGCCCATTATGAACACAGGCTTTTAATTACATGTAGTCATTCCATCTTAAATCAACCTTCACGTTCCTTTTGTTATAAAAATTAAATAAACAAATAAAATTATTGAAAAATTATAATTAATTGGATTTTTAATCGGATTATTATTATCATTTCAAGGTTTGAAAGAAACCAGACTAAACGACAATGGCGACCACTTCACAATTTAAAAATTTGATCAGTCAGCCCATGGTCTTTGATATTTATTAACTTATTGTAATTGTGAATCTGGTTCGTAGCCAGAATTATTAAAATACAAGATTGTTCGGACACCCATAATGTTTAGTAACCTTTATTTTTTGGCAAAATAATAATTTTTCATACTCTTTTTTAAAATGAATTATTTTTGGACATTTGAAAAAACAATTATGCAGAATTTTGCGGTGTATCTTTTAACATTATACTTTTAACTCAATTAAACCTTCGGGCAGTCCTCTAATTATTCTTGCCGCGTACAAATTTATCAATTCAGGGCCTGAATTTCAGACTATTAATTTATTATAATCTTAGAATAATCATGACTTTTTACAAACTATTTCAACTCTATAGCTTTCCGGTGACCTTCTATTTATTGAATTTCAAATAATAAATAATTGAATTATTATATTATTTATATTCATTTTAATATAATGCTTACCTTGAATTTTATATATATAATGATTATATATATAAAATTCAAGGTAAGCATTAATAGAAATGCTTTTTTATTCAAAGATTTTTCAGTACAAGAAACTACCTTCACTTACTAGGAAGATATATTCATTCTCATCTTCAATACTTCCATCAACATCATGCAATCTACATGAGAGACAATTTGTGCCTTTTTCTTCACAATTGAGATGTTATAGGAGTGGCATAATATCTCTTCGAAGCATCAAGCTGAATACCATGCACTTCATTTTAGAAAAAAACACTTTTTACAGTAACATCATTTCAGCAAGGTTTTTTTCAACACCTCCTCTCTCCGATGAAGAAGTGGAAAAAGCCAAAAAAGAGTTACGAGCATCTAAGAAGTATTCACAGTCCAAGGAGTTTGTGAGTTACATTAAAGTGTACAATTTGCAAAGAATAATTATTAACATGGACATGAATCGAAATAGTAATTAATATCAACTACATGAACAATTAATTTTATAATTTATTAAATAAATATTATTTTACAAAAATGCCAAGAGCCAATGTCAGAGTTCGTTGAGCACTGAAGGCAAGTTCATTTTGGTGAATATAAGCATTTCAGCTTGCTTGGCAGTAAGCTTCTCATCAGCAAGTACCTTGTCTACAATGCTGCACAGTCGCCGTCTGTTGGGACTGCTGCAAGGGGTGGCCAGGTAGACGCGAGCAGCCTCTGCCAACTCTGGGAAGCGATCCTTGTTGGCCTTCCAGAATGCGAGGGGAGGGGTGGATCGAGGCATGAGTGGTTCGTTCAAGTACTGCCTCACCACGCTGCAGTCATTCACCCTTTCAATGCACTGACTGTCCACAATCTCCGAGTACATGTCTTGCAGGGATGCTACAGGCTTGTCGGGGAGTGCCTCATTGGATGCTGGTGCATGCATGCCCTCCCTCTTGAGTGGTTGAGGCTTCGAGACGTTCTTGTTGCTGAGGACGCTGAGGAGCAGGTTGTGAGAGTCTGCCCTCCGAGCCTCCGAGAAGTACCTGTCCTTGTACCTGGTGGGGAGATAAAGAGATCATGCACCATTCTGCAGACAAAGAAACTAATTGTAATCTATAACTAGAACAGTGTTCTCACTGTGGGTCAAGGATGGTGGCGACCACATACAGCGGCTCAAACTCCAGAGAAGCAAACCTCTCTTGCACACTCCTCAAGAGACCTTCCTTCAACTTGCTGACGTCACTGCCTCCCAACTTGCCCAGCAAACGAGAGAGGGCCGTTATGGCGGGAATGACATCAGCAATCGATGACGTTGCCTTGGTGATGTCGAGTGTGAGTTCCTCGAAGGGGGTGAGTAGTAGGACCATATTCTCGATCAGGAGCCACTGACTACAGTTGAAGGCACAGGGCACTTGGAAGTCAGCTGTGTACGTCTCAAGGGCGAGCTTCACTTGCAAGAGGTTCTGGAAGAGACGGAAGGAGGAGGTCCAAGCAGATTTGGTGCCTTTTTGCAGTTTAATCACCCTCTGGTTGAGTAGTTTTTGTACATCTTGGAATTGGGAGAGGGCTGAGGGTGAATGCTCAAAGAAGGTGACGATGTGGTTGGCAATGAAGAGCACTTCAGAGGGGGCGGCTTCTGAGAGGAGTCCCTCAACCACTAGTTGCAGCCTGTGTGTTATGCAGGAGATAGTTGAGAGGTCCAATTCAGCAGACAGCTGCTCAGTGCTTTGTGCCTCATCGTGTAGCAACACATGCACCTTATCCTTGCCAATCCCCCATTGATCCAGCATCTTGTTGAAAATGGCTGCACAGTCGACAGCTGTGTGAGTCTCGGGAAGCTCACTTGAATAGAGAAACACTTCCTTCAAGTCAAAATCCTTGTCCACCCAGCGTGCAGAGAGGCTCAGTTGCATGTTGGCGGACCTTGCAGAGGACCAGAGGTCTGACGTGAAGCTGATGGAAAGCACATTGCATACAAGCAGCTTCTCAATCTGTTTGCATTTGGTCTGGTAAAGCTCAGGTAAAGCGATTGAAATAAAATAACTCTCGTTTGGGCTTTCATAGCGTGGCTCCAAATAGGACACAAGTCTTTTGAAGCCCTCGGCATTCACAACAGAAACCTCTTGATTGTCAAGAGCAATGAATTCCATAATTTTCATACTTATATTTTTGGCCTTTTTGCTTTCTGGTTTGAAAAACTCAACGTCTTTATATACAGTTACAACTGCCTGCTTCACTTTTGACTTCACTCTGCACTCTGGTGGGCTTGACTTGCCATAGATTGAGTCTGAGACAGTGTCGTTTTGAAAGCTCGAGTACTCTGAACCGTGGTTGTACCTTAGGTGTCTGATGAGATTCGATGTGTTGTAGTGCTTTGATGACTTTCCTCCACGTAAAACAACTTTTTGGCAAAGGTTGCAAACTGCATTGTTAGATTCACACTTCGAAAGTGTGAAAAACTTCCAAACTATAGACGGCATTTTTGCATTTAAAATCTCATAACTTTTATTTTTACATCCATCTATTTAATTCGCGGCAATTATTTCAATTATCGAGATCGAAATTTGATTAAAATCGAATTTTTAATAATCGAAAACAATATGGAGAAATGGCATGTTTACGAAATCGATACTTCTAATTATAATACTTTAAAAAATAATATTTTAAATTTTATACTCATTATAAATATTTTTTTAAACTTCAATAAAGAAAAAAATAGTTTCGATTTTCGATTTCAGATTTTATCATGGAGAAATGTTCTATTGACTCTGGGTGTGGGAGGGTTTTGTGTGCTTTTCATGTTGTACCTCAAGAGAGAAAAAGATTTAGGTTGGTGTTTAATAATTAATAACCATTGAAATTTTTTATTTCTAAAACTTGGAATGTTTAATTAATGAGTTGAAGCGGACAAATACATTAATTTTTCAAACTCACGACGATAGCAAGGGAAAAGGAAAGGACCAAGTCGCTGGGAAAGGCATCTCTGGGAGGACCTTGGGAGCTGGTCGACCACACCGGCAAGGTATAAAAACGTTGCGTCCTAACGAAAATAAAATTTTCAAAAAATTTCCTTTTAATATTTTCACAAAAATACCGAATTGATATATTTAAATCAAATCCGAAAACATCAGCTGTGCAAGAGCTCAGACTTCCGAGGCAAGTGGATTCTCATTTACTTTGGCTTCACGCACTGTCCCGACGTGTGTCCCGATGAGATCGAGAAGATCGTCCGAGTAGTTGACCACTTAGGTGGTTGGATGGGGTTTCAGTGGTCGTTGGTTGTGAGACGTTTCTAAAGAGAATGTTTAACCTTTTTTGGGAGCTTGTTGGAAATCGGTTTATAGAAGATTTTTCGCAATTTGGTTTTTAGTAGTCATTTTATGTTTATTTCATAATCCGATTCTTCACTCACATTACAACGAAATTCAGAGAAAGACCCTCAAGTGACTGACGTCATTCCGCTCTTCATCACAGTCGATCCATACAGGGATGACATCAAGGCTGTGGGCAACTACATCAAAGGTTTCGCCAGTATTTCTTCTATATTTAAATCTTAAATAAATAAATAAAATACTCGAAAAGTTTTATAGATTCATTTAACCTTTCATCATTCATTACCACACACCCTCCACCAATAAAAACTTCAGAATTCTCGCCCAAGATCATCGGCTTTTCTGGTTCAGTGGAGCAGGTGCGACAGGCTGCCAGGGCCTACAGGGTGTACTACAGTGAAGGACCCAAGGATGATGATGAAGATTACATTGTTCGCGCCGTTATTTGTACTTTATTAGTGTTATTAGTACTAAGAGTGCTAATATTTACTATCGCTAGTATAATTAGCATTATTATTTCATTATTGTTAATATAACTAGTATTATTATCATCTAATTTCATGAGTATTCTATGTCCTCTTGCACTCCAGTTACTCCAACAGCCATTTTTTACAAATCTGCTTTATTCGCCAGGTGGACCACACAATCATCAGTTACTTGGTGAACCCTGACGAGGAGTTCACCGACTATTACGGGCAGAACAAGAGCTTCGAAGAGATGGTGAACAGCATCA
>OX030959.1:517724-540224 GCA_943735955.1 Piscicola geometra | reverse complement strand
ACATACCTTTACCTACCATCAAAAATAAATTCTAATACATTCACACAACCACATTGAATGATATATTCACATACATTTGCACACACACAAACACACACACCCATTCACATACATTCACACACGCAAATACATAAACGAACACACACACACACACACACACACACACACACACACACACACACACACACACACACACACACACACACACACACACATGTGCGTGTAGGAAGAAGACATATAAGGAATAAACGGGATTTTTTCCAGAACACGATTAAATTAGAGGCTTCTTAAAAGCGTCTCAGCAGTTTGATATATAAGCGAAACTATTTTTGTAAAGAAAGTCTGTATAAATCAAGAAAAGCGAGCAACAAGAATACCCGCGCAGGCGACATTGCCTATATAACCAGGACCGGAGAGAGCTTTCGCAGTTTTGAACAAACATAGGCGCTATGTTGTCGTTATTAGGTGCTTAAGTGTGCTATTAACTATAATCAATTGAATCGGTAACTATAAAGAGCTTTTTTGTTTTAATATTTAATTATGGCCTAATTATTATTGAAGCAAAACATCATTTTGTTGCAAAAAAGTGTATAAAAACACGATCGCGTGCCATTGAGAAATAAACTAGATTAATTTGTGTGCGTCTGCTACAGCCGAATCAAAGGTTAGTTTTATTTTTGCGGTTTTATGATTAAAAAAACATGACTTTTGCTTCTTAAGAGCGTACTATTGAACTTGTACAATCCAATTTCTTCTATCCACTCTCGCTAATTTGATGACTTCAATTCCGCTATTAATCCAAGCGGCAGTCATCTTATCTCAAACTAACATTCCAGTTTTTTTTCGTCAAAAAAGTTAAATTATTCACAAATTAAAAATGTCTTAGATTTGGCCATAAAAAAGATTTAAATTTCTTATTATTATTAAGAAATAATAAACTTTAAATAACTATTTTCACTCAACGGCATCCCTAATTATATTTTTAAATAAACTTTTAAATAAACTTTTAAACACATGATGCATCCACGCCTGAAACTCTCAGAATCTCACTCCAATCAGCGCGAGTCTCTCTGGAACACAGCACGTAAGGCGGCTCATCATTTGAGGCGCTATTCTAGACTGCTTTTCTCTCTTTCAGAAACGGAAACAAGGATTTAAAGACAGCTACAATGAATTCATTCAGGTTCCTAAACTGACTTGAGTTGTTTCTACTAGCCTTCTTCCACTAATTCTTCCTTTCAATCGTGTCCAAGCAGGTCTCGAAACACTCAAATTACCGCCTCACAGCTTTCGCAAATTTTTTATTTTCTTGAATCCCCACATATCAAATTTCGTGAGAGTTTGAGACCCTCCCACTATTGGCTTTCACTGCACCGCTGGCCAGTGCTTCAAGAACAACTTGCCTTAACACTCTGATTTACGATCTCGTTCGTTTTCAATGTTTCATGCTACAACTTTCTGGCTTGGATTGTAATATTTTGGTCCTCTTAGGAATGTGTCGTCAGTGTTGTTTCTAGGTTGTGATTGTATTTGTGAGAAATTTTGTAATGTGGTGCTAGATGCATCAGCTTCGTTAGGGCCATTAGTTTCACAGTAATTCGAATTCCTGCGTGTCCTCTGTAAAACACTCGTTTGCACAACACATCACAAACGCAAATTCAAATACTTTCGCTATCCCAAAAAATAGTGCGACCAAAAAAGCATAAACCAACCACTCTAAACTAATACCAGGACTTTTTAGAGGCTTTTTAAAAAATCGGAGCTTGTTTACTGAAACTCTCGGATATCGTTGGTGTGATCAATTATTTTTATTAAAAATTCCAATGACTTTAATTAAGGAAAACTAAAGGGATTTTGACTACGGTTGCTTGGCAGAATATTTTTACTGGGGTTTTTGTTGTTCTCATAGTTCTAGGTGAAGTTTTTGTGACCGTACAAAACTTGTTGTTTTTGCTTGAAGCTGGAAAATAAGTGGAAAACTTGAGAGTTTTAAAAAGTCTCGTATGATAATGCTTAATTCTAGATCATCTGAATTTCCTGGAGCAGTTTTCCTTTCTCAAGTGTAAACTTTCAAATCAATTATGGTTTTTTAATTTTTAAAAACGTCAAAGTTACACACTCGTTCTTTGAAGGAAGAAAACAT
Source organism: Piscicola geometra (assembly GCA_943735955.1). Lineage (NCBI taxonomy): Eukaryota > Metazoa > Annelida > Clitellata > Hirudinida > Piscicolidae > Piscicola > Piscicola geometra. Next base: position 538,081 of record OX030959.1, on the reverse strand, counting down.
GATACATTAAAAAGGCTAATTAAAACAATGACCGTTCTTATTTTTAATTATAAAACTTTATCTTTTTTTACAAATATAAATTAATTCAAAAAGTGAAAAATATTACATATAAAGTCCTATTTCAAAAATAAAAATAAATAAACTCAAACTATCTCATTATCTGAATATGTAACTCAATTTTTCGTAACAACTACACCCGCCAACTAGCCACGACAGGCGCCCCAGAATCGCAGTTATCCACCACAACCAAACCAACGACACTGACCCACCACCCCCCTTGAGGGCTTTCGATCGGCCCATTAATCACAAACTCAACTAACTTATCAACTCGTTCCTGCTTCGTCTATTTATTATTCAAATAGAAAAAGTCCGGAAAGAATACTTTCGGTAAATGATGATACCCGAATAATTCATTATCGGCATTGTAATTATCCACTCCAGTTAATTTCATTTACGACTACATAGAATACATTTTTGCTTGATTAACTAAATGTTAAATTCATGTTTCTTTAATGAAAGAGCAGCAAACACCGCTATTGAAAAAGCAAAAAGTCTTCTAAATTGAACTAAATCCATCTGCTTTGTTCTATGAATATTTAAATTTGATCATAATGAATGGCTGTTTAAAGCTTTTTAAAATGCTGTTTTCTGAGCAGTTGAAAATCCTGTTGCTTCAAATCGTTCTTTTCCAACCCAAAACAACGTTTGGAACCTCAACATGCATTTTGTTTTGAGCGAAATGTCTCTGTGAATTAAAATAACCAAAAACCCTTCAAGTTTTAATTACGAAAGCCATTAGAGAACTTTTCTGTTTCATGGCAGGTGAAAATTGGTAGGTTTCAAGTTTATTCGGCCGCATATTGCCTTCTGTAGATCCTCTAACGAGGCTGCAGAAGACGAACGCCTTAGGTGAAATGAAGTGGAGGGGAAGAGTCCTTGGAAATGGTAGCTTGCGTGTGTGAATGGGTGTGTCTGGTGGAAGTTTAAGTGGATGAGGTAGAGAAGGGTAGGATTGTGGAGAGGTGTGTGGTGTTTGATGAATTACTGAAAATGTTTTTCATGTTATAAAGTGTTAATGAGCGTGTAGAAAAATCTGAGAAAGTGTAGAAGGGAATGGAAGGATGTTGAAGAGGGTTGAAAGAAAAATAAAATTTGGAAAATGTGAAAAGAAACTGCACGCTCAGAGTTTGAATGGGAATGTTTCAAAGACGTGGAAGTCATGAAGGAGAAGTCTGAATGAAGTGAACGATTAAAGGCATTTCAAGGGCAATAACGAATCATTCAGTGATTAATGCACTCTCGGTGCACATGAGCCTCCAAGTTGCTTCCAGTTATTCTTCCTTAGCACGAAGCATCAAGCACTGAACGAAGAAGTTTTTGCAAATAAGCTTTTTTATAAAGCTTCATTAAGATGCTAGACATATTCTGGCATTTTTATATCGAATCATCTTTTATTCCGAATTTCCTTTTTGATTACTTACATCTGTATTCAAAAGAAGTGCATATTCCATAATTAGTATCATTACGTTCCCTAGAAATGAGCGTTGCTTGGAAGAGATGCAAAAGCGATTCAAAGCGTGCCTAAGTACCTTTATGAAACTGCATGTAGATGCTTGCCAATAAAATTTTTGATCCGTTATTTCTTGCTACAGTTTTTTAAGAATTAATTTTGCATACAATTTACTCGAAAACCTGTTATTCAAATTCAAAAAATGTTTTTTTCTAACTATTCTACTTCCGCCAATTCGTAATATCAGTCAATGTCGCTAGATGTGAATAATGGCTATGCACTCTGTTCTTGCAATAAAGTTATAAAAAAACATTAGTCTTCAAATATCAATTTAAAACTATTAGCTTTTTTCTAATACACTTTATCCAAGTAAATATTTTATTTCATGGAATATCAAAATGATCGACGGCCCTTAGACCCAACTTTTAAAAGTTAAATGGTTTGTGGAAAATCATCAAGTTGTAACCTCAATTAAAACATTTTTCAAAAAGAACTTTTAAAGCACAGACCCGCATGCAAACACACAAGCAAAGACACGCATGCAAACACAATCACGTGGATTGGCGCAGAACACGCAAGAAGGATATCTATTTTGAATGCCTAAAACTGGCGAATGAGTGGACAATCAAAAGATTTCGGTCGTCTTTGTAATTATTTATTGTAACATTATTTAGGATTTCTTTCTTTATTTTGTTTTTTACTTATCATGAAATTTTTATTAAAATTTTTAAAAATCGTTTTACGGCAATTTTTTAATATTGTAATTTTTCTGAAATTTAATTTACAATACGCTTCGAGTATTTCTTAGAATTCTCAACCTCAAGAGACTGTCTTCGAAAATTAAAATTCGAAATAATTGTTTAAGCTTTTACAAAGATTATTTAAATTGCATTAATCATTCGTCAAATTGAAAAACATTGTTCCCCCAAACAATTCAAAATTACTTTGCAGCTGAGGCGCAATCGATACAGCGATCTTTCAACCTTGCAAACCTTTATTCACGCTGCAACTTTTCTTTATACTTTTGAAATCGTAAAAATCTCTCGTTGCAGACTTCGTCTGGCTATTATCAATCAAGAAATATGCAATATCCTTATTAACTTCGCTTCGGAAGGTGCCTGCACTCGATCATTCCAGCGACCACTTGGTCATTCATCCAATCAATCTCGAGCCTCCAAACGTCCAGTCTTCTTCGCAATTAACGCCATTTCAGATTCAGGCAATGCTCCAGCAAAGTCTTCAATCTTGAAAAACTCATAAACTCAAAACTAATCAACACACTACCCTGCAGTTCCTAACCCCTTCACCTCCATATTTATAACTATTTTATCGCCCATATTCGCCTCATCCATCCAAACCACGTCACCTCTCTTCCTTTCCAATCAACTTTTCTTTCCATTAAAACTTCATTCAAATGTGTCTTCCATCTCCAATCCAGCTTACACCATCCTCTTAGTCCATACTCCACTATATCTCCACCACGTACCCTCATCAAGTCTCTGTCATCTATCACATTCCATCCACTTTCAACTCTTGCGAATAGTGACATTTTTTTTGGATTCAGCTTTTTTCTTTTTTTGTTTAATCAACCATAACCATCACCCACAACCAACCACAACATCCACCCACAACATCCACCCACAACTCCACCCACAACCAACCACAACATCCACCCACAACATCCTCCCACAACATCCACCCACAACATCCACCCACAACCATCACCCACAACCACCACCCCCAACCACTACCCACAACCACCACCCACAACATCCACCCACAACCTCCACCCACAACATCCACCCACAACCTCCAACCATTCATTTGCTTTTCCTCTTCCTACCGTATGTTCCACTCATCCAGTCTCTAACTGCCTCTTTAATCGAGCGTGCCTTTCAATTTCGAGGCTTGGCCATTGTTTGACTTCATTCCTTCCGCAATTATATCCAAAATATTGAAACTTTACTTTTCAAATAATATATCAATCCATGGTCTTGTAATCATATTTATTTTCATTTTCTTACAATTCATATTTGGTTGCATTCTACCTTATTAGCTTTTTAAATTGAAATGTTTTCATTCTTTTGTAACTTCAATATTTGCTCATTCAAAAGTATTTTCAATTCATGAATAGAAACTTGAGTTAATAAAAGAAAGTTTTCACGAAAGGCCATCGTCATAAATTATATTTTCTAAATAGAAATATGGCTTCGAAATGCTTTTTTCGTTGCAGAAAAACAATCTAAAGCTATGTGTATGAACTGGCGTATTAATACTTGAGCTATTTTTAATCAAAAAGAGCTCTTTCCCGATTGAATTCGCACGCCTGTAGCATTTGCGACTACAACTATTATAACTCATTCCGTTGAAATATTACGAAAAATAGTATTTATGAAGATAAAAACAAGGTCAAAAATCAAAAATTAAGAAGGAAAAAATATTTTAAACATTTCATAGCTAGAAGCCCAGTTGTGTGGGTCTTCCATCATGCAACAAAAGGAACTGGGAGCATTTCAAGAGAAGTTTTATTGGACATGCCCCAGTAGGAGTGGTGCGTGTGTTGCTGGAGTGAGAAAATAGAAAAGCAAGAAGGGAAGAGAAAGAAACACGAAGATGAAATTTTAATCACTTCCTGCTGCCATCCGACGCGACACCTTTTAAACGTCTAAATCTACTTTACTGCACACAACTGTATCCGCTTTTCTTAGTTTCTATGCTACAAGACATTCTTCAGTAGTCTGATAAGAAAAATAATCTAACACTTTTTACCTCAAAACTATAATCATCTTTTAAATTTAAACTATCTATCACCAATTTAAGAAACCAAAATATTGTGAAACTTTATAAACTTCATGAAACTATTCTTTTGCCGACAGAACTTGCCAGTGAGGCCCGCGCACAGAAGGCAAACAGACACCCCTGTAGCTGGAACCTTGGAAGTTTGTACATTATTAAGAAACGCTAATTCTGCTTTATGAGCATTTTGTCGTTGCCTATCTCTCCTTATTTACAGTCGTCTGACTTTCTATTAACTTTAATCGATCAGTTTTATGGCTTTTTTGAATTTATTGTCTTTATCTTGTTGCGACTTAATTTATTAATTCTACTTTAAACATTTAAAACGATGTTAAATCGAAGTCATGGCAAGGATGCAGTAAGCCGAGAGTTACATTTTTTTGTCATATAGCTGGTTTCTTTTCATTCCATAAGTTTCAAATATTATGTTGTTACACTCAATAAATTGCATATGTTATAAAAGCTATTTATATGCGACTTTTCGATATTTCAGTGGAAAGTTTTCATATTATGTTTATGTTTTTTTCCAAGAAAGTGCATTGACGGTAATACCAACGCCTATATCATTCCTTTTATATTGCCATTGAAACATTTTATATGATCGCAAATAATAAAATATGACTTAAAACTTAATGGATAATTTTAGAAATAATAAAACTATATTTTATTATTTAATGGCCAAATAAAATGGCTTTTTACCTCAACGTGTCGTTATTATAACAATTTATAATGCACTAAATAAATAGTAAATAAATATATATATATAAATTGGGATAATAAATAATAAAATATTGATCAATAAATAATAAATAGCGAATAATAAAAAATAGAATATCGAATAATAAATTCATTTGACGTCGTTTGCATGCTCATCGGCACAGAAAGAATAGTTTATAAGGCGGGTGTTGCATGCAGTTGAAGGTCGCTTGACCTCTGCAATTACACCACTGCATTTGAGGTTAAGGAATCAGCATTACCCCATACATAATTCATTTGAAATTGAATATTTTCGCAATTAAATCTCATTTTAACGATGTACAAAATGGAACTTCAAAAAGACGAATATTCTTCGGAATACTAAAGGGAATAATTAAAAAGGCATTTTGAAATATCAGAAAGTAATTTAAGATGTATTTAAAGATATTTTGAATGGCATTTTGTCGTCAAATTCTAAGCTACATAATTACATTCTTTCAGGATAATAAATCATTTTCATTTCACTTTAATTCCCAAAACACATACTAATCTTTGAATACAATCTTTTCCTTCATACATTTGGTTCATTCATATTTTCGGTTTGTTTCATATATATTATTTTATCCTTTTATCATCCCCTCATTAATCTCCCAATCCACCCACCCACCCATCCATCCATTCATCCATCCACCCATTAATCCAGATAGCATTATTCATTTGTATATCGACTTAGTCCACAATGTTTCCCATAAATCATTCGAAAATTGAGATGCCTCCAATAATCAATTAATTACGAATTCAAATTCTTTCTCAACTTCAAGCCTGACCTTTGTCCATCTGTCGAATTTTCTCAATTTGAAAAGTTAATTTTCATTTTCTGGTTAAATTTTACTATTTCATAAACCTTTTCTTACTTAAATATATTGCATTTTTTTCGAATTTCAAGCTTATCTCTCACAAGGTAATTATTCAAAACTATCTTAAAACTTCAGCTAGTGTTTTCATTTCAAATCCATTGCTCAAACAAAATCTCTGAAATCTTTCTTTAGAAAACTTTATCTGAAATATTCTTTGGCAAGCCATCTTTTCTTTTAGAGCCATCTACCCTCTGCAGCCGAAATGAATAATTCTAATTTTTCGTCCCAACCAACCAGTTTTCATTGAACCTTCCTCTCTAACCATGCAACTTTCCTTTCCATCTTCCTCATCAAATCTTCCAATCCAATACTCTTCTTCCGCCCACCCATCTCCTTTATGACTTCCATAACATGCCATGCAATTTGGGATAAACCATACTACTCTCACAGACCAAAATAAAAACACTCCACTCCTGCCCACTACAATGAGCAAGCTCTTATTCCCTTGTTATTGCTCTCCATTGAAAGGATTGTGACTGCCGAATATAATTGCTTGTTTTCGTTCCATTTCAGTACCAGGCTTCAACTTTTTAGTGAAATTATTTGTTGTTGCTTTTTGTTTGAATGGTACATGCGACCAATCATCGTTTGGTCGTCTAGTTCACTTTTGCGTCACTCACCCTCCACCAGCACGTCATCAAAGTCTCCTTCGTCATCATGCCATCAGCGCGCATTGAAGTTCTCGATACTGACGAGTGACTTGCAAAATAGATTTCCTTTTAAAAACTTTTAATGTCTATAAGGGAGAATAATTGGATAAAATAGAAAGTGAAATGGCGGATATCTGGTTAGTAAGGTGAAACCACACATCTAAAAAAAGTGTAGAATCTTTCGGGTTGATTAAAACAACTTGAATTATATAAAATATTGTTTTAAGTAATTATTTAAAATATAAATATAAGTTTTATATAACGAGAAAAAAAACATTGGTGATAGAAATCATCATAAAAGCAGTCATAATGAAACGATATCAATAACAAGGGAGTAAAAGTGCCTTCATTTATGAGTTTAATGCTTCTATTTGACTAATGACTGCCTCTTTATTGTTTCATGGGCTTTCCATTACCGTTTTTGTAGTTGAAGTAGCAGTAGTAGTAGTAGTAGTAGTAGTAGTAGTAGTAGTAGTAGTAGTAGTAGTAGTAGTAGTAGTAGTAGTAGTAGTAGTAGTAGTAGTAGTAGTAGTAGTAGTAGTAGTAGTAGTAGTAGTAGTAGTAGTAGTAGTAGTAGTAGTAGTAGTAGTAGTAGTAGTAGTAGTAGTAGTAGTAGTAGTAGTAGTAGTAGTAGTAGTAGTAGTAGTAGTAGTAGTAGTAGTAGTAGTAGTAGTAGTAGTAGTAGTAGTAGTAGTAGTAGTAGTAGTAGTAGTAGTAGTAGTAGTAGTAGTAGTAGTAGTAGTAGTAGTAGTAGTAGTAGTAGTAGTAGTAGTAGTAGTAGTAGTAGTAGTAGTAGTAGTAGTAGTAGTAGTAGTAGTAGTAGTAGTAGTAGTAGTAGTAGTAGTAGTAGTAGTAGTAGTAGTAGTAGTAGTAGTAGTAGTAGTAGTAGTAGTAGTAGTAGTAGTAGTAGTAGTAGTAGTAGTAGTAGTAGTGGCTTTTAGTGACAGTCACAACAGTAACAGCAGTAGAAGCAGAAGCCGTAACAACAACAACCTCGGTAGAGAAAAATAGTTGTATTTATTTGACATTTCCGAGACAATAAGACAGTCACGCAAAATGTTGCTTTATGATGAAGTCAGCTGTGACGCTGCAGATAAAACGTCTTCCGATCTTGTCATCTGCACGCTTCTTTCCTTCGTTCTTGTTCACATTCTATTTTTCCCATACACTTTTCTTCAGTCACTCCACCACTTTTTCCCAGACTTCTCTAATTTATATAACGCCTATTTTGTTATCTTCATTCACACCTCATCTTCATCCACACCACTCTTCCTTCATCAACACCCCTTCACCCTCCTCCACACCACCTCAAAGTACTGGGTGCGGTCAAGGCACTGCACTCAGTGCAATCCAAGTTGGACATGAATAACTTTGCCATTGCAATTCTCAGTCCACTGGTCTCTCATTTCCAAGTTCACTTTTCATTAACTCTCTCATCAATCTTGCCCAGCACCCAATCAATCCCTCTCCACTCCTAAGCCTGCAGCCACAATTCAACATTTGTGACAATCTATTACAAGTTTGTTGCTGCCACACATGCAAAAAAACATGCAACAGCACATCCAGCCACCCATGCAACCACACATGCAACAGCACATCCAGCCATACATGCAACCACACATGAAACCACACATGCAACCACACATGCAACCACACATGCAACCACACATGCAACCACACATGCAACCACACATGCAACCACACATGCACAAAAAGAGTAAGTTTCCGTAATGGAGCCAATAAGACAGGTACTCGCATGCATTGCAAGGAAGTCCCACAAATGAGCGGCGTCAATCGTTCATGATTCCAAAATCACTGCATTCATGAATATTCAATCTTTTCATTTTCAATCGTTATTTTTTGTTTAGAATTCATAGATTTTTAAAACGTTATGGGAGAATTCTTCATAGTCATTATGTGACTTTTGAATTGATTTAAAAGCTGGTGAAAATTTAGAGTTTCTATTTTTGAATACTTTTTATAAAATTCTTTTCAGTCAAAAAATAATTTTCTATTTTTAGTTAGTGATAAAAACATTTACGGAAAAGAAAATCATATTTCGGTTTGGTTTTAGGCACCTAAAGTTGTTTAAAAAATTAGTAAGATTAGTAATTATTAGTTATTAATTATAAGAAATTAAAATTAGTAAGATATGCATGTTCGATTGCGGTTGGCTACAGAGGAAGACAGTATTCGGTTCCTCTGGCGACTGAGGATGTGTTGAGTGGCTGAAGCTGATGAGTTTATCATTTATTTGAATTTTTCGACGAGTGCATATGGATGTGCGTATTCAGAAGTTTGTGGATATGCTTTCGGAAGTATCGTTGACTGTATGGGTTTGTGTGTATGAGTTTGAAAAAAGTATGTGTTTGTGTGTATATAAATTTGTGTGTGTATGTTTGTGTACGTGTGTGTTTGTATGTGTGTGTGTTTGTTTTTGTATGTCTCCCGTCTTGGAATGTTGACACGGTCTTGTTCCTTAAGCTTGTTAGCCACTGATCTAAGAAGGCTCTTGTGATTTACGCTTTAAAGCCTCTTCCTGTTTGTCTGTGTCTGTGTCTGTGTGTGTGTTTGTGTGTGTGTGTGTGTGTGTGTGTGTGTGTGTGTGTGTGTGTGTGTGTGTGTGTGTGTGTGTGTGTGTGTGTGTGTGTGTGGGTTTGTGTGTGTGTGTGTGTGTGTGTGTGTGTGTGTGTGTGTGTGTGTGTGTGTGTGTGTGTGTGTGTGTGTGTGTGTGTGTGTGTGTGTGTGTGTGTGTGTGTGTGTGTGTGTGTGTGTGTGTGTGTGTGTGTGTGTGTGTGTGTGTGTGTGTGTGTGTGTGTGTGTGTGTGTGTGTGTGTGTGTGTGTGTGTGTGTGTGTGTGTGTGTGTGTGTGTGTGTGTGTGTGTGTGTCTGTCTTCCTGTGTGGTTTTGGATATTCTTATACATCATCCTTTATACGTATCCTGTTTTGTTGCATGTATTTTTGTTTTTTCTTTGCGTGACTGCTTGTCACTTGACGCTGCCTCGAAGACTACAATTCATCAAGCTGCCTGCTCTCTTGTCAATGCTTCAAATGCTGTCCTCTTTTTCGTTTTTGTTGCTGAAAACTTTCTAACATTTTGAGTGTTAAAAAAAATATATTTTCAAGAAGGGATGTGAACGAAACTGTGAATAGAATAAGAAACAGTCAATTTTTTTTTCTTATAAGCCCGTCATTTTTTGGTCTCTGGAAACAATCAGTTATAAATTGACAGTTTTCAAAAGATTTAAATTGTTGAAACTACTGCCACACTAAATGCTGACAAAATATATACTATTAATTTGAAGAAGTCTTTAAAGATCTTTTGATGGTTTGAGCTTAAAAATAAATATAGAATAATTTCTTCAATAAATAACGATCATAGCCTGAAGAAAAAACCAAGGACTTCAGCGTTTGGTAACATCAATGAATTTGTGAAAAAGTGTATGTTTTATTTTATTTTTAAGATGCATTCATATTTTGGATTGGCTTACGTTGTGTGAGCTTTTTTTCGGTTTTCCGCTCTCAAAAACTTGGTCGATAACTCCCACGGGCAAACACTCACAGAAATGTGCACAAACACCAAAAGAGTCGCATGAAATTCTTTTTGTTTAAAAATAAAATAATAAAAACCATAACGCATCAAACAAAACACCTAACACACTTTCACAAGCACGTTTTCATAGAGACAGATGAACACACGGGTACTTTTAGGGGGTTGGGTATGGTGAGTTCCTCAATGGTGGGTGGTATCAGGAATGAATCGGACGGCATTAGGCTAATTTGATTCATGTGTCGCCGCATTGATGTTGTCGCAAATCTGGTCGTCGGATGCTCCCCTCCACGCGTACGTTGACACTTACATATATGAACAAATACACATAAACATACACTCACGCATAGTAAAAAAATAGGATATTTATTATATATTGAAATGTGAATTTCTATATATAAAAAACATAAGTATGAACACATATAATTTCACATGACCTTCACACTCCCCTCGGCACACCCAAAGTCTTAAAAGTAGGCTATGTGTGAATTTATGGTCGCTTGGAAGCGGGCGTTTAATGGCTTCGGAGCCAGGGCGGTGAGGAATTAATTGAAATTCTGTAGAATCAAACGTTTTTTTAAATAACTATAAATTTATATTTATTTAATGATTGAATTGTAAAAGAATTCGACGGCAATTAAATGTTGCACATTTGAGTAATTTTGAGCTTGGAACCTATCGATTATTTACAAATGTATTTTTTTATCTTAACACATTTTTTAGCATGGTATCTCAGAGACGAAAAACATTCAATAAAAAAGGGTATAAAAAAGCAGGAAAATGTAGAAGACGAAATAAATATTGGCAGTGAAAGACATATGATGCCAGTGGATGTGTGCTTTTCAATGCAATCTTTATGAACCTTTGTCTCGCTACGTGTGAATTGTCGTGTGTTTTTTGCGAGTTTTTGCTTGTCTGCGTGCGTTTATTTGTATGGCTGGATGTTTATTTGTGTAGAGGGTAGATATGTGAGTTTATGAGTGTTAGTTATGTGTGTTGTGGAGGCAAGTGTGTAGTTATTAGATAGAACAAACCATTAGAAGAACTATGCTCACTCTGAAGGTCACAAACTAAAGTGAAACTTTCTGCATCTTTTTAGAATTACGATCCCTTTCCACTCTTCCGAGGCAAAAGCTACCATCTGTTGTAATTATTTTTTCAATATTCTAAGAGCTTCTTTACGGCTCTTTAAGCGGCAGTAGATGTGCTATGGGACTCTCCTGTAATAATCACTTTCGTTTGTTTTCAAAAGCATTCTAGTTTATTTGAAAAAATATTATTCTTATTTTTATTTTGCCGTCATTAACGGTTTTCGATAAAAGTAAGATATTTTACTTAAAAGAAAAACTTCAGATCTCTGTTTTTGTTTGTCTTTTGTATTTTCTGTTTTGTTTTGATTTTTCCACTTTGACAACTCAACTTTTTGTTTGCTTTCGATCAATCGCCTTAAAAGCTATTGATGCTACTAGTAGTAGTGTTGGTGGTGTTTGTAGTAGCAGCAATATTGGTACTACTAGTATCAGTAGTGACAGCAGTAGTGATGGGGATTGTGGAAGTGTTTTTTGAGCCGAATCGACTTTACGAGGTGCCACAAGACAACATTAATTAAAAATTTTGAAAAATTATTTTCATGAGCATGAACAATTCAAGAATGAGATTATAATTAAGGGTCGTTTGGAAGTTCTATTGAGTGGACAACAAACAATGTTGATGTAGAAGCCTCAGCTATTAATTTGAAGAAATTAAGTTCAATGAGTAGAAAAATTATAAATGGAAAGAAAAACAAGAATGCCAAGTGGGCTCCGGAGAGGGATTCTCAGAGGAGCGAAAGTTTCGCACTCGTATAAATTCTTCGGTTTTGTTTGCATTGCCTTCCTTTACATTTTTATAATTAAATTAGAACTTTTATTTTTATAGCACCTTTTATTTTTATTATTTTTATAGCGCTACTTTTTGTTGTTATTGTAGCCTATTGTCTAAGGCAGATTTATTACTCCCATGTTTGATTTTTTTATCTTTTTAATTTAGCTTCATTCAAAAAGTGCCACACAAGTGTTGTGTTATCTCAAATTTACTTCGTTTTCGTAATGTTTTTTTGACATGACTAAGTAAAAATGAATTCTTCTTTGAAAGTCATTTAATTAAAATATTAAAAACAGCTGCTTTTTTAATTAAAAGAAAATTAATTAAATTAGTTTACTGCAAATACCTACAAAAATTCTTTTCGAATAAACACATGCAAATGTAAAGAATGGGAAAAACTCTGACACGTGGGATATAAAGCAGAGCATTGATTTTTTGGCACGTAATGGCTTCCGGTACTGCTTTCCTTTGAATAAAACAAAATAATAAACTCGAAATATGTCCGTCATGGCGAGTAAAAGCCTCTTGCGAAGTGATGAGTTTGCACACTGTCACATCGACACTGTCACATCGACACTGTCAACTCAACACTGTCACATCGACACTGTCATTTTGGAACTGCTTTTAGGGCTCTCTTACTGTTCTCTGTTGATAACTCAAATTCTATTCTGTTTGTTTGAGTTGGTGTCCCAGCAGAGTTTTAAAAACTTGAAATAAGATATTAAAACCCCAGAAAAATTGAAGCCTTATGTTTGAAATGTTGAGCTTTTAGTTAGTCTCAGGTGGTTTGATGTATAGGAGTGAGAGGTGATGTGATGGTGGCTGTTTAACGGAAGTGATGTGACGGTGGCTGTTTAACGGAAGTGGTTGATGGATGGCTGTTTAACGGAAGTGGTTGATGGATGGATGTTGGGTGGATGACTTGGGCGTGATGGATGATGGATTGCTGATAAATGCTGGATGGGTGGTTGAATGAAACAATGAGTACAAAAACGTGGAAAAACTAAAATAATTCTTTTATAACAAAAATTTAGTTCTAAAAAACTTATTTAAAAATAGTTTTTATAATTCTTAATAAACACAATACAAGTTAAACGCCATAAAATATTTTCTACAAAAGAACAAAAGGCGAAAAATCTTTCATGAATGTCTTTAGAAAAAGGATGTCTGAGTGGATAAATGGGAGATCAGCATGATTAATACGACGAGGTTTATACGTTATTTGGGGTGTGATTGATGGCCGCGACGGCTGGGTGCGCAAATGGATTAAGTAATGAAGTCGCATTACGGAGAAGCAGGCGTCGGAGGTTTCCACTCGATGCTTCGATGTTTGTGTGTGATGGGAGGTGTGATCGAGTGCTTGCTGCTGTGGGCGTCAATCCCCCCCCCTAAAAGCTGAAAGCAAATATCTCCCCCCCCCTTTCCCCTTCACTCAGATCAATTCGGATATTGGTATATTACTTAAGAGTTTATTTGAGTATGTCTGTGAATTATATTGAAAATATATAGTTTTGAATGAATAATTTTTAATCCAAAAAAATGTATTAGAAAACGTGATTGAGAATCAACTTAAAACAAGAAATATATTTACAAAAAAACAGTTTAATGAAATATACAATTTAAAAAGTCAGCATGTGCTTGAACTACTTCTGAATTGTTGCTTTGTGCGTTCAACGAATCGATTAGATTTGTCTTTTGACAGTTGTTTTGTCAATTTCTTTCTGAAAGTTACCAAATGCATAAATAACATTATCCCGTTGGTCTTTTATTAGCTTTATTTTCCCACTAATATTTAGATTTTCAGTTCATATAGATCAACATTTTTATTTTCCTTCATGCCTTTTCAATATCTATACTATAGTTTTTATTTTCATAGGTATTCCGTTAAGGCACCAATCCAAAGAAAATAACGTCAACAACAAAAATAATAAGTGTATCATGACTTTCCTGCTTATGATTGCTGTTGTGGGATGTTTGAAAGTGCTTGCACGTTCTTAAATATCCGGTAGGTGAGTTATGCACTGTATCGCTTGCGTATCATGACAGCCTTATTATTTCTATTGCTTTTTACCACTTAATTAACACTATACTCCCTCCTATTACCATTTTATTCGTTTAACTTTTTTTGAGTTTTAATTTTTTTTCGACGGTTTAATTTTGATTTCACCGGCGTTATCAAAACCTTTTTGCGTTTTATATCATCATTAAAGCTAGCACATTATTTTTCAGTATACCTTTTTTTAAATAATATTTTTTAACTATTTTTTTCTCTTTAAATTTCAATTTAATATATTCTATTTTCAAATATTTTCAGATTTATTAAAAAAAAAATTATTTTTCCTTATGATTTTTGTGTGTAGATGTTTTATTTGTATTTTCATTTTGCATTCGTGACCGGCTTAGTCGATATTCGTCTAATGCAAAGCAATCATTACTTTATTATGCTATATTTTTTTACAAAAAATAATAATTTCTTATATTTAACATTGCCTTTCAACGAAACTGTGGTTTTAGATTTTGATCATATAAAATTATTTTTTTCAACTTTAAAAATTAACAACTGGGATGACAAGGCCTTGAATTGTTGACAGTCTCGAGTCATTAAAAACAGTTTTATTTCAATAAATTTAAAAACCTCAATTATTAAAAATTAAAAATACAACTTTTTTAAACTAAACATTCACCAAGCCTTTAAAACAGCTTTCATAGTTTAAAAAAATTGTGTTGAATAGTTAAAAAATTTTATATTAATATTTTTGAGCATTCTAAAAAATTCAAACTTTTCCTTCTTTATCTGAATTATTTATTTACACGGAAAAACTAAAATAAACACAAGCATATCCATGCATTGGTTAACTTTATGAGATAATTAAAAAGTTTTTATTAGAATGGCGTAACCCTGTTGAGCTTCGAAGCCATTTTGAATTCGCAGCCACTCAAGCAGACATGCACTCAGCCAAGTTGCATCCTAACACCCATCCAAGCACACATCCAAGTACACATCCAAGTACACTTCCGAGTACACATCCAAGCACACATACAAGCACAAACCCAAGCACACATTCAAGCACACATACAAGCACACATCCAAGCACACATCCAAACACACATCCAAGTACACATCCAAGTACACATCCAAGTACACATCCAAGTACACATCCAAGTACACATCCAAGTACACATCCGAGTACACATCCAAGTACCCATCTAAATACACATCCAAGTACACATCCAAGTACACATCCGAGTACACATCCAAGCACACATACAAGCACACATCCAAGCACACATTCAAGCACACATCCAAGTACACATCCAAGTACACATCCAAGTACAAATCCAAGTACACATCCAATTACATATCCAAGCACACATCCAAGTACACATCCAAGTACACATCCAAGTACACATCCAAGTACACATCCAAGCACACATCCAAGCATCCATACAAGTACAAATCCAAGTACACATCCAAGTACACATCCAAGTACACATCCAAGTACAAATCCAAGTACACATCCAAGTACACATCCAAGTACACATCCAAGTACACACCCAAGTACACATCCAAGTACACATCCAAGTACACATCCAAGTACAAATCCAAGTACACATCCAATTACATATCCAAGCACACATCCAAGTACACATCCAAGTACACATCCAAGTACACATCCAAGTACACATCCAAGTACAAATCCAAGCACACATCCAAGTACACATCCAAGCACACATCCAAGTACACATCCGAGTACACATCCAAGCACACATTCAAGCACACATACAAGCACACATACAAGTACACATCCAAGTACACATCCAAGTACACATCCAAGTACACATCCAAGTACACATCCAAGTACACATCCAAGTACAAATTCAAGCACACATCCAAGTACACATCCAAGTACACATCCAAGTACACATCCAAGTACATATCGAAATAGCCATCCAAGCAAGCCCCAACCAATCAAACCAATAGCGCAATAAAACATCAGCGATCCGATCTGCATTTCATACTTTTTCATCTGCATTTCATACTTTTTCATCTGCATTTCATACTTTTTCATCTGCATTTCATACTTTTTCATCTGCATCTCTTACTTTTTCATCCGCATCAAGGCAAGTGCCAGTGTGAAGTGCGATGATTAATGAACACCGATGACTTTGGTCGCCTGCAGCACTCAACAGTCAATCAGCCTTATCATTTCAATGGAGTTTGAATTGTGAAGGTAATTGGCGTAAAATACAATTGCAATACAATAGTAAGAAATTAAATGCAGCTAGAATAAAATACAATCAGAATGATTTTATTTAAAATTATGTTTCAATTGATTTTTAGATCAAATGAATTACAGGTACACTAAAATAAAGTAAAATGATCTTTACTATCAATACAACTGGAAAGTTTTTCTACTTTTTCTACTTTTATCATTTGTTTTTTAAGCTTTTGTTTTAGTTTTAGAAAAAAAAATATATCTAACTTGAGGACAAAATATTGATCTATATTTCATCTATTTTCAAAAAACAGCTTACGTGTTTATGAAGCAATTCTATTGCATTTTTCTTACACTGGACTGCAGTAGAAAAATAGACTGGATATTTTCGGCATATTTCGGTGGCTTATTGCAGTGGAAGAGTGTAGTGTGATACATGCAAGAGCGCCATTCGGTGCCCAGGCGGCCGGAATAAATGAATTTATGCTCGAGTTTGCTTCAGCAGTCGGGAAAACTGGCTTATACAAACAGCAAATGAAGATCTGGACTCACTTTTGTAACACTGAAAGCTTTCTCTTTCGTTTGTAAATAATTGAAAACGTGCTTGTTGTTCGATGGTGCTTGTGTTTTTTGATGCTCGATGACAATGTAGTTGGTGAGCCAAGACAATAGTGAAAATTAAAAGGTAAACTCAAAATAATTTATTTCAAAAAGAAGACAACCAGGCCTATCTTCGAGTCAGGATTTTCATGAGACCAGAGAAAAATGACATTCACTTGAAATTTCGATGACGCTTGGTAGGTTTAGTGGGTGCTTCATGATGTGGACTATCTTGTGTTTTAGAAGTGAAATAATTGTGCAAAAATGTGTGATTTTGAAATGGAAACAAAGTGAATGATTTAGCTTTTATTTACGCTTCCATGTGCTTTCCAAACTGTACGGCCGCCCTGCTTTGAAATAGGCAGAGGTATAATTAATATAAAATACAATCCACAATCACGAGAGTGCATAGGAGCTGGCAGTTGAGGAAGGTTACTGAAGGTTTGAATTATCGCTTGAATTTTAAAGACCCTCACATGAATACTAATGCCAGTGAAATTATGGCTGTGCTGCCTCTGTCACATTCGTCTTTCTCCACGACAATACATCACTTTTGCCTCCATTTTGCCTCTCAGCTTTTAAGTTTTATATATTTTAAAAATGTAATAAAAATTTAATTTAAACTTTTTGTTGTTGTTGGCAATTTCACTGTTTTTTCTTGCTCATTAGTGCCTTTCCAATTGCAAAGTGCCATTTTTATGAGCATCATTTGTTGTCTCTTCACTTCCCACCAATCACTCTTTTCTGTTTAATCAATTCTTTTTCAGACTTTTCTTATCAGAACCTTCTAATATATGCATTCAAAAAGAATTTTTTCCATGCATTCGTTCTCTCCGAAAGTCCCATTCATCTGCCCAAATCAATCAATTACTCTTTGCTTATTTATTCTTGCACACCTTCCACCACTCCATCTTGCCTCCTTCATTTCTTCTCTCTCCAGAAACTTTCTTCTCTCTTGCTCTGTGATAATCTGGTGATATTTATTCATGGCTGTGAACTTCAGATCAAAGTCTCCAGGTCATTTGCATTTCAAGTTGCCTAATGCCTCGTTATAAACACCCTCCGACTGCCATTCTTTGCGTCTTCACCATCGATTTATCCATTCATCCTTTCGCTCATTCTCTACTCTTCATCTATTCACAAATCATTTAGTTTTTTCCATTTAATTTGTGTTTTTCATTTGAATAATTTTCACCATTTTATTGCTTTAACAAAAATATTCTGTAAATTCCTTATTCATCTCCCTCCTCTATAGCTCAATCTTGCTTTTCAGGCATTCAAATGCACTTTTTGATACTTTTTTGCATTTTTGTTTTTTCTTTTTTTGCGTGTATATAAGCCTTGATTTTATCTTCAAATTAAATATCGATAGGCCAGATATCAAGCTATAAATCGCCCTCGGATGCCAATGCTTCACTAGTAACAATACCTGCAGTGGCAGCTGAACGTGTTGCATTGTGGTGATAACCGTGCTGTGGAAATAGTGAAGAAACTGGAAGTAGAAAAGGTGATTATGGTGCTACGGGTTATGGTGGTAGTTTAGATGGTGGTTGTAGAAGAGAAAAAGATGGTGGCTAGAAAGCATCTATTGAGGTCTTAGCTAGAAAGTAACACAGATTTGTGGGAAAAATTTAAGAAGAAAAGTACTCAATTCGTTGGAGCTTAAGCCGCACAAGCAGAGCGTGATAAACATTAATTATACGCCGTTAAGCGCCTCGAAGATCCGCGAAAGTTTCACGACTTGCGAAATGTCTCATGGAGCCTTTTTGTCTATGATTGAGGTGCGAATCTGATAGGTAGTTTGTTTAGAGTTGTTTTATCTCGAGTCAAGAAAGAAAATAAAACGAGAAATGTAAAAATATCGCGGCAATAAGACTGTCAAATGACACTTTTAAACTTTAATTTCGTGTTGATGAAGACGAATACATTCTAAACCCTTGAATATTTTATTCTTTTTATTGGAATTTCAAGATT
The DNA here is from genome assembly GCA_943735955.1 of Piscicola geometra. Taxonomy (NCBI): domain Eukaryota; kingdom Metazoa; phylum Annelida; class Clitellata; order Hirudinida; family Piscicolidae; genus Piscicola; species Piscicola geometra. The sequence goes on along the minus strand of OX030959.1, from coordinate 519,307 downwards.
TAAAAGTTTAACTTTTTAAAACTTTTTGAATATTTTTCTTTGAAGACTCAAGATCCACTTGTGCATGCATTTGTTTCCAAAGTTTTCGAAACATCTGCGCATTTTCCTCAATCATTCTGGGACGATGCCACACAACTCTCGTTTTTAGACTTGAAAAGTCGCTGTTAAATAATAGAAGATTCCCGAAAATTATATTTTAAACTCCCGATTTTCGGAACCTTTGTTCATAACTCATTGTCTTTTGTTCTTCAAACGGGCAGAAGTTCTTCAATTCCTTATCTGATGCTTTGTCAAATGTTTTTCGGGAAAAGATTAGTTAAGGTCTCTGGCTGCTAAAAAAAGCACTGAATATTTGTGTTTTAAATCTTTGAATAATTTCTCTCATAACTAGTCATCACCTTTTCAAACCTCACATGCGTCCCATCTTATATTTCTTTTCAAGGCATTGTGAAACAAGAACATTTAAACAATTTTAAAGTTCTGAACGAATGCATTTCCGCGTGTGACAATTAATTAGGAAATAGGGAGCTCAGCAATCAACTCGCAGACCAATTAACCCGGCTGCCACTTCGCCATAAGCAACATTGACATCATCCGCCCGCCGCTCTTCTTCTATGTTTCCGTTCTAATTTATATTATCGCTTCTATTCACTTTTTGTTCAGTTGTGCGTCATAATCAATGGCGTCATCTTTATTGTCCGCATTCTCCTGCACGACGCTGTTGTTGTTGCTTCTGTCATCGCTTCTAGCACTTTCTATTTTCTTGTTTATTTGTTTTTAATTATATATCCTATTTTTATTTATATTAGCCTTATGCTTTGAATTAACCCTGCCTGCTTACTTGCCCGCCTAATTTATTCCATTATTCCACCACCAGCAGACGATTTCTTATTGGATGATCGACGTGACGTCAGCGCACACGTGATTGATTGTTGACGACGTCACCGCCATGTTTATTAGAGACTCTATTAGACTCTTCTTTCTCCAACTTTTCTCAGCCTTATTTCTTACGTCGTCATCATCATCTTCTTCTTCTCCATCATCATCATCATCATCATTCTCATTATCATCATCATCTTCAGTATTATCATCATCATCGTCTTATTTACCCTCTCTTTCGTCCTCTTCTTCTCATTTGAAACTTTCTGCTGAAGCACCATTCCTGCAGTCATTCCAAAAAACTGGTTTGTGATTTGTTCCACTTTTTACCTTTGTGATTGCATTTTGTTGTTGTTGTATTTGGTATCTTTAATGTTATTGCACAATTTTCTCGTTCATATGTCCTATTTTGGTTACAAAATGTTGAATCTATTAAAATTCGCAAAATAAAAAATAAAGAGTCAATTTTTAAAATCTAAATATCATTCTTTTTTCCCCATTAAAATGTTCAAAACCAAAAAAGTAGAATTACGCTTATCCATCAATTGCAACTGGCATCATAAGTGAGGTGCAAAACTGAAATAGTTTTTTACAAAATTTATTTTTATAAACTTTTTAAGGTCTTCAAGAGATGTTAGTCATTTCTTTCTTTCATTTCACTTCATAATCATCACTCACCTATTTCCTCATCCATCAATTGATCC
>OX030959.1:490224-515224 GCA_943735955.1 Piscicola geometra | reverse complement strand
TAGTTCTTGAAGAGACATGTTCGTTCTGCTTGATCAACTTTATATTCACAAAAATAATATTTCGCTCATTTGACTGCAACATTTTGAAGCAAAAATGAATTTACGAATACATCTTTTTCACTGTGGAATGGCACAATCGTGTTTTGTTTTCAAAATTTCATTTTTTTGTTGTTGAAAATCTATACATATCTTATTCTATATACTTCATACTTTCTTTTATTTTTTTATTCTAAACAAACGTTAATATGGATTATCGTTTAATCTCTGACACTAGGACACAAAAAGTTGATAAAGTGCGCAGGATCTGGTCTTACACGCCTTATAAATTACTAAAAGATCAGAACAATAAAAACGCGAAAAAGCACAACAAACAACGATGATGACCTTTCAGATTACGCACCAGCATAAAACCAAGACAATTTTTCTCTTTAATGCGCCAATAACTCTTGGTAAACTCAATATTTTAGTTGGTCACATGACAAATTGGCACACTCACACGCCCGCAAGGCCTTTCAAACCATCCAATCACTCACACCCTCACTTCACCCAAGCCCCAACAATACTGCAGCAGCACAAAGGGCTTCCAAGGGGGTGTGAGTGATGCCGGTACTTGAACAAGGAGAATTAAGCTTTGTGGCCATTTTTATAAACGCCATCACTACCTTTCCAGGCACTCAGCTACAAACGCTGCATGTGCAACAGCAACGACAACCTTTGAGACAACATCAACAATCATCCTTCTTCCTGCCGCACTTGCCACGAAGATTCCGCAGAAGACCTATGAGGAATGGCAATCTACTGCACCAGGACCACTTCCGTCAACACTCGCCCCAAAAACATCAACTGAAAGAATTCCATCTGCAGCACTCACTGAGAGCTCAACACTTTCCACAACAACAACTACAACTACAACAACAACTACAACAACACAGCAACGAGTTTTGTCTCAGCGACTCTGTCAACATCACATGTCCTCCACAACACGTCATCATTGTGACGTCATCCAGGTGATTACATGACAAAATGACTGATGAAATGAATTGAAAATTGTTTTTATATATTCTTTTGTCATCATTTTTATTTATAAGAACATAGAATTTTTATTTTTTTGGTTTCCTTTTGAGGAAGATCACAATCAAACCTCGTCTCAGATACGGAAGAATGAAAAGTGGCAAATGCATCAACGCCAGCTTCGGTCACCTCGACTGCCACGTAGACGTGACGTCACGCCTCGAAGTCACGTGCTCCGGAAGAAGGTCGTGTCAACTCGCAGTCACTTCCTTCTTGGACCAAAAGCCCTGTTCTGCCGACTTGATTTCGTACTTGGAAGAAACACATGTGTGCTTGTCAGGTGGGTGCTCTTGTGGAATACGAAGTTGTGTGTTTTAAATGTCTTTTTTTTTACATTTCCATTAAACTTTTAAAATAAACATCTTCTTTGGAAACTTTCAATCTTTCTATATCTGGCTTTAAACATTTCATTTTATAACATTTATTTTCGAGGCTAACGAACTCAATATTTGCAATTTTATTTGTTTGAACATAAAGTTATTTTTAAAGATATTATTTTCATTAAATTTCAGTATTTACAAATTACTTCACGTGTCTCTTCCATTTTTAAATAGAAATTAAAAATTTATTTTAAAATAGTATTCTATTGAATTTTTTGTAGATGATAAAGTCCAACATTTATTTCAAAAAATGAAAACTCTGAAATTAAGTACAAAAAACCTAAAATTTCAGAAATATTAAATTATAATTTAAAATTTAGTTTCAAAATTTAGTTTTAAATGTTTAAAAAACTAATTTCTCAATCACTTTTTACTTTCAACAAACTGAACAAATTGCTTGCAGGCATGAAATCTTTCACACAAAAACTTTTTTCGTCGACCCTGTCAGCTTCTTGTCTTCATACGCTTCTATTTATTTTACACTTCAAATTTTCAAAATGTATTTTAAAGCTTTTTTCAGTTTTTTTTAAGATTATTTAACAACTTTTTTACACTTTTTTAAATGCATTTCAGAATTAATTTTTTTGAAAACATTTTAAACTTTCATTTAATTACTAAACACAACACTGACTCTATCACGAGACTCATCAAGTACCATGAAACTTCAAGTGCGTCTTATACATGGTGCTTTCCAGTAGCTTGAGAATGACATTCAAGCATGTCTGAGGCCTTTGAAGTTTGCACTGCAGAAACGAATTAATACTCTTTGATTCAGTATTCTCAAGTTTCAGTGAATTCTAATTACAAATGCCATCATGTGTGTTTCAACTGGATGTTTTTTGAAGCATAGAAAATGTATACACATTTTTTAAAACGTATTTTTTTAAAGTAACATTTTTTTAATAAAAAAAATTACTGAATAAACAACCTTCACCACCCCCCCCCCCCAAACAGTAATTCCCAACACATGCAACAAGTTGAGTCTGGTGGAAGTGGATGTTGCGTTGGAGGTGCAACGTCTCAATGCCGCACAGAACCTCCTACAAGTCCTTATGTCTCAGCACCAATATGACAAGCCGCAAGGACAACAAAGTCTTATGAGCCAAAACAACCAATTTCAGAATTTACAGTTCATTGAGCAGCATAACCAACGCATGCAACATCAAAAACAACACCAACAACAACACCAACAACATCAACAACAACATCAACAACAACAATACCAACAGCAACACCAAATACAACATCAACAACAACACCAACAACATGCTTGGAGATTAGGCCACTTAATATACGAACCAAGCCAGAAAACCAAATGTCCATGGAAACTAACGGTTGAAAAAAGCCAAAAAATACATTTGTTCGCCTACAATTTCAACAACCACATGAACAACAACAACAACAAGCACTGCACTTTTACAGTCAAGTTTTCCGAAGGTCATTTAAACCAGAACTTGCGTAACGTTGAAGTTTGCAGTGATATGGCGCGACTGTCGAACATCCACAAGTCCTCCTCCAATGTTCTCTTCGTCGAAGTCTTCTCCAACAAAAACGTTAATTTCGCCAACAATTTTGCCACCAACATGGACTCTTCTTTCAACAACAACCTCCCAAACTTGCTTCTCAAATACGAAGGTCGCATTGCTTCGTTATCCTAATTGAGACATGCAAACTTTTAGAAAAAACACAAAAATGCTTTGCTTTAGGAACGAAGGCTCGATGCATAAGACAAATAATACAACGGCTTCTCACTTGCCTATAATAAACCTTTGGGCTCGCTTTGCATTCTTTTGCCTTTTGGAGTTATCTTCTTTTTTATTTCTTGGGCATTTCCAATCCATCTAGCAGCTATCTTGCATTTCCTATTAAACCGACACCATCCATCTTGTCCTCACTCGTAATTACTCACTGCAAGTCTCAGCTATGAGTCCACCATTAACAAAACTTAACAGATTCACAATTTTTTACAGACTGTTGAAAATATTTCTTATCGCTTCTGACCATTCCCATGACACCATCAATCCATTCTCACACACATATTTATAATCACGCACTTCTAGCATAACCTCATTTCACCAAAAGCATATACTCATCATCAATCATATCTCAAACCTTCTATTTAAAAAAGATTAATAAATTATGTATTCTTTTTCTTACAATTAATCACTCTCTAACAGTGGTCGGATGCTTGGCTCTGCCCGAGATAGAAGGAGCTCGAGTGATTCAGTTGGAAGAGAGTGCCAAAGTGGTGTGCAGAGGCTCTGAGAGAGTCTACTATTTGGTGTGTCAAGCGGGTCAGCAGTGGAGTGGAAGTCTTGGCAACTGCTCCAGAGACCAGTCGCAGAAAGGTTGGTGAAAGGGGAGGGTGTGGATGGTTGAGTGTGTTTTAAAAGCTAAAAATATTAATTAATACAAGAAGCAACAAAACATATTTTGGAATTGAATAGGATAATAATTACATTTATGATTTAAAACTCCAAAAAAACTATTTAAAAAAGCTTAACCAGGAAACAAAAATTGTGAATATAAAGTTTTCTGTGGTTTATTTAAATACCTTCTCGAAAGAAACTTTCTATAAGTATTTTCCTCGGGTCTTAATCGGCATTTTATTTTCAATTCACGTCATTATCAAAATAATTTAAATATCCTCTAAAGAGGTGCTTCAGTCCGCTTCTCCGCTCGACTAAAACCTTTCAATAATTCATAGCATTTACAAACACACACGCACACACAAAAGCCTCTTTGAAGGATTGTAATTAGAATCCAACTATAAAAAAGTCCAATCAGACTTATTGAGATTTCTTTCAACGTCTCGTGTATGAAACTAATTGAAATTTCCAAAGAAGCGACATTAGTTAATGTGAGACCCACCACCCGTCTCAGGCTTCTCGGTCATGCTAGAATCTCCATTCACCAAGAACAACCCACTGCCAATAGGTTAAAAGTTTTATTCGTTTAATCCATTTTTAAATCTTTTATTAATTAAATAAGGTTACAAAATTATTTTTTAAAATTTTATTGAGATGTTTTGAGTTGTATCCATGGGAATAATGAAGTTTCGAAACGAGTATTCCTATTTTGTACAATTAAATGCTATAAAACTGATAATTGCAAATACAAATTACGTTTTACAGCGGTGCTGGTGGGAGTGGTGCTTGGAGTGGTGATTGGAGCAGTGCCGCTTGCTCTGGTCTACTTGTGTCTCAAGAGGTAGTGGGTGGCTTTGGTTTTGGTGAGAGTGTTGTTACTTGCTATGAAGTTGAATGGGGATTTTGCAAATAAAGTCGCAAAAAATTATTTTCACAAAAAATGTGTCTCATAAAACAAAATCAAAACATAATTTAGAACCAAACAAAAAACAGCTCGTGAAATATACTTTGTAATAACACAGAGTTCGGGGTATATTTCACAAACGCATCCAGCCCCCCCAAACATTTCCCCACCCACTCCATCAATTCATCTGTAATTTCCCATCTTAACGATATCATTTGTTTGCTCACGCATTATCATATGTACACGGCACACAACCTTATTTCTTATGTTTTACGTTGTAAAATCTTTTTTATTATGTAGAATAAATTATGTTCCATTCTCATTTATGCACCAGAGTTTGTATCTAATTTCTTAATGAAAAACTATATCAGTGTAAGCCAGGTATATGACTATAAATACAAAATTTTAGATCATGCCATCACTAGATGATCTCTCATTGCATAAATACAACACTATATCAAATTTATTATAAGAATGATAATATTTCATCTAAAAACACACTTTTAGTTAGCATATTATGCATATAAACTTGAAAAAACATTAAATTTAAATTGACACATTAAAGTTTGGGGAAATTTCATATAAAAATAATAAATGTATCAAAAATTCATAAGTGTTTTTGAAAAAGTTAACTTTCAAACACAAATTTAATTTGCATTTGTTCCTAATGTGCTATATTTATTATTTTAATGAAATTTCATTAGACTTTGGCAGGCTAACTCAATTTAACAAAATTTTGCACTTAATATGATTTTTTTTACATCTTATATTATATATATTTATCCATAATATACCAGATAAAACTGTTTTTGTAGCTAAAATCTTTCAAGAATACTGATCAATATTAACTTCATTTATTATTTTGAATACAATTCATCAAATCTTAGCATGCTAATTTTAATTTTACAGAATTTGTTTTTAAGTTTACAGCCAACTTATTTGTATTTATTTTTATGATTTATTTTGGCGAGGGCTGTAGTTATGTGTTTGAATGAATGCAATGGTTGAACGGAAGAAATTAGGAGTTTAATAGTGCTAGTAAATTATCCAGGCGCGCTGTGCCTTCGGAAGATGAAGGGAGCAGACAATGCGATCGCTGGAAGAAATAAATCTGAAATGGATCATTTTGGAGCTCAATTAACAAACAACAAAAGATGTTGCATGAGTTGTTAGATGGCTTGTTGTTTCAGTCTTGATAGTTCGTTTAGTTGTTATAGTGGTTTATTCTGTCGTTGTATTGGCTGTGAAGCTGAGGTGAAAGAAGTAAAGTATGTGGAAAGAGTCGAAACTTAGAAACATTGGGGCTTGGAATAATAAATGTTGTGTATTAGATTTGTTGCACGTGAGAAGGAAAACTGTAGAGTAGGTTGGAGCTATGGCGTGCTTTTCGATGCTGTTACAGTCTTGAGTTAGTACTTAGTTGTTCTTGTATAGCAAGTTGATGTACATCCTTTCCTTGTAAGTGGTTGTGTAATCAGAAGTAAATTAGCGGAATAAATCATTTGGAAGCATGACAAATCACTGCATAACTGCGACTCCATGTGTGCCAAGCAGTTGCATGTTATTGATAGAAAAGGCAGTTGATAGCGTAAAGTGTAGTTATATGCAATTAAAAGTAGCACCAATTCACAAATGCTGGGGGCTAAAAAAGCTCGTAAAGCATTCTCAAATCTCATGGGAGACAAAACAAAAAGTTTTTAAATGGCTACGTTGAGAAGTGTAATTGTGTTGGCGTCGAGGCTTTGATTTAATAAAAGACTAATTGCTTATGTTAAGCAAAGAGTAGTTTGCAAGTCGTGTGTAGGGTCGCATGTGTGTGTTTGTGTGTGCGGCATTTGCGAGAGGATGCTCGAGTGAACTGGGGAATTCTAAAAAGGCTGCGGAATCGTAAAACTTCTATTTCAGCGGACATCTGAAATAGCAGAGAATTACCTCTGAATTGCGAGGTAAATTCGAAATAACAATTAATGCTAAGAGCGAAGAAAGCTTGTAAAAGTTTGTGAAAAGGCATAAAAGTACTACGAAAGGTTTTTAGAAAAATAAATGAGCAAAAAATACAAGATCAAATGATAAGAAATATAAAAACTAACAATTTAAAAAAAAAAATTTTTTTAATTAAATAAACGAAAAAATAACTTTAAAAAACTATATTTAAAAACCAAAAAGCGTTGAAAATATTTAAATGCAAAAGCTGAGCGGAGTCGCGTTTAGGAATAAAAATGCTTATCATAACAGCGGTTTGGGAGAGATAAGCCCAGCCTCTTGTTTTATAGGCACACACCGCCCTGAATAAATAACCATGTTCTTTCCCCTCGCCTGTACTCACTCGAATACTGCTTCTACTACCTCTACTACTACCTCTACTACTATCTCTACTACTACTCCTACTACTACTACTAACACTTCTCAACTAAACCTCTTTCAACTACTGCCAATACTTATACTAGGACTAGTACTGTGACTTTTTAATATATTTTTTTAAACTTCAACTACTACTTTTACTACTTATAATACTAGAATAACTGACTTTCCTACTACCACTTCTACTACTACTATTCGTATTAGAAATTTTCCCCTTATGCATTGGAAGACATTCAATTCACGTGCTCTTATTGATAAGTTACGAAAGCAGAAACACTTTGTATTGCTTAATATCGGAAGGCCAGATCCGGAACAGGCAACGATTGATGTCTTCATAAATATAGCTTTGCGTTTGTCGCAGTTTTGTCTTCTGCGTGTGGAGCTGCAGAGGCATCGCAGTCAGTTCATTCTCTCATCCACATCTCGTGATCGTTTTTTAAATATTTTCATTATTCTCATCACTTCATCAACATTTTATCTTAATTTTTATTCTCTCCATCAACTTCGCCATCATCACTATGACCATCAGTCATATCAGCATCATTATCATTGCTTCAAAACAACAACGGCACTTTTTGAATATTTAAATTTATTTTTAGTTTTGTAATTTTAATATGTCCGTCGTCTCATGTCGACGTCGTTTATAAAGCTTACCATGCAATATTCATCGATAAAATCATTTAAAAAAATTTAATTTATAAAAAGATTTCAATTCACTTTAATTAAAATCATTAAGATTTATTTTTTATTTCTCGAATCTTTTCATTATGCACAAATTTTTATTTCCTTCTATTGTTTTGGCATCGATTTAAAACAATTGTTTTTCACCTTTTTTCTATTCTCAGAACAGGTTATTGTCTTGTTTATTGGGCTTGAATTATTCATGTACGTTTTTGAGTGATTGCAAATGCGTTTTATATGCCTAGTTTATTTTTGAAAATTATTCCAAAATTTTTTGGCAAAAATGGTAAAAATCTCTTTGAAATGTTTTATGCCTTGAAAGTCTTTCAAGGTCTTCTCAGAAATGTATTCTATTGTCTTATTAGGAATTTATTTCTGTATAAAAGAATTCAGAAATTTATACACAAAATTTATTGCACACATTTTTTAGAAAAAATTTATATGCTTTTAAATATTTTAAAGTAATCAAAACTTGAAGTCTTTCCTTCCACTCCATGGTTTCTAGAAGGTCACCTATATCTTCTCATTTCTTTTTCCACCCCAATGAGTCTTCTTGTCACTCTGAATCCTTCTACTTGTCGCCCTTTTAACCCTCCTTTCTTCCACATACCACTCTTGCTCTTTCAATTTGTCACCCTTCCTTCATTCATTTGTCACACCCCTTTTTCACTCCAGTCTTTCCTCCCAGCCTCCCTTGCCAAATTATAAATCTCCTAGACGAGTCAGTGACCGATTGTTTTCTTCTGGCTTCCTTTCCCTTTTCACAAAATCTTTTTTTAGCTTTCCAAAACTTGATAAGTCACTCTTTTATTATTTATTGATAGTCACTTCCTAATTAAGGCCTGATTTTCTGTTAATTATTTCGAGATGTATTCTGCGATCTTTCAGGCTGATGCATATATATTGGCAATGTTGAAAGCAATGCCAAACTCAAAACTTTGGAGTTTAAGCTGTTTTACATACGATTTACATTTTAATTGAAAACTCTTATTACTACTTTCCTAACTGCTTCTTTTTTGTTATTTTATTTCATCTTTTTTTTAGCATTTAAATTTTAAATGCATTTTTCAAAACAATTAAAATCGTTTTTTGATTACTTTGCCATTTGCCGTTCCCTCGCTCCTCTGAAGACATTTGGCCGTTTGATGGCCTTAGCCTTTCTGATTCCATCAGAACCTCCTTACATACATTACCTGTGAACTCGAACATTTGTTCCCATTTTATAACTATGCTTTCGTCAAGTTGAAAACATAAAATTATAATTCTACACTTTTATTTCTCTTCCAATTATGCATTCCCTTACTTAACATCACGTCTCTAGTTAAACCTCTAAACTATTCATAAACTAAAAAAGTTCAGTTTTTCAATTCTTTCATGCGAGAGTATTCATTCGTCATCATAAACATTCATATTAATATTTCAGACGCATAGCTTTAACATTTTGTCAACATTCTCCACTTTTTAAGATTTGGCGACAGTTAGGGAAACAAGATTTTTTTAAAATTAGTTTAAAAAAGAAAGCAATATAAAAATGAAAAATATAACCATTAAATTTTAATAAAGATAAATATTTGTAATACATAAAAAACATTTATAAATAGAATAAACACGAGCATAAATAACTGTCGAAGCAGCCTCAGATATTGGGAGGTTCATGTTGGGGCTTGCTTGTCGATGCAGCATCACAAGTACGCCATCCTTAATTGATGGATGCATGCAAACGCCTGTTGTGCCACCGTGCGATTAATCAATTAGTCGCTAATGAGGAAGTGCATGAGGAGGGGGGCAGCAAGAGCTTGCATTGATGGATGCGTGCGAAACAAATCAAACTTTCTCTTGCAGTTTTCAAGCCACAAAAGGACACAAATGGGAAAATCTCGCACAGGGAAAGCACCACAGGGTCGTAATGTGAGCGAGCGAGGTCTCCGAGGCCTCCTAACGACAACTTTCCACAAGCATTATTCCACTTACAGACGCAAAGCCACAGACCTATTCAGTTTACCGCTCTAATGAGCGCTATAAAAGGCTTCTAAGCCTGGCATTAACCCATTAACGCATGACTCAAAGGAATTAATTAATTTTTTTACATTTTATTGAAAAACTGATTCTAAAAAATAAAATCAAAAAATTAGTCTGAAATATTTTATACAAAAAAAGTTATAATGAAAATAAAAAATGTCCTTTAAAAAGGACACTATGCATTGCTACTGACGGTAATCACGATTCATGGTAGATGCTGAAGCACTCCAAATGTAAAGCTACATTACATTCAAGGCATTTCTTTTCCACTTTCTTTCCACATTGCTTGCATTATTTTTTGGCCATCTTCAATTTTACCAATAAAATGATCTTTTCCATCGTATCGGACATCTGCAACACGCTTTTAGCTAAATTCATGGATTCTTTTTTTTCTTTTTTGATCTGTTTGAAACCATATGAAAAAATTATAAATATTTCAGTATAACATGGAGTGTCTTTTGGTAAGCATTTTATTAGTTTAGATACCACTGATCCACCAAGTCCTAATTCGCTATTGAACTCTTCCGAGGCTCCTTGATACGGGTAACAGTTTACCAAATACCCAAGCCTATTATTTAGGCACCAAACTTTATATCCAAACCTTATGGGTTTTCCTCTGATAAACTGTTTTGATGAATGCCTTCCATAATATGGAACCATTGATTCATCAATCGCCAAATGACATTCTTTGGGCCAAAATTTGAGAAATCTTTCATTCATAGCATCAAATAATGGACGCACTTTGGCCATCTTGTCTAACTTATTAATTTTCTCGTTGTCATTGCAATGCAAATATCTTAATAACTCTTCAAATCTGTTGACAGTCTTACAGCTAGATTGTGTACATCGTCGCTCTGTTCCCAGTACATCCTGCGGTTGGCCAAAGGAACATAACCTGAAAGCATGAGTAAAGCCAGCACCACTCTATATTCATTTTCAGTAGCATTCAGCTGTTTTAGTTTTTGGCTGTCATATAAATTTGACATGTCTGTTATTAGCTTGATGACTGGTACATCCAAAAATAAATTAACCAATGTGAGAGGAGACATGTTTTCTAAATTTGGTTTGTTCTCTGAACTATTATCTGCCAATAATCCAGTAGTAATGTCTTTTTTGGTCCATCTCCGATCAATTTTACTTTTTTTTAGCTGGCCTTTTTACAGCAGTTTCTTCTCTACTTATAGTGGTTTTCTCTTCCCCAATTTTGGAAATTACTATTTCTGCTTCTGCATTTAGCTGGTTTCTTGATAAATTATCTAGGGTACCTTCACCATCTTCGGGTCCACTATCCTCATCAGAGCAGTTTGGGTCAGTAGGAGGAATAATGTCTATATCTGCTGAAAAGAAATCATTGTCATCTTCCAAAATACTAATGACTTCATGAAGAGCGAATCTGAAAATAATTGTTTTTACCATCAGTATTACTGCATAGCGTCCTTAAAAAAGGACACTCAATAAAACACAGTTTTTGGAAATAATATTACATGTAAAATGAAATTTATTTTAAAATAAGATATAAGAATGAATAACAATAAAATAATGTTATAAATTATGAATGGTAGACATTAAATAAAATTATAAATAATTTTTTTTCATGAGCCATGACAAAAACACAAAAAATTTAGTTATCGCCTCGAAAAATCAGAATATCGAAACAATCTATCAATTTCAAATCACCAAAATTTTTTTAAACAAAGACTTCAGTTTATATAGAACAGGATTAGTTGCAAAGATAATAAATATAATCAAGATAACTATTATAAAAAAAACTTTTTATTGCTGTCCTTAAAAAAGGACAGTATGCGTTAATGGGTTAAGAGCGCCATTATAACTTTGAAGTCTTCAATGCGTCCACCCTGACATACAGTGCAAGCCTTTATCGGTCTTTTCATAGTATTATTATACAGAATTATTATATAGTAATACATAGAATTATTATATAGTAATACATAGTATTATTATATAGTAATATTATATAGTAATACATAGTATTATTATATAGTAATATTATATAGTAATACATAGTATTATTATATAGTAATATTATATAGTAATACATAGTATTATTATATAGTAATATTATATAGTAATACATAGTATTATTCATTATTTGTTTTATTCATTTATTCGTTTTCACTACGTCGGAGTAACAACAATGGACCCGATTCTGTAGTTTAAAGCATTTCTATTTCAAATATTTCAAAATGTTCTTTTTCATTCAGAATGTTGCGAAGAATATAATGCATCACTGCATGCAAGTAGAGCATTATATTCTTTGCAGAAAACTTTCCAACTTTGATTTTGGCCGAATAAATGTCCATCTTTCATCACAGTGACACATTCTCTCGAAAAACATTTTCATTAACAACAGTCGCTTAATTGTCATCAAGCTTTTCCATTCTCTTTTCGCGTTTGATTATTATTTTCATCAATGTTTTTTTCTTTTTCGTTTCCAATTCATCATTCTCTTCACTGTCAACTTCATCATCACTGCAACATAATCATCATCGTGATAGACATCTCAGCATCATTATCACACCATTCCTTCCACGTCATCATCACACCATTTCTTTCACATCATCACCCTACCCCTCCTATCACCACCACCACCACCACCACCACCACGACACAAGCACCACCACCACCACCACCACCACGACACAAGCGCCACCACCACCACCACCACCACCACGACACAAGCGCCACCACCACCACCACGACACAAGCGCCACCACCACCACCACCACGACACAAGCATCACCACCACCACAAGCGCCACCACCACCACCACGACAAGCGCCACCACCACCACCACGACACAAGCGCCACCACAATCAAGAGGCGCATCATGCAGACGTCTTCTTCGGCAGCGTTGCAATTAGTATGGCATCTACTTGAGCTCGCTCGTGATTTTACATTCCTTGATTTTCTAAAATTCTTTTTGCACATTTTTTACATTAAATTTTAAGTTTTTACAAATGTTTTTAATTTCTTTTCAGGCTTTTTATACATTTTTAGTTAGTTTTTCAAAATTATCGCGGAAGATTTTTGCAAAGAATTTATATAGCGTTAAGATATCACTTAATTTTGCGAGACATGGCTCGCCTAATTGGATGTCTGTTCATTGTGCGCATCTTTGTCTTTGTGTGCTTGAATGTTTGTGTGCATGTGTGTCATTTTGCTCAAATAATTTTTAAAAGTTTGAATTGTTATGTATGTGTAAATAAATGTTTTCGTTAAAGTTTGTGTGTTTTCATGCTGCATAGAGCTGCCTAACAGGCGGGAGGTTCGTGAATGCCTCGTGGCGTGGTCGTCGTTTGCATGTCGTACATCAGGCTCCTGTTGTCCATCCTCTGATTTGTGTGACTTTGTCTTTGTATCTCGCTTTTTGTCTGTATGTATGTGTCTGCTTGTATTTAGTATTCCGAAAGTGTCTGTGTGTGTGTGTTTGTTGGCTTGGGTGTGTTTTAAATGCGTGAAAGTTAGTTTACTTGGGACACTTCTGTTTAAATACGTTTTATTTCCAAATAGATTCTGATTTTGTAGTTACACCCTTCCTAAGAAGCTTCTTACGCCTCACAACCTCCCCACACAAGCAGATTCCCACACTTCACTCCTAAACATCATTTTCATGTTCAAAGGAAATATAAACTTTTTATTGTTAAAAACACTTCCGCGAAAAATGAAATTTTAGTATTTTCAATTTTGGCAAAGTCTTAAACGCAATAATGATCTTAACACCTCACCTTTTCTTCCCATCATTTCACGCTTCTGCGCTTTGGAATCTTGGCGTGAGCAATGCATCAAAGGCATTTTCATTACTCCTTCAGAAGCAAATGCAACCAAATCACACTGAGACAACTAAAAAAACTTCTCAGGCAACTACTATACAGTTGCAACCATTAAATTAACACTGCAAACATTGCACTGAGAAGCATCACACAAGTTTGTATTGCAAAAGAACCGCTGATGATTTTTCATCACTTCGACCTTGTCCCATTTAACCTCTGGTCTTTTCACACCACGAAATGCTTTTTATTCTTATTTATTTAAACATTTACTCAGACTGCTTTTCTTCCATTTCCTTTTCGTGACTTCTCCCAGTAAAGACAGTCACCACAGACCTGCATTGTGTTCTGTAAGCTTTCAGGGTCACGCCATTATAATCAAATTGGTTGTTTCGCATTGAAACGCTTGTTCTTCGCATTCTTAACCCTCTCTATGCTGTCTTTGATGCCTCAGCATCATGCCATTTAAAGCGGCATCTTCTTCTAAACGATATTTCTCATTCGAAGTGGGTCCTAATATTGTATTGTTATTGGCATTCTCAAATTGGATTTATGCACTGTTCCCTGGTCCAGCACTCTCCTAATTGTCATCTCTGCAATTGAAGTTATGTAGGCGACATTGCTGGAGTTGAGAGGCTAATCATGGATTGCATCATGATGAATCTCGAGATGATGATGAGGATGATGATGAGGATGATGATGAGGATGAGGATGATAATGATGAGGTTGATGATGAAGATGATGATGATGATAATGAGGATGATGATGATGATAATGAGGATGATGATGATGATGAGGTTGATGATGATGATGAGGATGAGCATTATAACGAAGGTGTATAAGATGTAAGAATTGAGAGTGGAAATTATGTTAATAGAAACGAAATAAAATATTATTTAAATACTTTTTATAAAAAGAATTTTTTAATAAAAATGTGTTGAAAAACTAAGTTATTCTGATTGACTCAAATAAGAGCTGAATGAAGACTCTGCAAGACTTTAATGATTACCAATGTCCCTTATTTTTCTTAAACAGAAAATGGCGCCAGCAAAGACAAGACGAGCACTCTCCCAACATGGCCACTGCTTCTGGCTATCTAGCAGCCACTCCAGCAGCTACAGCAGTTGTGGCTGACGTCGACAATTCAGCCATTTTGGGAGCGTATTACTCGTCGCAGCAGCCGCAATGCTTGTCGCACAGTGGAGATGCGGGTGATTGTTTCAGGTTTTGTCAATTATTTCGTGTTTTAAACTTTTTTTTGAAAATGTTTAAACAATTTTCTTGAATTTACTTTGATAGGTTAATTCATGTTCAAGATTGCCAGATTTTTAGAATATTAAATTAAAAAAACTCTTACTAATTTTTTTTTCTCAATTTTTGAGACAACCACTATTCTTTTCATTTTCCAGCGCCACACATGCACCACCCCTTCAGGCCATGTCCTTCCATACTGACGGACAAAGCTGACCTTTCTTCCACCACCATTGCCAACAAAGAACTCCACCACGACCCCCAGGCGTACAACCTCCCTCAACACGTTCCCAACTCCTTCAACGAGGTTTGTTGCAACAGTGCCAACATCAACAACAAAAACTATGACGACACAAAAACCACGTGTCCTTTCCACCACAACCACCACTGCTACACCGCGTCTGATTGGATCAAAGCCCCTGACGTCACCACCATGATTAACCAATCAAAATTCTCGACATTCCAGCCCATGTTCGACCAGTAATTAACAGCTTTGAAATAAAGAACGTTAAAGTGTAATTAGAGGGACGGTGTACAAATGCGGACTAGATTGATTGTCGAGGCTGTAAACATTTATTTTCAATATCTCTTCAAGCATATAATCAAGTTATCTTCAACTTTGTGCCATATTATTAGGTTATTTTAATCGTATTTGCACTATTATTTTTTTGAAAATAAAAAGTTTAAATTACTTACTATTTTAACAAAATTTGATTACACTTTTCCAAAGTAAAATTTCGACGAAAAATATTTAAATTATTTTTCGATTATGAGAATCTAATGAAGTTAAGAAACACATCAGATATAATTTTTTCGAAAATGAATAATCTCTAATAGGAGAAAACTTATTTGCAGCTTTTAAGGCATAATTTCGCAATTTTATTCTTAGGCCCTTTCACATTACGACCAACCCTACGTTTGCATCTCGTTTTATGGGAAACATCATCTCGTTTAAGTGGGTGTATACGCAAACGTGTCTCTTGCCATTTTCCACGTCTCATTAAATTCTTTAAGCTGGTTTTTATTGAATCTTACAGTGCTTTTTATAAGAAAAAATCATTGTAAAAATTGTATTTGAATTTTATACAACATTTAAAGTATATTATAACCTGAGACTATAGTTCAAAGATCGGTATAGAATTTTCACAAAAATCCAAGATTATAAAAATAAATGGAAGGATTTTCAAATCAAATTAGGCGTATAGAATAGTTAAAAGTAGCTGTGAGGCATCTAACCCTTTTTTAATTTGAAGGGAGACCGGCGAAACAAAAGTCATTTAGGATTGTGGATAGATTAAATGAGATTGAATTTGTGAGTGAATTGCAATGGAATTTCTTTGGTTTTCATACTTTTTATTATATAAAAAAATGAAATGTGTGATTTCAGTTTTTCAATGATTTTATACTGAAATTGTATTATTTGAAAAGTTAGTTTTTATAACTTATACTACAGTTCAGTGTTTTTTCAGAATTCCATTTTTTTGGTTCGCATATAGAACTGTGTAATGAAAATCGGTCGAAATAGCCTACAAAGCAATGAATCTCACAACTCCTACCAAGGGGATAGCCGTCTATTTCAGAAATCCAAATTATCTTTGCTCGAGTCTTTTTTCTTTGCAAATATAATTATACTTTTCAAATCTTATTTTACATTTAGACTGAAAGTTTACTTTTGCAAGACGAATGAAGGCAGGGTGGGGTCAGGCACACGGGCGATCGATCATGGGTGTCTTATCTCGTTACACTCCCTGGGGGCCAGCCAGCTCACTCGTCTGACCGCCGGTGCAAGAACATTAAATCAATCATTTAAATCTCGCAATTAAACTTATTATTTATTCATTTTATTTTAATTATTTTATCATAATTAACCTAAAAAGTAAACTTTTGTCTAGATGGCTTTTTTTAAATACAATAATTTTTTAAGATTTGGAAATACATTTAACGGGACTTTAGAGACTTGGCATTTCAACTCAATAAGGTCTTGTGAGCAAACTAGCATCCGAAAGGTAATAACGCAATACATATTTGTGCAAGACAATTTCTCAAAAACTAAAACTTTAAATTTATTTATCAAATAAAGACAATTACATTCACTAAATTAAATTTCGTTGGCATTATTTGCCCAACAACGGCATCGATAAATCAACGTTAAACTCTCCACTAAATCAACGCAGCACGCCTCCGCACACACAGCCCTTACTACATGCCTCAATTAAGCCGAGATAACCTGATTACACGATAGGAATTTAACAATTAAAACTATAGCTTTTACTGCTCAAGATAGGGCAAAAAGGTGTGGTTTCCTAACAGAATTCAGTGTTTTTACTGTTTCCTTGATACTAAGCCGCTCATAGCATTCATGTAGCGTGCAATCACGACACGCAATTTCGTAACGTTTGAGAGGTGAGTCTGCAACTTATTTAAATATAAATTAGATCATTCTACATGCCCTACCCACTTCTTCTAACAATAAGCTTGATTATTTATTATTCCAGCACCCAAATGGTTTAGATTAACATTATTATATGAAAGCGCACTAAAAACTATTTGGAAATTTAATCATTTATGCGAGAAACGGAATTAATAACATCGTGAGCTTCCTGTGTTACTTTACGGCACAGAAAAACGACAAAGAATCGTCTTTTCAGGTGATAAACATACAAAAATATTCTCCACTGTCCAGATCACCACTTCAAATGATAGTAAATAAATGAAATAAATAGGTGATCCATTAAATTACAGTCGATCCCAATAAACAATGAGTTTATTCACTCAAAATAAATTGTCGTATTTTATATTAAATCTGTAAAACTTAATACACACACACACACTCACACAAACAAACACGCACAAATACATACACACACTAACAAGCATCAAATCATCTCGAGTAGGGGTGGTATGCTGGTGCGTCAGTGCCCCTCTTCGCTTTGTTCACTTTGGTGCATTTGGAGATAGTGGTGGAGGTGGTTGATGTGGTGGTAGTTGAGATGGGGATTGTAGTGATTATATTCGTGTTTAGCAAGAAAAGAAATTATAGTTTTAAAAAATTCTCACGCCAATAACTCCTATCCAAACACTCTATTGCGTACCACAAACCTGCGTCTTGTTGGTTGTACCAGCTGTTGTAGTCGTATGAAGCATATGGATTGGCTGCAGCTGCCGCGGTAGCAGTGGTGGCGCCTGGAGTGGCAACGGCAGCTGCAACAGCCGGAGTAGCGCCTGCAGTCGCCTGTCCCATTTGGTAGCCGTACTGTTGCGCATACTGCTGTCCGTACTGGCTCCAGTCACTGCCGTAGTAGTTGGAGTAGTCGTAGCCGGGCATCTGGTGGAGTTTGTAATGATTCATATGAAAAGATTATGATTTATGAGTGATGTTGGTAGAAGAAGAGGAGGAAGAGAGGAGTAGATGGAAGACCTGGTAGCCCGGGTAGCTGGGGTATCCAGGGTAGCCGTAGTAGGCGGAGTAGTCATAGTTGCCCCTGCCCCTGCCTCCTCTACTGCGACCGTGGTCACTCTCCGAGCGAGGAGTCGCCCTTCGCACGTCCACCTGCGTTTCAAACCAATTGTAATCAAGATACTCTGACGATTTAGAACATAAATTACCATCATCGTCATCATCACCCATCATCACTTCACTGACATCTCTCTCTCCGAGCTTCTGCTTGGGCTCCTTGCAGGCCTCCTCGGCAGACGTCTCACTGCTGTACGTGATGAAGACGTACGCCCTCCTCTGGTTCTTGAGGCGGTCAAACGGCAACTCGACCTCCTCGATCTGCATGCAAACAAGTGCTTGAGTGCTTGTG
Organism: Piscicola geometra; assembly: GCA_943735955.1. Taxonomy (NCBI): domain Eukaryota; kingdom Metazoa; phylum Annelida; class Clitellata; order Hirudinida; family Piscicolidae; genus Piscicola; species Piscicola geometra. The sequence goes on along the minus strand of OX030959.1, from coordinate 496,594 downwards.
CAACATATGGAAGCGGATTGAAGCAGCAAATTAATAAACGAAGACAAGAGATGTAGAATAGAGGCAAGCTAATGAGGCTCACCTTTCCATACTTGACGAAGAAGGAGCGGATGTCGCCCTCTGACATGTCAGGACTGACACCGCCGACAAAGATCTTCTTCACCGGGTCCTTGGTTCCTCCTGCCACCATGGCCTTCGAGACTGCCCTCTTCGGGTCGATGGTCTTGCCCTGTAGAACGTGCGACTTCTCCTCAACCACCTGAGTGTGGTGAGAGGGGAGGCAGGTTGGAGGATGTGTGGAGTGGAAGTGGCTTCGAGGCGAGTGAAGATGCTTGCTTAATAAAGAAATACCAAGTTGTGGAAGGAGGATTTGTTGAAGAACTATTAAGGAAGAGTTACTTTGGCAATCTTTAAGCAAAGCTACTTGGAGATTTTAAACATAAATACTCGGAAAATTAAGTTGGGAAATCCGTTAAGAAATATTTAAGAAATCTTCAAATGGAAATGACTCACAGCCAGTGGGTAGTGGCTAGACACAGAGGAGATTGATAAGACTAGTATTAGTTCTTATGCCACTAGCGATCTTAAGGAAATATACTAGTGAGATATTCTTGGCAATCTACTATTATCATGATATTCTTGATAAAATACTTGAAAACTCAAAATTAGTTAATAGATACATTTTCTCAAAGCATAAGAGATCTCCTATCTTCTTGATGGTTACTTAGTCCAGACAAGCTTGTCACAAGAATGGCATCCGTCTTACTACCAGAGGCACTTGTGAAAGGCACACGTTAGTGAACATTCAAACTTCACGGCTGAAAGTAATTCGATTCTTTATGCATATCAAGTCTAGCAAATACTGAGATCTTGAAATTTACTTATCTTTAAACAAATTGAATACTTTAAGTAAAAAATTAATTCAAATATAAATAGATGAAATATGAAAATCCAAATGCATCAAAGCTAGGAAGATTTTAGAAAAATGAACAAAGATAAATCTTAAGCAGATGGCAGACTTACTAGGTCACCACTCCACGCCCCTCACCTACATGAGATGATAATGATGACCAGGCATGATCAATTGGCACCATTGCTAATCAATTTGAGACATTTAATAAATTCAATAAATCTTAATCATTTGAAATTAGAAAAAATTCATTATTATGCAAAGAATAATTTAGCCATTACAAGGCATGTAATATTATGTCAGAAAATTCAAAGAAGATTAAAGAATGAAATGGTTGAAAAAATTGAATATAAGAGGCTTACAAAAACCTATTCTGCAACATTCCTATTGACTTATCTAGAAATAAAGATTGCAAAATGGCTTGACAGAATAAAAGCAAGTCTTGTGCTGTCAATCGCCCATGTAACCATTTGCAATACATTTTCAGCATTGTCTAGACAAAATCCTGATTGGTAATTTGCCATTTTAGTCATTTCATTAGCTGCCTCTTTCTTTAAATTGTATTAAAGGGACCCCAGTGCAATCAAAATTTTTTGCCAATCTATGTGCATTATACATTAAAGCTTTTATTTTCTAAAACAACTTTTGGTCTAGTGCAAGCTCTGTAAAAGCAATATGGAAGACAGCATGAACCATATTGAGAAAGATCTATGAAAAAATATTTTTTTAGATACAATGCAGTTAATTGACCAAAGAACCAAACTAAACACATAAAAAACACAGCACAAGAAATTAAATCGCAGTGAGAAATACTAGAGAGTGAGACAAGAGGAGGCTACCTTATTGACTGCCTCGAGACTCTCAAAGAGAACGAAGCCGAAGCCCCTCGACCTGCCCGTGGTCGGGTCAGTCTTCAGTGTGCAATCGACCACCTTGCCATACTGCGAAAAGTAGTCACGCAAATCGTCTGGTTTGTGGTAAAGGATTCGTTTTGCTTTGAATATTATAGTGAAAAATATTTAGAAAATATTCTGAAGTATTTTTAAAAAAAAACATAGTATAAAATTATTTTTTACTGTTTACAACTAATTATATTGTTTTTACTCACTGATGGTGGTTTCCCAGTGTAAACCACCCACAAATATTTTTCTGTTGGATAAAAAATTATATATTAGTAGCATATAAATGGAGAAAAAATATAAATAATTATAGATAATTAGATACAATAAATTTTGAAAGAATAAGTTGACGAACCCCCCTAACCTTTCATCATCATCATGCTTGGAGGCAAGTGCCCCATTTAAAGGTTGTTTAAGGTTATCTTGCTGGTCTGGATTGGAGGACTCGGACAAGAGTTGACGAGCCCTCTCGCATGACTCCTTCACGCCCTTGAGACTTTCGTCTGGAAATAATTCTTCCGAGTCCTGGAATGTCTCTATAACTTCCTGAGTGGCTTCTTTCGTGTCATCTTTAACTTCTTCTTCTTCTCCTTCTTTAACTTCTTCTTCTCCTTCTTTAACGTTCTCTTCCGTCTGCCCTGAGCTTTGAGGCTCTTCTAGTGCTTCTTCTACCTGTGCTTCGTCGTTCTGCACCATCTCCTCCTCTCTTTCCGCTTCTCTCTCTTCCTCGGTATCCTCGTCTGCTCTTGTGTCTTCTTGTTCATTCTCCTGTTCTTGTTGTTGCATCTCTTGTTCAGTTTGTTCAGTAAAATTTGTTTGTAATTCTACTTCATTATCGCTCGTCTCAAACTTGTCGCCATTTTGATAATCAACATTGTCTGTTTTGTCTTCTATTTCTTCTAGTGCAGCATTCGAATCGTTGAAAGTCGACTCAATAGTGTTGTCTTCATCGTAGTCTGACATTTTTGCGTAAATATTTCGATTATCTCGGGAGAATTATTGCGGTCACTAAAAGCAACGAGAGAAATATAATCAAACGTACAATTACAGAATCCAAATAAAATCAAATTAGTAGCGCCTACTTTTTATGCTGATGCTGAGTTTCATTCTATTTCTCTTTCAAAAAAATATACATAAATTCCATTTTCCAATTAATATGCTTTAAGTTTCAGTATGGTATGAATAACTTTAAATGTTAATGTCGTCGAAACTGAACCTTTGGAGTTTTAGAAGTAATTCAGATTAAAACACCGATGTTTAACGGTTTAGCATGTTATGCAAAGATGAAAGCCTCTAAAATAATTATAATGTTTCTAATGTCGATGGACTTTTCCGTGCAATGTGAGCTCTCAATTTTCTCTAAAGCTTCAATAAACTTCTAGCCATCAAGATACTCTTCAATTAAAATTTTAAATAAAACATCTTCCCAGTCTGTCAATGGGCGTTTTTTAGAAATACATACTCGGCAAGCAGCAAGTCAGAGCCATCAGCAAAGAGTCTGGTTGAATGCTCGAGTGCATGTTTTGTAAAGTACATCTGCAAAGGCTTCGACTGGAACCGATCCAATCCCAAAAAACCGTGTTCTCTTATCTTCTCTTCAGAACAGAAACCCCACCCATCAACCGATCAATACCTCTGGAAGTGTGGTTAGTTCCTTGGTAACTATAAAAACGTTATTGGAAACTGAAATGCCATGACTAAACGCTTTACAGAAGTTTTAATAAAATGAAACTTGTCGATAAACCTATTCATTCAGAAATGAAACGCTTCAAGCACTCCACCATTACCTCCAAACTTGCAAACCCGAAAGGATACCACTGGCACGCGTACAAGCAAGTACGCACGAATTCATTGATGAAGGCAAATGTCACTTCATTGAACGACTGCTTCGAGTGGTGCAGACAGACACCCCTTTGTCTGAATGGAGTCAACTGGAATGTCGTCACTTCCGAATGTTTCTTCTCCACAGGAAGGAATGCTACGGCGGATTACGATTTCGTCTTTTATGAGCCTCATTTGTCGTTTCAGAATTGGAACACTAGGCGAGAAAATTAGTGGACGGGCAAATAAAAAATGTCATATTTCTTTTTGAGTTTAGCATTCATTAGATGATATTGTTAAACGATATGCTTTTTTCATTTATTAAACTTTAACTTTTTTATTTTATTTTTTAAAGTTCTTTTCAAAAGCTTAGTTTTATTTTTAAATCCTTATATTTTGATTAGCTTACTAGCATCATATAATTGCTTAAAATTCCAGAAAAGACAGATGTTTTCATTTGAAAATCTTTTCTAGAAAGCTTGTATGAAAAATTGATTATCGTTTCGACTTATGTTTGATGAATGTACGAGGAAATTGATACAGTGTTTGCCCTACAATATCATGATTGCACAAATCCAATATTTGCTCAAGACAGCTTCCATTCATTTGATGCTTTTAAAAATATAAATGCAATTTCTAAATTGACTTTTCAATGCAAATGTCAAGGGCATCCACATGCCAATAAATTTAAGGATCTTCTTCCGGCAGGAGGAAATGACGGAAGCTGAAACACTCCAGCACATTTTTCCATTCCTCTTAACAAAGGGCGTTGCTTGTAAAAAGTTTTGGACAGAACCTTCTTTGGAATTTTTTCCCATTTATCACCGTCATCATTATCATCATCCCCTTCATCATCATCCTTATCATCATCATCCTTATCATCATCATCATGCCTGGACTGAATCAGTCGTTGCGCCGAAACGTCTAGCCTTTTGCCATTCATCGCTATGTCGCTTGAGTTTTCTGTCGTCCTATTCCCCATTGAACTCTTCTAAGCTCACCTCCATGGAAGGGCATGTTCCAATCACCTTTGGCACATTTTCCTCCCACACCTGCACTCTCTCGTGAATACTTTTTCTCTCCAAACTTGTTTCTACCCTCCCATAGTTTTTCCACATATTACAATATTGTCCACAAACATCAAATTCCAGAAGAGCCTTGTCAACCTTTCCACCACCACTGCACTATTCAAAGTCGCATTACTCAACATTGAAGCGACTGCAAAGCGACTTTTCGCTGCAACTCTAATTAGAATAATCTGATTTGAATTTTATGAAATTTTAAAACATTTGATTGATTTATCGATTAAAACTGTATTTATACAAACATTATTTTATTTACAAAATTTAAACAACCAAAAATATTAAAAAACGTTTTTTATAACATAATTTAAAATAAAGTTGATATTTCTTGCATATTATAAGTACATTTTTTTAAACATTTTGTAAAAAAAGTATCACATTTTATTTAACAACTTAAAACAATATTAATAGTTTATTTCTTTGAAATAACAATAACCTTTTTCATCCAGATGTCTATTGATTTTAAGAATACTAACCAATAACGTTGTAACACGAGATTTCAAAATAAGTTACAGCCAGTTACCTTACTTACTACTTTCTTTGCCACGTAGCTTCCTAACGTGTTTTGGTGCAGCTATATAAAAAGTTTTAAAGCGTGGCCAATTCATTTTACGTCTTCCAGATTGAGATAATTGATTGAAAATCAAAATGATTAGTAAATTTTTTGTTTTGACGATCCTTATCGTGGCAGCCTTTGCTGACGACTTCAAGGAGGAAGATGGTGTGTTGGTTCTGGGAAAAGACTCTTTTGACTCGGCCATTGAAAAGCATGAATTCCTCCTAGCCGAGTTCTGTGAGTGCTCTTCAAGTCTTTCCAACCATTTTTAGTGTTCCAACTTTCACATCCTTTAAATCTGTTAGGTTCCGCTTAAAAATATGTTATTCAACTTTGAATATAAATAAGTTTTAAATTTCAATCATTAAAAACTTCGACAGACGCTCCGTGGTGTGGTCATTGTAAAGCGTTGGCGCCTGAGCTGGTGAAGGCGGTGGCTGCCCTGAAGGAGGCAGGCAGTGACATCAAGATCGCCAAGATTGACGCCACTGCAGAGACCGAGTTGGGAACGAGGTTCGAAATCAAAGGCTACCCCACTCTCAAGTTCTTCAAGTGGGTCTTTCAATCCATTTCGCCATGATTTCATTTCTATAATAACCCATATGCTTCAAAACCAGTTTAATTCACATATAAAATGTATTCACATGACTCAGCAACATTTCCTGCATCTGTCTTCTCCTCTCCCAGGAACGGAACTCCCATTGAGTACACTGGAGGCCGACAGGCAGCCGACATTGTCAGTTGGTGCACCAAGAAGTCAGGCCCTGCCGTCACTGTTCTTGACTCTCTCGACAGTGTGAAAGCTGCCGTCGAGAAGGAGGAGGTTGTCGTCATCGGATTCTTCAAGGTTGGTCGTCTGCAAGAATGTGTGCAACTATTACTGTTGGCTTAGGCACATGTTCTTGTTTATGCATAGAAAAATATTTTTTGTTTTAAATTAACATTTATATTGTATCAAGTAACCTTAACCATAATTCACATGGGCATATGGTGTATACAACTTACTTTTTCTCCTAAACATACTCTGCCCTGCCTGCACCACACAAACCTCTCACAACAGCAGACAGAATCAGAGGCATTCAAGCATTTCTTGGGAGTCGCT
>OX030959.1:185000-490024 GCA_943735955.1 Piscicola geometra | reverse complement strand
TCGGAAGTAGAAGACCTCACCTTCTCGTCGGTGTCGACTGACGATGCATTCGCTGAGTACGCCCTCACCGAAGACACTGTGGTGCTCTTCAAGAAGGTGTGTTGGCTGTTGTTGCAGCAGTAGTGGTGGGGAGCTATGAAGTTATGTTGTTGTATGAAGTTATGTTGTGTATGAAGTTATGTTGTTGTATGAAGTTATGTTGTTGTATTAAGTTATGTTGTATGAAGTTATGTTGTGTATGAAGTTATGTTGTTGTATGAAGTTATGTTGTTGTATGAAGTTATGTTGTATGAAGTTATGTTGTTGTATGAAGTTATGTTGTTGTATGAAGTTATGTTGTTGTATGAAGTTATGTTGTTGTATGAAGTTATGTTGTTGTATGAAGTTATGTTGTATGAAGTTATGTTGTTGTATGAAGTTATGTTGTTGTATGAAGTTATGTTGTATGAAGTTATGTTGTTGTATGAAGTTATGTTGTTGTATGAAGTTATGTTGTATGAAGTTATGTTGTTGTATGAAGTTATGTTGTTGTATGAAGTTATGTTGTTGTATGAAGTTATGTTGTTGTATGAAGTTATGTTGTTGTATGAAGTTATGTTTTTGTATGAAGTTATGTTGTTGTATGAAGTTATGTTGTATGAAGTTATGTTGTATGAAGTTATGTTGTTGTATGAAGTTATGTTGTTGTATGAAGTTATGTTGTTGTATGAAGTTATGTTGTTGTATGAAGTTATGTTGTTGTATGAAGTTATGTTGTGTATGAAGTTATGTTGTTGTATGAAGTTATGTTGTTGTATGAAGTTATGTTGTATGAAGTTATGTTGTTGTATAAAGTTATGTTGTTTTATGAAGTTATGTTGTTGTATGAAGTTATGTTGTTGTATGAAGTTATGTTGTTGTATGAAGTTATGTTGTTGTATGAAGTTATGTTGTTGTATGAAGTTATGTTGTTGTATGAAGTTATGTTGTTGTATGAAGTTATGTTGTATGAAGTTATGTTGTTGTATGAAGTTATGTTGTTGTATGAAGTTATGTTGTATGAAGTTATGTTGTTGTATGAAGTTATGTTGTTGTATGAAGTTATGTTTTTGTATGAAGTTATGTTGTTGTATGAAGTTATGTTGTATGAAGTTATGTTGTTGTATGAAGTTATGTTGTTGTATGAAGTTATGTTGTTGTATGAAGTTATGTTGTTGTATGAAGTTATGTTGTTGTATGAAGTTATGTTGTGTATGAAGTTATGTTGTTGTATGAAGTTATGTTGTTGTATGAAGTTATGTTGTTGTATGAAGTTATGTTGTTGTATGAAGTTATGTTGTTGTATGAAGTTATGTTGTATGAAGTTATGTTGTTGTATGAAGTTATGTTGTTGTATGAAGTTATGTTGTTGTATGAAGTTATGTTGTTGTATGAAGTTATGTTGTTGTATGAAGTTATGTTGTTGTATGAAGTTATGTTGTTGTATGAAGTTATGTTGTTGTATGAAGTTATGTTGTATGAAGTTATGTTGTTGTATGAAGTTATGTTGTTGTATGAAGTTATGTTGTTGTATGAAGTTATGTTGTTGTATGAAGTTATGTTGTTGTATGAAGTTATGTTGTTGTATGAAGTTATGTTGTATGAAGTTATGTTGTTGTATGAAGTTATGTTGTTGTATGAAGTTATGTTGTTGTATGAAGTTATGTTGTTGTATGAAGTTATGTTGTTGTATGAAGTTATGTTGTTGTATGAAGTTATGTTGTGTATGAAGTTATGTTGTTGTATGAAGTTATGTTGTTGTATGAAGTTATGTTGTTGTATGAAGTTATGTTGTATGAAGTTATGTTGTTTTATGAAGTTATGTTGTTGTATGAAGTTATGTTGTTGTATGAAGTTATGTTGTTGTATGAAGTTATGTTGTTGTATGAAGTTATGTTGTATGAAGTTATGTTGTTGTATGAAGTTATGTTGTTGTATGAAGTTATGTTGTTGTATGAAGTTATGTTGTTGTATGAAGTTATGTTGTTGTATGAAGTTATGTTGTATGAAGTTATGTTGTTGTATGAAGTTATGTTGTTGTATGAAGTTATGTTGTTGTATGAAGTTATGTTGTTGTATGAAGTTATGTTGTTGTATGAAGTTATGTTGTTGTATGAAGTTATGTTGTTGTATGAAGTTATGTTGTTGTATGAAGTTATGTTGTTGTATGAAGTTATGTTGTTGTATGAAGTTATGTTGTTGTATGAAGTTATGTTGTTGTATGAAGTTATGTTGTTGTATGAAGTTATGTTGTTGTATGAAGTTATGTTGTTGTATGAAGTTATGTTGTATGAAGTTATGTTGTTGTATGAAGTTATGTTGTTGTATGAAGTTATGTTGTTGTATGAAGTTATGTTGTTGTATGAAGTTATGTTGTTGTATGAAGTTATGTTTTTGTATGAAGTTATGTTGTTGTATGAAGTTATGTTGTATGAAGTTATGTTGTATGAAGTTATGTTGTTGTATGAAGTTATGTTGTTGTATGAAGTTATGTTGTTGTATGAAGTTATGTTGTTGTATGAAGTTATGTTGTTGTATGAAGTTATGTTGTTGTATGAAGTTATGTTGTGTATGAAGTTATGTTGTGTATGAAGTTATGTTGTTGTATGAAGTTATGTTGTTGTATGAAGTTATGTTGTATGAAGTTATGTTGTATGAAGTTATGTTGTTGTATAAAGTTATGTTGTTTTATGAAGTTATGTTGTTGTATGAAGTTATGTTGTTGTATGAAGTTATGTTGTTGTATGAAGTTATGTTGTTGTATGAAGTTATGTTGTTGTATGAAGTTATGTTGTTGTATGAAGTTATGTTGTTGTATGAAGTTATGTTGTTGTATGAAGTTATGTTGTTGCATAAAGTTATGTTGTTGTATGAAGTTATGTTGTTGCATAAAGTTATGTTGTTGTATGAAGTTATGTTGTTGTATAAAGTTATGTTGTTGTATAAAGTTATGTTGTTGTATGAAGTTATGTTGTTGTATGAAGTTATGTTGTATGAAGTTATGTTGTTGTATAAAGTTATGTTGTTTTATGAAGTTATGTTGTTGTATGAAGTTATGTTGTTGTATGAAGTTATGTTGTTGTATGAAGTTATGTTGTTGTATGAAGTTATGTTAATGTATAAAGTTATGTTGTTGTATGAAGTTATGTTGTTGCATAAAGTTATGTTGTTGTATGAAGTTATGTTGTTGTATAAAGTTATGTTGTTGTATGAAGTTATGTTGTTTTATGAAGTTATGTTGTTGTATGAAGTTATGTTGTTGTATGAAGTTATGTTAATGTATAAAGTTATGTTGTTGTATGAAGTTATGTTGTTGCATAAAGTTATGTTGTTGTATGAAGTTATGTTGTTGTATAAAGTTATGTTGTTGTATAAAGTTATGTTGTTGTATAAAGTTATGTTGTTGTATGAAGTTATGCTGCTGTATGAAGTTATGTTGTTGTATGAAGTTATGTTGTTGAATAAAGTTATGTTGTTGTATGAAGTTATGTTGTTGTATGAAGTTATGTTGTTGTATCAAGTTATGGAGGAATTGTAATGGCGTCCACCTTGCAGTTTGACAGTGGCAGGGTGGATGTGAAGGCAGCTGACATGACGAAGGAGTCGCTCAAGTCATTCATCGTCGAGAATCGTCTGCCCCTCGTGATCGAGTTCACACAAGAAGCTGCCCCGAAGGTGTTTGGAGGAGAAATCAAGAGCCACAACCTGCTCTTCATTTCGAAGAAGGACGAGAAGTTTGAGGCGACGTTGAAGGAGTACAGGAAGGTGGCAGAAGACTTCAAGGGCAAGGTGCTCTTCATCTACATCAACATCGACGAGGCAGAGAACCTACGCATTCTGGAGTTCTTCAACATCAAGCCAGAGGAGTGTCCCACGTACAGGTTCATCGTGCTCGAAGACGAGGGCATGCAGAAGTTCAAGCCGGACTCAGACGAGATTACTGAGGCACTGGTGAGGACGTTCACTGAGGAGGTGCTCTCGAAGAAGAGGAAGCCGCACTTGAACAGTGAAGAGGTGCCCGAGGACTGGGACAGCAAGCCGGTCAAGGTGCTCGTCGGCAAGAACTTCCACCAGGTGGCCAAGGACAAAAGCAAGGGAGTCTTTGTTGAGTTCTATGCGCCGTGGTGCGGTCACTGCAAACAACTTGCTCCCATCTGGGACGAACTGGCCGAGAAGTTCAAGGACCAAGAGGACATTGTGGTCGCGAAGATGGACTCGACGACGAACGAAGTGGAAGACATCAAGATCCAGGGCTTCCCGACCCTCAAGTACTTCCCCAAGGACTCCGACGAGGTGGTCGACTACACCGGAGGTCGTGACCTCGCCTCGTTGGTCAAGTTCCTCGAGAGTGGAGGCAAGCAGCAGGAGACTGAGGCTGAAGAACAGGTGCGTTTGTTTGTGTGTTTCTGTGTGTGTGTGTGTGCAACTGCTTGCTGCTTGAGGGATTATTTATAATTCAGTATTCAAAAAAAGTGTTTTATTTAAAAATACAATGACTATGATGATGACGCGACAGGACTTTGAAGAGGCGGAGGAGGCTCCAGAGGCAGCGGAGGAGGCAGACGAGGCGACAGCGGAGGGCAAGGACGAGCTATAAGCACCTCCATCGCATCAGTGCTTGTATTTATTGGCTGGGTATCTTAACTTATTTGCCGCCTGACCTATTATTAATTCAAAATATCCTTATTTTCCATCTTGTGTTTCTAGATCCCCTATCTAAATTATTCAAGATTCATCGCAATTTTTATATATTACTATTTCATTACTTCTCTGAAGCCGCAATGATACCAACTCTGAATGGATATTTCTGGATTTCCACTTACATCTGCGAACGCCAAGAAATTTATTTTTTTTATTTATTATTTGATTTAATTAATTACTTTTGTATCATTATACTTTTTGTATATATATACATCTTTGTATGTGTGTATTTCAATTGTGTACATTATACGCTTAATTTATCTTCTAACTGCTTGGATGATTAGGTGCTCAGATTATAATGATGGCTTGCCATACATTGAAATCTCTAGAATTTTTCTTGTTTGTAAGTTCTTTTCATTATGGTTTGGAATTTATTTTCATTATGGTTTGGAATTTTTCATTCTATTATTACCGTTAATATGTTCCAGATCTAAAAAGTTTGAGTCAAAGAATCAACACAAAACTTGTTTTTTTGTTTCTTGTTTGAATGAAAAGTACTGTTTTGTCTGTTAAGGTGCTCAAAAGAGGTGCACCAAGCTAGTTCTAGGATTAGTAGCATAAAATGCCAGTCTTGGGCTATTGCTTATAAAAGCACATAATTTTACGAAAAATTAGTTTTTTTGTGCCCTTAAAGAATCATTTGTTTAAGGGTATATTTAAAAACTCGATGCCTTTGGCAGCTAACAAAAATCGGTTGAAAAATATCTTTGTTTTCGGATGTTTGAGAAATGATATTTTTTGAAATGTCAGAACTTTTTGATATCTTACGTATTTTAAATTTTTCTATTTTTTCTGAGTCAAAAGGAATTCAGTTTTTACTATTTTTTTTCATAGTTATTTCTGTTTCTAATCAGCCAGAGTTCCAAAGAGGCTACAGCATCAACTCGACTTGAGTTTTTTTGAGGCGTCTTGAAATGCTTCAAGTGAAAGTCTCCAGAAAAGTGATTTAGAGACACCAGGTCTTGTTTAATCATTTAAAATCTAATGATATATAGCGGGAAGTATTAGGCGAAGAATAAATTATGCATTATAGCCGACTCTGTTCCTCATCAAGCGGTCTGGGTGCTTGGTACACGATTACTCTCCATGGCATGGTGATCCATCAGCAGGTGCCTTCACATTTTGCAGTGTGTTTTACTTGGAAGCACTTCATCACATTGAATCTATCCTCCTGACGATCCTTCTATAAAAAAACGCAGTTTGCTATTAGAAGGAAGAGATTAAATGAGTGTGCATAACAAACGCCTTTCTACTCACGCAGACATACAGCCTCTCATTAATCACACGCCTGAACTAGATTCAGAACGGGTTATGGCAAACCCAAGAGGGACTAAGATATTTGTGTGTTTGCGTGTGGGAGTGTTTGTGTGTATGAATGTGTGTGTGCGTGCGTGTTGTGTGTCAGAGATCTCAAAACAGGTCTGGGGCCCATCATAAGCTAGTGTGAATTTTTAAAGAATCTTAAAAATCTAGGTTTCAGTTCTTTTGAATTGAAGAAAGCACCAGATGATGTGGTTGTTTCTACTTTTTAACAGAGATTTAAAAATTTAATCTTTTTCAAAAAAATAACTTAACAAAAGTCAATTTATTTATTATAATTATTTATCAAATCCTATTTTTATTATCTCTTTTCATTCATTAAACTAGTTGATGATAGACTAAAATCTTTACACACGTTGGTTTTGTTTTAAATGTATTTCACTTAATAAGATCTTCACGAAGCCATAAATCATGTTCACTAATTACGAAAGAGTGACATCAAAGGTGGATGAATGAAAAAATTGTAATTTACACGATAATGAAACGTAATGAAGATTGTAAAATGTAAAAAACTATTAATGGTTTAAAAATATATTATCAAAATTATACAGCACTATTTTCGGTGGCACTTAACAAAAAACTAACAATTTTTTTTACTAAATAACAACAGTTATAATTGTGACAAATCGAATAACAAATGTGGGAATTTGACTGGCTAACAATAAAGAAGGTGAAACATCGAGTAACGAATTTAATTAACAATTATTTAAAAATTATTTGTTTAAAAAAAATTAAAGTTCAAACGCCTCAACCACAGCAAGCAGTCACACTAGGGCGACAAAACTACGTTCTGGAAGGATAGTTCTCTGGCGAGTACAAGAAGTAAATGGTGAAGCCTCATCATCGAGAAAAGCTATAAGCAAAAGACAGAATAAATTTTAATAATTAAAATTTACAAAATTAATAAAAATAGAAAACTATGAAATTATTTTTTATCAATCTAATTATACACCCAAAGTAGGTAGTAGAAAAAGTCTTAGACCGCTAATAGGCACAAGCAGAAGATAGTGAATATGTGGCTCATAAAATGTGTTATCAAACATGCTTTCCCATTTCCAATTTATAAAGCGTACACCAAGAGTGATGGATGCCTAAGGGAGTTGTTGCCTGCATGGGGTTATTGATGTGCATATTAATCCCTTGCACGTGTGTGACGTTGGTGCACGGATAGAAAGATGCAGAGTTTGCATGGAGGTGTTTGAACCGCTTGGAGCAGAATCACCCCTAAATAGTTGCATAGCTTAAATTTTGGCATCAATTTGAGGATGGTGTCTGACTGCGTGACATGAGCAAATTAGAAAGAATAATTGAACCCAAAACCATAAAAAAGTAAAATAGATCAAATTCATCTATGAGAAGCGCTAGGAACCAGGATTCAGTAGTCTGTATTGTATTTTTGTGTTCAAAAATAAACTATTGATAAACAAATTATCAGTTTATTAGCGAATATTTTAAAGAAGAAATAAATTCTTTCTTAAATAAACAACGCTGACAGCTAACCAAGCACTATTATCCTTGTAACAATAAGCCCCACAAGCAATTACATAAAGTATTTTTAAAATTTATTGGAGATGAATATTAGAACTAGAGGCTTTAAAATAAATTTAATTTAATTAAAAAGCACAATTTATTAGAGGGACTAATATTGAGTTGGTAGAGAAAAATACAAGAAAAATAGGAGAAAAAGAACGGTGATGTGAGGAACTAAAAGGTCTCAAAATCCATCTTGTGTGACAGAGTATTGATTCTGATGCCACGGGAGATAAAGCTCACAAGACAGAGTTGGACTACATCGATAGATTATTAAAATAGATCGTTTATTAGTTCTACTTTGAAATTTTATAATGCATACTTTTGAAGGCTTTAAAATTTAAAAAAATAAAAATAAGTTTTATAGTGTCAGTGAAATGGTTGAGGCGGTAAGAGCTTAGTTTGAATGTTAGAACAGTTTCAATAAGATAGAGGCATGACTGTGAGACTATTCACTGAATACTGAAATAGACTATATTTCACTGCACACAATGCACATCATTCCAGCACCACAAGAGGTGTGCTACACCTAGGCAAGCGTATGGAGGCAGTAACTTGGAAGCTTGCTGAATGCATTTGCGAGACTTTACTGAGAGTTTGTGGAAAATTGAGGAAAGAAAGAAAATGTATCCGAAGCAACATCAGCCAAGTCATGACTCACGTCCATGTTACGTATTCGAAATGTTCAATGCCACACAGCAAGCACACGCATGTCTTTGATGACACATTGGCAATGTGAACTAATGTATTGTATTGAATATCGACATGTTCATTTTGATTACTCATAGTTAACTTTAATTATTTCTAAGAAATTATAAATATTTATAGTGTTTAACGGGATTCAAACGGTGAAAACTCGTGAGCGATTTGAGATGAACCGAGTGAAGACGACAGATTCCACTGAAAGCGACTAAAATGTGAAGATGGACAGAAAAAGTCACAAAATACAGTGCATAGACCAGAAATTTACCTTTTAATTCACAATTTACTCTGAAACAACCATTTAAAAAGTTACTTTTGAATATTAACAAGTTTGACACATTAACTTACTTCCCTACTTATATAGAACTTTAAATAGGGTTAATGAATAGTCGAAGAATGTTTATGCTTGCTCAATGAATAAATAATGAGTTTTCCTATGCTAAAACAAGTTTCGAGATGAATAGTTAATAAATAGAATCAGAAGAGAAGGCAAGAGACGATGGTATCTAAGAATTCAGAACACAATGAAAATACAGAAATATTTATATTATTCATAATGAAAAACAATACTAAAAATTTGGTGAAACATATTTAATATATTTTTAGTTAAAATATTTAATTAATAAGCCATAAAATGTTAAGTGTTACCACATTCAGTAGTTGTTAGCATGTTATTATCGTTAATCAACAACAACAACAACAACGTTGACGACGACAACACTAAATTAACTGAAGGGTGGAAGGTAGGAGACGGCCTTAGAAGTTACCCATGCTGATCATGATAATGATCGCAGTCAGACTCCACAAAGTGCACCGTGTCCCTGTAGTTGTGGTTGGCATTGTTATTGTGTTGTTGTTTTATAGTCGTTTTTAATTTTGTTTATTTTTGAATAAATATTCTTAAAATAAAAAACTCCAACAATGGAAGCACACTCTTAACCAGGCATCGCTCAGAAAGAGAAAAGAGCCCTTCAGTTTCATGATAAAAACTTTTATCCAGACATGCCATGAGAAACTCTATTCATTAAATCATCCTGACGTTGTTTGTCAAGTGTGCTTCTGTGTGGGGTCTGCCTGACTGAAGGCTCACTGGTGTTTCATACGCTGGTGGAGCGATCAAGTGTTTATTGAGAAAATGCTCACTCTAGCACACAGAAGCACAATCCAGTTCTATTTTGCATATAATTTGAATAAAGACAGGCCATAAAGAAGCCCGCCAATAAACTCTTGGAACTGTTTGATTTTTTCTGTTCTTAGATTCGTTTGCATTTTTTGTGTGAATAAAAACGTATAGAATGATTATGAGGCCAGCAAACAGTTTCGAAGCCAGACAGACATTTTGCCGAAGAGGCTTTATGGCTTTTCTAACAACGTCATTCCACATTACCCACCCACGTATGAAAACCTATAAAAGACACACTCAATAGATTAATGATCTTGCATGCCTACATTAATAGATTTAGCTGTTGGAGGGAGTAGAGGGGTGTTGTAATGGATCTGGTGACGCAAGAGCTTTATTGATGCAAACATTAAAAACTATTTAGAGTGTTTTGAAAAGTTAGAATGGGTTATTTCACTACCATCATCACAGTCATCATCATCACCACCAGCACCTTCATCATTGCAACCATTCCTCATTTCCATCACAATTTCAATTCATCGATCTTATTGATAGCAGATACTCATCTATGTAACCATTTATAACGTTCCAGACACACACACACACACACACAAAAACACAAACACACACACACACACACACACACACACACACACACACACACACACACACACACACACACACACACACACACACACACACACACACACACACACACACACACACACACACACACACACACACACACACACACACACACACACACACACACACACACACACACACACACACACACACACACACACACACACACAAGCACACACAAACACACACACACATACAAACACACACGCAAACACACACACAAGCACACAAAATCTTTCGTTAAAAAGCAGTAGTTTTCGTTTCTAGACAGTTTATCCAGCCCTAACCTTAAGTTTAATTAAATTTTTTAATTGGAATCAAGATATTTTTTTTCCATTTTTAGGTATATTATTTTTTCATTCTTTCTATAAATCTTCTCTCATTAATATCCATTTTTACACTTATCTCCTTACTTTCAAATATTTTGAAATAATCTTTGTCACAACGTTTTATCTATTCCAATGCATCATCATCTTTTTTTCTTCATTTTTTTTCCACCACCATTCTCTTCATCATAATCTTCTTCTCCATCCCCATTCTTCTCACACCAACCGGAAACAGAAAATAGCATCCGAAAAACCATCCTTTCATCATTCATTAGTCCGTGTCTCAACACATCCTCAAAAATCATACACGTAAACACCGACTACAGAAACACATACGTACACATACATAGACTCACATAGAAATGCACACACACACACACACACACACACACACTAATGCATAAATATACTCACATACAGAAAAACATACCAAATTATGATAAAAAACAGCTACTCCGGAGCAAACGCTGAAACAAAACAAAAGTGCACACAGGCGTACACTCCACAAACAACTTTATCTCGCCTACATCGTGTATACATGCGCACATACAAGCACACTGAGAGAAAAACATACATCTACACCTACACATACATCTATACACACACATACTTCTATACACATAAAAATAAATCTACACATACACATACAAATAAATCTACACATACACATACATCTAAACATACACATACACATACATCTAAACATACACATACATCTACACATACACACGCGAATACCAAGAACTATGTAATTGATAAAACACTTGACAGAACAATAATAATAATAAACGAGAAAAAATATTGTTCCAGGCTATCTATTCATACATGCATCCATTTATCCATGCTTAAATCCTACACTTTACATTATACAATATACATGGTATAATATACATTACTCCATAAATGCAAGTATCAGGCTTCGGCTTTATCTTTAATATTGTCTTCATAAATGTCCCTCTTTCAGCACTCGAGTGCCTCGTCTCCTCTTTTATTGTTTCAAATTGAATCTTTAAATGAATTTGAATCTTGGAATCAATGAGCACCAGTTTAAAAAGTTGACCAGTGATCCGGTCGCTCAGTGGTTCTAAAACCCTTTCTAAGTTCACGCCACATCAGTGATAACCTTTGGTGGTAGAGTAATGTGTGCAATTCCCAGTGCTGCAACTCACAGGCACAGCAAAGATGCAGCCTCAAAATGACTTGTTTATCCCGGTCAACCGAACAGTTGCCTCTCTGGCCTTATGTTGGTACTGATATGTAAACATACATTCACACGTATAGATACACAAATAATTAAAAAAAGATGCATAGAAAAACTAAATATAAAGGGCATGCATGTAAATCAAATCAACTAAAAACAAATATCTGGGAGCGATACTAAGAGAAGGGGATGCATGCAATACGAGATGAAGTTAGGAGTGCATGGAGGTTCGTTTAACGCAAAATAAAATATATATAAATTGAAAAAATAAATTATTTCAATTTTAAAAAAATCGAATAGGATTGACACACAAGAAACATAAAGAGGAAATTGAACAATGGAGTGTCCACAGACGAATGAGAAAATGATAAGGAGATTAAAACAATTACAAGCTGTGGAATGTGAGAGAAATATGGGAGAGGGAGAAGTGGATGAAGAGAGAGGAATTCATTCGGAATTATCTTAAACTACTTCAAAAAAATATAGGTCACAGGAAGATAAATTGGAAAAATGGCTGCACGAATGGTTGGATAAAAATAAGAATAAAAAGAAGGATGAAAAAAATAAAATAAAATTTCAAAAATGAAAAAAGATGTATAAGTGAATTGATTGAATTAATGGAAAATCTAATAAATAAATGAATGTTAAAAGAATGTTTAAATGAATGATGTGTGAGTGTTGTTACGTTGGAAAATAAAGGCAACAAAGTACGAAATCATTGGTTTTGAAACAAGTTTTGGGTATTTATTGGGATTTAAAAAAAGAAAAGATTTGCATGCGTGAATAAATAAAAGATAAGTTAATAGTCTGAGGGATTTAAGCGTGGATGGATTAATTTCACAAAGAATGCAACTGCAACATAACAAACAGTACACTGACAAGTGGATACATGAAAACCGCATCATCAAAAAAAATTACATTAAAATCTTCAAAACCACTCTTAAATTTTATGTATCTAGAAAATATCTTTTCTATATAACATAATTTTATTTTATTATTTTAGTAGTTTCATGGTGGCTTGGCCGGAGCGAATTTTCACCAAACCACCGCCATATTTGCTGTATTGCACTTTGGTTGACAACTTACCATACAAGCAAACACACTTGACATTCACACATGCACATGTAGCCAGGCATTCACACCGACCTCTAAACACGCATACGTTCGTACACATAGATTCATAAATACTTTCAGGTCTACAATGACGAACACACAGAAAACTTCCACGAATACAAGAACTTCATAGAACTCACAGTTAGCTGATCCTTTCATGCTTGATTTTCCTGTGATGATGATGACAAGAAGGATAATGATAGTGATGATGATGATAAGAAAAATAAGAATAGTTTATCGATTAAAACTGGCTCTCACCAACGACGCTCAGTTTCCTGGTGATGGTGATGTCATCTCCAGTGTTCAGTCTGACGGGAATTCACATTCAAATGATAAAACCATTAAGGTTGAATATTAATTATAATCAGGTCGTTTTAATTGAAAATTTTGTTGGGACGAACTTGTTTCTAGAGTGGCAGGTGACCGTGATGTTCTTGAGTTCGTGTTCTTCGGGCAGGATGTAGACCACCTTCTTCAAGCCTGGCATGGTGGTTGTTGAATTGGTTTCATTTCTTAAAGAATACAGGTTACGGTATTTTTTTATTACACTGGTAGACTAGAATCTGCATGATGCACATAAAATATGTAATTTGAAAATAAGTAACCAGATGCAAGGGTTTCTTGGCCGCTCTTGAGTTTCACTTCAGCTGGAGGGTTTCCGTCAGAAGAGCATTCCAGCTTGCCTCCTCTCTCCACCGCAGCACCAGTCTCAAACACAAGAGTTTTGGCAGCGTCTGTGTGGCAAAATGATTTTATTGAACTTTTATTTACAAAGAAAGTGACAGAGTGGTAATAATAACAGGTTGGGTAAAGTTAATCAAAATTCGCTTAAAACGTTTCAAAGGGTTAACGATTTAGTTCACAGCATGATAATGATGGGGATTCTGGTTTGTGGACGCCAATCGGCCTCGCAAGCATCCATCTACAAGCAACTTTCTCACAAGGAATGCTGAGCTTCTTGGTGCAGGAGTCCACTGTGTCGTGCAGACGGTAAGTCACAGTCAAGTTCTTCCCGTCGTCTTGAGCGTCGGCTGTGTATTCGATCCTTTGTCTGCATGGAGTTTGAATACATTTTATTGGAAAGTGGGTACTAAAATCATTACTACAAAATGATTAATTTCAGATGTTAATAAAATCTTTTAATGGTTTCAACAAAATTTATAATCATTTTTACCCCCCCCCCCGAATGCAAGAAGCACCAACATGTAGTAATTAATATCATCCTGAGTTTCCGCCAGCACCTTCCTATCTCCTATCATCCACTTTCCCTGAGGATCTTCGTCGTTCAAGAAGGCCTTAGCGTGGAAGAGGTAAACTTTGCCCGCTTCGAGGTCCGTTTCCTCGAGGAAGTCACATTCCAGATCGCCTTGAACGTATCGTGGTTTGAAGGTTATGTTCGGAAAAGTGAAAGTTATTTCTGGTGTTTGAACTTATTAAGCTCTTAAAATCACTTTTAGTTTAATTCTATCTTAACATCAACCGCAGAACGCATCTTTCAACTCACCCATGGCAGCCACTTGGTAATCAATTATAGACTCTTTATCGTCTTTTTTGATTTTGCAGAAGTACTTGCTAGTGTCGCTTTTTTGGACGATGAACGAGAGAACAAAAGTGTTTGGATCAACATTAAACTTTTCGTCTTTCACTTTCGGAGCACTGAGTCCTGGGGTCCACTAAATTAAGAAAAGGGTAGAATGATGTGCATAGAAAAGGAAGTTTAATTTGGGCTAAAAATGAAAATGTTATGAAAAAAATCATTAAAATTAAATTTAGTATTTTTAGTTGTCTGAATTGTACTTCGTAAATGGGAGCTTCTGCATCGATCATCCACTGCACCATCTTAAATTCGATAATCGTCTTATTATTAGAGGCAAACAAGAGACACAATTTAGTTTCATATTTAAATGTAACGTCAATTTTTAAAATTATGTTTATTTTCAGTCTCATGAAATTATTTTAGCTGAATATTGTCAAAAAATGCCAAATGAAAGAACTAACGGTGGCATCTTTGGGGCTGATCCCTTGCGCGTTACAAGGCAGCTCGACTCTCTCACCGACCTTTTTGTACATCTTGGTGGTTTCTGGTGCAGTATGGTGGATAATTTAAGTTGCTGATGGGGTTTCTTTGAGATGGGGGAAAACATACATATTTTTTTCTCTGAAACTATGCTATTAAGATAGTGTATGTAGAAATCCCACATTGAGGGATGTGGGTTATTTATAATGATAATTTTCTACGAGTAATCTGAAAAAAAATTTCTCCGAGAACTAAAATATTTAAAATTAATTTAAACTTTAAATTAAATTAAATTTTAAAGGAAAAAAAATATTTAGATGAAAAATAATAGTTGATCAAACATCGCGAAAAAAAAATTTTTTGGGTTTTATTGTGTAAAAGTTTCCATTCAAATTTTATTTGTGATATAAAATGTAAATGAGAGTTTACAAATGAAATATTCCTAATTTTTAAATAATTTAATTACATTATAAAGTTATTTTTTCATAGTTCACGCCTTAAAAGATGTTCAAAGTGAAGAACAGTATTTCGTAAAAAATGTTTAACAATATGTAATTAAAAAAATTTTCGAGTTATTTACAAGCGTGTGTCAGTCGTTTTAAAAAGAACTGAATATATCAAAACTTTCTGTTTTTGGGATTTTAGTGGGAAAAGAATTATCCTTGAATAAACAAATCAATAAAAGAGAAATACCTAGAGATGAATATGAATAGAGACTTTTTAATTAGTGAGAAAATAATAAATGAGTGGGTGGATGAATGAAAAATAAATTGATGTAGGAAGACTGTTAATTGACTAATAGATTTTTAATTTATTGCCAACTGCAAAGTGCTCAATTCGGATAATTGGATAAATGTCTTATTAATTTAAGATTGATGTCAGGCTAGAAGCTGCAGTAGTTTTAGATTTCTAAGTTACGATAGTTTTTTTAAAAGCAGCATTCGTGGGAGTTTTAATAACATTTTTTCAAAATATATAATCATAAAAGATAATTATCTAATAATTAATTTCCAGTAGTATAATTTTATTTTTATGGTAATTTCGCAGATAGTCTCTGATGATAATGACTGTCCGTGTTTCAAGATTCCTAATGAGTGTCCTTGTAATTAATCACTCTTTCATCAATAACGCTATCAATTAATCTATTCATTTCAATTTTGAATGTTTTTTTTATTCATAACTTGTGTTATTGTTCTTATGTTTCCTATTCTCATTTCACTATCTATATGAATCATTCATTTTGTTTTTCGACAATAGAGGTAGTAATGAAACACTTGGAATTTTTCTTCCTAATATTTTATTTTTTTCATTATTTTTTAAAATAATCGTTTCTACCATAGTGTGGATTATTGAAAAAATTAAAATATAAAAATAAATAAATATAATTTTATTAGTGGGAAAAAATGGGCATTTTAAGTTATATAGCTTTTTGTTTTCTCGCCTAATTCAAATCAACGATAGAGCTAATTTTTTAATAAACTTTCAGACTTATAATTAATGAAATTTAGAACATTCATCCGATAGGTTAAAGTTATTATATAAACTCTAATCAATTTAGCATTGTCATGTGTTGAAGAAATCATTATCATCACCTTCATGATTCAGTGTGATCATCAGAACATTAAGCACTTTAAGTTGTTTTGCTAATAAATAATGATCACCAAATGGTTCTAGGACTTTTCCTGTTATTAGGATTATTATTTCTTTTTAACTTTTTTAAGACATTTCATCATTACCAAATTTTGAAACGATATCGTCTCTTTCAAATAAAGTAAATATCATGCGGGATTGGATATAGGATAAGTGAACAAATAATATTATTTTAAAATATAGAAAAATAAGTTTCATAAATCTTTTAAGAAATTTATATTTAAACTTTTCTGTACCACCTATTTAGTTTTATATGTTACTTTTTAAATCAAACTTTGTTTTATAAATGAGGATTTTAAGCTGTTTCCTAGGCTTTTTTCTCAAAAATTTTTACAATGCTAGTTTAGTCCTGGCGAGGTTTATGGTTATAGTAATTGAAAAAAATGAATAAAATGGAGCAAGGGAGTTCAAGACATATAAAAAGTGATATCAAGATTAGAACATTCTGAAAGGTAATTTGAAAAAGGGTAGATGAACATGGAAGCCATGGAAGCAAATGATTTTTGTCTGTTTCAAGATTCTAAATTTTTATTTTTGCGAAATTTTTTTTAATGCTGTTATTTGACTGTTTTTTAATAAGAACATTAATGGAAACTTTAATGCTTTCTGATTGTTTATTGGAGGAAAAATAAAAATAAACTATCACTTCATGTTTCATCTATTGGTCTTTTTAAAATAAACTATCTTTTAAACTTGTCATTTTGAAGACTGAACAGTCATTCAAAAATATTAACATCCTTTGAGACGGATGAAGAGATGTTTGCGATTTATAAACTTGTTGAAAAGAAGCTGTCCATGGCCTGCTGAAACCTCCCATAGTATTAGATAACCAAGGATGCCACAGAGCTGCCTGATCAATTGTTTTATTGGAATATCTTGAACTTTCGCTTGAATTTACATTCACATTTTAGTACCACAGACTAGACATTTCTAAAAAAAACATTTTAAAATTTGAATTAAAAATTATAAGTTGTATTAGATTTGAAGCAAGATAATTTAAAGATTTACCACTTTTACTGCATTATCTATCTCCATCAGCCTTTCCACGCATATTAGAAGGTTAGATAAAAGTGAAGATACAAATTGAAGATAAAATGTTAAAGTCTCGAGTCCAAACTTGAAAATGATATCTTTGAAGAAAGACACAGTAAAATGAAAGCGTTTTGTTATTATATAAGAGTAAAGAATTTAAATACTTAAAGACGCATGTTTAATATGACTAAGGTTAACACCCAAGGAAAGAAACCTCATTCTTTGTAATCATTCAGCTCTATGTGCGTGTAAGTCTTACGCATGTGTGACTGAGTCTGTGTTCGTCATTATTGTAAATTGAAAAATGTATTTTCAGATGTTTCAACGATTTTTGAAAGTCAGACAAAGAGCTTATTTGCCTGCTTATTTGAGAACCATTCACCGTTTCTATGAACGTTCAAGGCTGAATCATCAAAGCTCAAACTCCTCACTAACACTCTTCCGATCTTCCATTTTTCTTTTTTAAAACATTTATTTTCAATTTAACTTAACAATAAACATTTTTTTGCTTGACTCTTTAAGAACAACCTTTTTTAAACTATGTTATTTTTAAAAATTCAACTTCTAGCTAATCAAATTGAGAAGCAATTAAAAATAAGTTAACAAAGCATGAAACCTCATTATGAAAACTCTTTAAAATGAATAAATCAGCTGAAACAAGAGCTGAAATGTAAGCTAAGATAAAAATAATAAATTTCTAAATTCAATTTGGTGAATACAAAAACCATGTTTTGACAATTGTTTTTTATCTTACCTTTTTCAAAAACGGTGGTTTAATTATTTTTCAACTGCAAAAATGTAACAAAAGACCACTTTAAAAAATGTAACTGTTGAAACTATTTTTATAATTTAAAATAAGAAAAATGTTTGATCTTTTCTGGTACAGGTCAAAGGGTGTTTTAATGCCAGGAAAATGCTTTTACGCACGCACGAACGCAATCGCAGTGGCTCATAGACAAGGATTAGAGCTATATTTATGGTCAAAAGATTACATTATTTAAACTTTGCATTGAAAACTGCTGTTTCGATTTTAAATATGTGTTTATGGCACTAAGGGAGTAATACGATTTGTTGGAGCTGTTATTCAAAGCGTGTCTTGTGAGTGCCTTTAGATCTCGTTTGAATAAAATCATTTTAAAGTTTCTGCATTTGCTCATAAAACACCTAAATCAAACATAATCATCTTAAGAAATACTAAGAATTCCTTGAATTTATCAAAGCCAGAGAAAAGTTAGAAGGATTTGAAAATTAATTATTGCTATTATCAGATAAAGGTTAAGCAGAAAAAGAAAACTTTACTAAATTTGCCTTAACAACTGAATAGTTTTGATAGTGGGATGGGAAAGAGCTACAGAAATAGTGTCATAAATACTATTCAGAAGTGGATTGTGCCTTAGAAGTTAGACGAAAACAACTTTCATAATGTCAGTAGGAGAGAAAAACAAATAGAGTGATTTAATTTTTATGAGATTTTGTTTTTTGGGAGTACGAAACAGCGTGGATGCATCGATTCGAAGGCTGAATCATCAGTGGGCGTAATGAGAAAGAATGATTAAACTGAATTACTCACCAGCTAAGATGCATGTAAGGGTGGAGAAGAGGAAGAAGGAGAGGAAGATCGAGAGGGAACAGAATTTTGCAGCCATTTTTTGAAAATCCGTTTTTCTTTGAATCTTTGTAACGATAACTTAAGGTTTTGCCTACTACAGACAGAATGGTCTCAAAGGTACTCGTTTGTGAAGTTCAGAAACTGTAATACGCCTTTTTAGCAAACTGATCTTTAGACTCCGAAACCAGAATCTGAAAAGTATATTATAGAATTTATGCTTCACCTTGAATTTAATGAATGCTGATTGAAAACAAAAATAAACTATGAAGAAGGTTTGATTTATGTCTTTAAACTTATTTCGAATTCTGAATGATGAAAAGTAAGTTTATTGGTAAAGGAGTGTTAGTTTGAGATCTTGAAAACGATCAAAGAGCCAAACTGACGAAAGGGTTGCTTTATAGTCTGATAAGACGACTCAACAGTATCAACGTTTCATTAATTCAATTATTTGTATTCTTATTATTCAGAATATTTAAACAATTATTGGGAATACTTGTACAACAAGTTTTAAAATATTTTTTACTTTGAAAATGATTTTAATGAATGTTTTAGAGTAGAACAGAAGGCTTTAATTAAGACATAATAAGGGTGTCCTTAAATTCATGAGGCCAAAAGTCACGTTTGGCTATTACAAATTATATAAACCTTAAAACCTTAAATCTTTATTTTTAACATTTCGTCTATTACTTGAAGAAATTAATTTCGATAATTAATAAATAGATGTTAAAATATTGAAGAGTTTGAACAACTAACTTGAGTGGATGGAGCAAACAAATCAGCCTGTCTGGCCTGCAACTGCTTCCTATATATATTGAAAACTCGTGTACTTGTGTGTGTGTGTGTGCGCTTGTGTTTGTATGTTTAAACATGTTTGTGTGTGTTTTTAAGTGTTTGTATGTTTGTTTATGTATTTTATACTTGAGTAAAAATTAAAAAAACATTCATGGTTTCCATAATCACTTAAATACAAACATGAATAACTGTTTTATTCTTTGATGTTAACAGTGGTGAGCTGGTGTGCTGATAAGAAATGCTAGTGTGTCTTCCGTGAAAATTTCATTCTAAAACATTGAAGAGAAGTATTTGGAAGTGAATTTCAGTGTATATAAGCTTGGAGATATTGCAAGAAAAGCGATTGTTTTTCACTTTCCAAACAAAACAATGAAGGGATGGAACTTGCACCATGGACTCGGCAGGAACGAAAATAAAAGTGAAAAAATCAAATGAGCAAATTGCATTAATTTCAAGAATAAAGGAAAACGCCAAACAATAGCTTTATACTCGGAGCTGTATCGGCTAGTGCAAAATCAATAACGGCCCTGGTTCGTGATGATTATTCCACGCATGCTCCAAAAATCTAGTATAACATACCAACCATAATTTTTATTTTTCAATGCCTTTTCTCACATGATATTTAGTTACTATACATTTTTATAAAGTATGTATTAAATAGCTCATGTTTAACAAGAAAAACACATATAAGTTACTTATAAATGCCATTCGCAGGAATGACAACGGGTAAACGAGAAATTTTATGGATACAGTTACCCAACTCATAAAAAAATAGATTTTTTTTTTAATAAACAACGTTAAAAACTTGAAAATATTTAAATTTTTTATTATAAACATTTTTTTATCAATA
Organism: Piscicola geometra; assembly: GCA_943735955.1. Lineage (NCBI taxonomy): Eukaryota > Metazoa > Annelida > Clitellata > Hirudinida > Piscicolidae > Piscicola > Piscicola geometra. The sequence goes on along the minus strand of OX030959.1, from coordinate 469,398 downwards.
AGTTTAAGGTAGAATGAAATATTTCGTCCTATCGATTTACTAACTATTTGTTTTATTTTTTTAAATCAAATTCTGCTATCTTAATAATAACTAGTTATATTTTGGAAAGAATTAATTTCAATTCGTTTGCACAATAATTATTCAAAGCCCATGCATCCAAAATAATTAGATTTCAATCAACCGACTTTTACTGCCATACAATTTTTCATTCGCACAACGAAGTTTCTAAAATAACTTTAAAACTTCATAATAATCAATGTTTTTCAATTTCACACAATTGTTCAGCTTTTAATAGTTGAAATATGGAAAAAATAATTCAATAACTAAAAGGCTTGAGAAGGCGCTCTTACTCGGACTTTCGCCTCGACGGAAACCCTTTCACAGGCGCCTCTGAGTCGCTGCCTACCGCTCAAGTATCTGGCTTCTTGAAACCTTTCAAGAGGCGTTTTATTTAGTTTTTCGAGCTTTTTTTCAGTGAAACAAGAAAGATGTTAGTGGGTAGGTTATTATCAATGTCAAAATATAAATCGGTGTTGAATTTAAAAAAACCAATATTAGTCAGAATGCATAAAAAGTCAATAACTTTTTTTTATAGTTCTTTATGATGGATTTTGGCGAAAAGTGTTAATCTATCTTTTTTGCAAAAGGTTCCCTACGGAGTTGGCGTGTGTAGGATCGCTGCAAACCATTGCGGCCTTCACAAGCTCTCATATGATTGCCTGTGAGCTGAACGAACTTCAGATTTACGCGTGATTTTTAAAAATAAAATTTAATCAAAGTTTTTATTTTCGTGTTTATCAGATGCTCAAATCCGAAATTATTGGCTTTGGGTGTTTAGTGCTTGAAAAGTTATTTGCATTAGCATCAAAAGAAACATTATTGCTTTTCTGTGTGTTTGTGCGCTGGATCGAGGACTCAATTTGCAAATTGATCCTCTGTGCAATAACACTCAAGCGAGGCCAGTATCGGCTATTGCAGACCGACGTCAAGCCCGCTTCCAATATTGAAAATAACTGAGCATGTGAAAACCAGATTGGAAAACAATTTTTCAAAAGTTATTTTTAATAAGTTTCACATTTTATCTGTACTTTGAAAACATTCAATACATTCATCCAGCTTTTTATATATTTTATCCGATCTGTTCCATGTAATAAAATTAACATTATGCTTTTTTTATAGTCAAAAGCATCATTTCTTTTGGCTTCAACTGTGCAGACAAAGCATCTAGTGGAAACATCTAAGTGGTAGATGAAACTTTTAATTATTTAAAAGTCCCCAGGGGGTGACCATTGAATGATCAATGGGATGATCGAATCTTGTTTGTAAGTTTTTAATAAGCTCAATTTTTTAATGAAATATTAAAATATTACATAAAAAAAGTTCAATAAATTTGGTTCAAGTATTTTTTTTAATTCAGTGAAAATTATTTTATTCTCCAACAAAATTTCCGATAATTCCTAGAGAAGTCGACAAGACCCGTTTCAATACAAGCGTCGATTTAAACAAATCTGTTCAAATATTTTTATCTCAATGATTTTTCCACACCTTCATGAAACTTTAGTTTATTTATAGATTATTTATTATTTACTCTTACTATTATTTATAATTTTGTCTCCATAACAGGATTGGGTAATGCGAGAGCGCCTGGGGAGTGAAGGCTTCACAGAAGTAGCGAGCCACTCACTCAAGAGACAAAAGAGTCTGCTGAATAACGAACCATTCTCAAAATTTTTACTTCTTTCCATAATTTCATGAATAATACAGGATCTCGTTGTAGTTTTTCTAGGAAGTATCAAATGTTAGAAGAGCGCATAGCAACCAACAAACAACCCAGCCATAGATCTCCACGCGACCCAAGCTTGCACGAATATTCTTTTGAAATCTTTAAATAATATACATTATAAGGTAATCAGCAATGAATAATCACACGAAAAAACAATATGTGAAAAGTTTTGACTTTAGAGGCAGACCGACACATTCCCTTTTGATTGACAATTAATGGTTCGCTTTGAGGCCTCTCAGTCATTAGTCCTTCGATCTTGAGCATGATCACTCAGTTCCATCGTCACCCCTGTATCTTGAGCGGCACTTCAAGTCTTAGGTAATCACAAGAATAGGAAAATTATAAAGAAATACAGTTATACACACAGACAGCAGTAATCAAAGACTAACAAGCAAAAAAACATACAATACTACACAAAAAGACATTCAAAAATTGATATGAAGAGTAAAAAAAAGAAACAGATAACCATCATAGTTTTTATACTATGAGCAGTATTAAAAATATATATACCTACATCAAATCATATCTATATATATTCCACATATAAATATGTACATATATGCTTGAATGAAATTCATTTTTGGTTCAGACAGGCCATATAAATCGGCATTCACACACAGGCACGAAAATATAACAGAGTGTGGAGTAAATGGTGTTGTTCTCTACTAAATAATTAGTTATGAAATTATCTGGACGAAATAATACATTTTAAAGTATATTTTTGATTAAGATTTTAAGTTAATAAAAACAAAACTAAAATGATAATCTCCTGTGTTGGTTGACAAATCATCAATTTTGAATAATATATTGATTGATGGTTCGGTAATTAAAATGGCAATCCTTCATCGATAATTCATGTAAAGGATAGATGTACAAAACCATCGATTTTTAAAAAGAAGAAATCAATTGTATGTCTCATGAAACTACTTCTTGTTTCGTCAAGAGTTTTACGACATACTTTGCTTTTGTCTTAGATAAAAATAGTTGTGAGCCCTAACAAACACAAAAGCTAATAACCAGCATAATGTCAGTCTGGACCTCATTGTCGAACCTCTTCTTTATCTTCTTGCTTTTCTTCATCCCCTCAGGTACCCTATATAGCATTCAATCGAGAAAAAATAATAATTTGAAAGATAAAATCTATGCTAGTTTGTTATTCCAATGATGAATTAAATGTGGAAGCCAATAACTCTTGGGTGCTTTCATTTGTTTATGAGCATCTTATCACCGCTCTCAAACGATCGATAAATGGCTTATAGGTCTGAAGTGCTGATAGGAGCTTGAGCCCTTTAAGAGACGAATGGAAAATTGAAAATAATTCGTACACAAATTTAGTTTAAAATATCGAAAAGTTGCTCATTAAATACATGAATAATCCACAAACATCAACTTTTTATACAAAAAGCCAATTAAAACAACCATAAAGACACCTCAAAAAGAGAGATATCTCAAAATCTAAGTCAACATCTATAATAATGGAAAAACCATCACGAGCCTTCATGCGTTCCATACAACAAGCCCCATATAACATTAGGCTAACATCCCTTCTCATGAGCACCAGCTTTTGTGCTTATAATTTATAACCCAAGTTTCAAATTGAGTACTCCAAAACTGCAAAACGTGTAAGCAATTGTCACTTTCAACGAAATAATAAAAAAAGCTTAGAAACGAATATTTGTTAAAATTTTTACAAACCAAAACATTTGTGCATTTTAATTACGTCAATCAAAAGGTATTTTTTCTAAATCTTACGGTCAGAATCTAACGTACTTTAGAGGGTATAGAGAATTAGGAATTGAATAAGAAAGATTAGAGTGAGGCATTGAAGCTTCATTAAAACTGAAAAATAAAGCGCACTTGGCTTTCTCGCGATGAAATCAATAAGCGATGCCACGAAAATCTATTCAATTGATTAGAGTTTTCACGAACTTTAGAGCTTCTTATTTTTGATTAAAATATTTTCTTTTCAAGCTGAATTAATTCTAACTACGTTATTGTTATTCTATTTTTTGAATATCTAATCAGCGTTTCTTTGTATTTGCAACAATTGCTCTGTGATATAAGAACTGCTGTTGAATAGAAAAACAAACAATGTGAATGAAGTAACCACATCATTCTATACAGCCTAGATAATATTAGACTTTACGCACATCAACTGTAATGTTTCCGAAGATCCCTTTGATTATTCTTATGTATATCGATATTTCCAATAGTCTTACTCACGCCTGAAATAGCTTTCTGAGGCTTACGAATTTCATTAGGGAGATTAGAATGGGGTGGTAATTGTCGAGGTATCGCTTACTCACGATGCACAGAACCTCATTGTTCTAAGTGCTCTCTCGGATCCTTCCTAGGTGGTTTGAAATCTAATGAGAAAATTGTTTCTTTATCAAGAACCACCCACAAACACTTGTTCACATATCCACATACACAAATACACTCAAACAAACACACACAAAAACACACACACAAACAAACACAAACAAACACACACACACCCAACGGATTGATTAATTAAATATCTGTTGTTCTTAAGTCCTAAGATAACATCTTAATAAGTCTAAGATGCTTCATTTAATCTTAGAAAAATACTTATATGTCTGAACAACTGAACCTATATAATGATATTCTAGAAGAAGCAATAAATCAATCAAATAAGATTCAAATTCAGTTTGAAACTTAATCCATCGACTTTTTTAGCCACCAGCCACCGTTGGCTTCATCAATTCTTAAAAATTATTAATCCAACTAAACGAAAGACTCGATCACCCACCAGGGCACTCTCAACCAACCCCTACTGAGCCCTTCATTCGCATCCATCCTGAGGACTTGTGGGTCAACCCTAACGAACCAGCCACTCTCATCTGCAAGGCGGGAGGGTCTCAGCCCATCAGAATCACTTGGTACCACAATGGCGAACAAGTAAGTGTCTGCTATAGTCTGTTATTTATATATATTTAAATATGAATTATCACCGTAAAACTGTTAAAATCATTGAAAAATCTCTATTTTGTTGAAGCTCAAAATCTGAAACATAACGACTTGACGTGCCACTCCACTCCTCGACAGATCAAAACCCTTCCAGAAGATCCACGATCGAACAAGATGCTCCTGCCAAGCGGTCATTTGGTGTTTGTGCATGTGCAGCATGCTTTGGGAGGGAGAAAAGGAAAGAAAGAGAAGTCATCTGGAGAAGGGGGAAAAAGTGGGGCTTCAACAAAACCTGCGGACGATAAAATTGATGAGCTGAGCGATGTGGGTGAGTACTACTGCAATGCCACTAACACTCTCACTGGCAAGTTTGCTGTCTCCACTAAGGCCTCTCTTCGCCTGGCTGGTGAGTCGAATATTGAGGAATTTAAATTTTTTAAAAATAATTTTGAGTGGATATTATTGATCTGGAAAAATAGAAGAAACGAAAAATGAAAAGACCCACTTTATGATCCTCATATTACTTGCACTGTTTCTAAATTTATCGTTCAAGAAATCGCAAGAGCAATAAAAGATAAGGTAGATTATGCTGGTCGCATTAAAGTACACAAACATAAGGTTTGGAGACTGCTTACAGAACAGTCTGCCTTGCCTGTGATGTTCCTCTTTGCATGTTTTCTTCTTTCATCTTGAAAACATTTGATGTTTAGTTTAACATTTTAATGAAAAAAGTTTACAGAATGAGAAAATGTTATCAATACATTTTAAACTTTATATTTAGTATATGCCAGAGGTTGACCCTCCACCCTTTGAATACATTTTTCAATTCTCACCTTGGTATACACTATGAGTTAACGTTAAAATATTTCATAGCAAACTACGCTATTATTCACACGCTCGAGTGCAAATTTTGTTTTAGGCGAGAGTAAACCAAATCTTAATTGGATTCCAGTGACTTGATCAAAGTTACAGTTTTCTTTTTTAATTCTTATCTTTGCCTGTGTTTGTTTCATCTGTTGACACCTCAGTTTTGATGCTCTAAAGAGCCATATCTCTTCTTAGATTCTCTAATTCAATTAGGTCTCTATTGAAATACTCACAAAGTGGCCGTGAAATATGGGAAAACCTTTCTTAACAAAAATTTTAAATTTTAATTCTATTTTAAGAGCAATACTTTTATAAAAAAATATCTTTATAATATTTTAAATATAATTCTAACAATAATAGTTTTTCTTTACGATAAGTTTGCTCATTTTACGGATTTAAAAAATGGATTTAAAGTGATGGATGGCTTAGTTAAGCATCAGTCCAGTTACAAGGAATAAATAGAAATAAAGAAATAAGAAATACATTTAACATTATTTGAAATTTTCAAGAAGATAGGAAGGCTTTAAAATAATTATGAATAGAATATAAAAAAAGATTTATAGGAGAAAAAGATAAAATAAATAGGAGAAAAGGCTGGTGCAGCAATATTCTCAAAGATAAAGTGGCTTCAAAGTAAGCTGTAGAAGATCAAAGGAGACGATGAGAACTAATAGTTGAGTTTATTTATGAAAATACGCTGGTCACGCTTCTACAAACAAATAAATTAGAAAAACAGACAATAGAAACAATCGAGAATTTGGAAGAAAATAATGAAGAATTGAGCCTGCTAATGCAATATTCCACTTCTGTGGTGCTTTATGGCACTTCATGCTTCTCAAAGAGTTTTATAAGACATTCTTGTGGCTTTTCTCTACCGTATTAATTATATTTATACTTTATTTTTTCTTAATTTCAATTCATTTTTTTTTATTTGCATCTAATTTTCATATTCGTGTGATCAATTACCATCCCTTCATTGTACCCCCTCAAAAAGCCATCTATCCATACTACGGTTGCTATTGCCTATGAAATTCCACTGGAGCATCTTTATTGCTTCTGCATGGAAATGCATTTTTTCATCTACATTTGTGTTTTCTCCATCATAACCATCACCAACATCTTCACCGTCTTCTCCATGACCATTCTTTTATCCCTTTACATCATCACATTCTTTGTTAACCTGCATAACTTACACTCTCTGCTCTTCATTAGGCATCTCTTAGCACTCGGCAATAAAGTCGGCCCAGTCAGCATTCCTCATATCTCTCTGCAGTGACCCTTGTAAGCACTCTAGACTCCAGTTTCTTGAAACCCTTTTGTGTGTTTTTAAGATCGTAAAAAAAATTTATTTAACGAGTTTTTTTGTGTGTGGAAACATCTCGTAAATGAGGTTGTTTCATAATGTTTGTGCAGTCTTTTGAAGTCGATGTTTTTGAGAGGTTCTCTTCGAGTCTTTGATCGTCTGCCTCGTGGCTCCGGCATACAAGACGTTCTTATGAGTTTGTGTGCACGTGAGCATGTGCTTATAACTTATACCCGTAATATACCCTCTGAGTTCATATCTTATACCCCTTATATACGCCATAAGTTTATATCTTATACCCATATAGATCCTATGAGTTCATATTTCACGTTACAATTCAGACACACATGGTCACATACACAGATAGACAGACACACGCATTTAAATGATCAATCATTGTCTACTATTCTAGGTTCCTACTTCTAGATTCAATTTAATGATAAACTCAATAGTATTGAACTTTTATAAATAATTCAAGGAAAAGTTTCATATGCTTTTTATGAATAAAAATCTAGCTTTGAATCTTTTTTAGTTGTAATTTATCAAAACTTAAAGGTTTATTCATTATTGTTTTGGAAAAATTATTACAAAATATTTTGCAACTTTATTCAAATCCCTACGGTTAAATGTATAAAAAATTCATAAAACCACAAAAAATATTATTTAACCTTTTAAATGTTTAAACAAATGTGTAAATTTAAATTTTACAATTTAAAGTTTATTATTTTTAATTTGCGTGTCTGCATGAAAAGACGATTTTCATTATTCTAGTTTATTGTTCTCCTTTAATTGAAACCTTAACTTTTGAAGCACTAGATGCAAGCCATTAACTTTAGGGTCCTCCACAAACCGAATGATCATCGTTCTTTTACGTGCTCTTTCGTGGATTATGCAGACTCTTATGGAAGTCTTTGTCGCCTTTTTGTTGCTGGGTTCCCATTTATGCTCGTCCTAACAATTACTTAAAACTTTGGGTCATTTAAAATTCAAATAAATAATTTCGTGTGTTTTTTGAGTTTTAGTGAATACTTTCTTTTTGAAAACTTTACTAATAAATTTAATAAATTTAATATTCAAAAATGTAAACAAAAATATGTTTACAATAAATATTTAACTAGTATTCTGTGATTACTTTTGAAAATACAAACGCCTATTCCGAAGGTTTTAAGAACCATCGAAGGCATAGAGTCACACTCAAAAGTATGGTTGACTAGCTTGAGTGGTTGAAGATTAACTGGGTTAGACTGCACTGTTTTATTGGCAGAGGTTACACTTACCAAGTGTGAATCTAATTAGAATGGCATAAATAGCTTCATTAGCGTCGAAGGCTTTCTTGAATTCCAATGAAAGACGAGCAGAAGCTATCGCCACAAGAGATGGCAAGGCTTCCAAGGCTGAGAAGGCATTAAGGCGTGATGTTTGCGATGGAATTGATGCAAAACATACCATGTTGATTGCTGGAGAGGCTGTGATGAGTGTCTGGTGATTGGAACTAAGTGGAACGACTTGATGTGCCAGTATGAGGCATGTCTACACTATTCGAAAATTTAAAAAATATACTTTGTAGTGAAGACATATTTATAAACATAGTGCTAGAGATTTTAATCATTATCTTCTTATATTCCGCAAAAGAATGTACAAATGCGAGTAAAAGCAATACTAGAAATGTTAAAGAGGCAATTAGAACACTTTAAAAGCATTCTTTGAGTTGCGTTGAAACAGTCGTCAACATAATATCTGGCATGCCCTCCATACTCAACAGCTGAAGCGTTAAAAATTTCAATAAAAACGAAATTTAGAAAAAATTAAAAAATATATAAACCCAGAAAATAATGAGCAACAAAACAAGCAATTAGAGAGGCGATGGGAGCAGTCTGTTAACAGCAGTAATGAGCGGCTAGGCCTTGAAAAGTCGGCGTTTAAGAGTTATTTGATATCTATCCATCTCTCACTAGGAAGCATTTGAAAACGCCATTGAAATGAAGTGCTAAAGGATTCTTCTTAATTAAGTGTATCTGAATGATCGGTACGTTTCCCCTTGGACGAAGGTCAATCAACTTCAGAGCGCCTTCTGGTTCTTGATAGTCTTCATGGGGTTTGATGACCGGGTCGTTGAGAGTTAAAAGAAGAACATAATGAAGATGGTGATTATGGTGATGGTGATGATGAAGATGACGAGGACAATGATGATGAAGAGAGAGACATTCCAGGATGTTATTACAAATTATTGGATAACGGATGGGCTGTTGATGGGATGAAAATGTTGTAACAAAGCTGAAAATAATAATAATTTTTTATGTGTGTTATTAATAGAATTTTTATTGGTGCTAATGAAAGTTATGAAGACAATAACAGCAGTATTTCATTTTTATTCACATCCTAGTGTCTTCAAGCTAATATTTTATGTTCTTTTGAAACAAGAGCAATTAATTTTATATAATACTGAACAGTTTATTCACCGATTTAAGCTATTTTCTCACTCGGTGACTTGCATAGCTCAATAGCGACCTCTCAAAGATTTATCTAATGTTTTTTGGACTATTTTATCTCTGGAGAGAAGCAGTTTGACTGGGTGTACCCACAATTGCTAAAGGTACTTTATGAGTCTTGGTGGCTTTCATTACGGTGAAATTAAAAGAATTCAATGATAGATTTGTGAATATTTTAGGGAAGAACATTCAAATGCAATGATTGGATTAACTCCAATGTTTCTAGGCTGCTCACAAGTCTTAGAAACTTTATTCTAGTGCGAATCAAGGTCTTGTCAACATTTCATTCAACATAAATATTTATGAAGACAATCAAAGTCAATGATGAGTTCTAAGCAAAATCATGATTTGCGATCCTGGGCTCATCAAACTATTATTTGTTGTTTCATTAAAGAAAATCAGAAAAGGTTTTCTATAAGAGAGAATTTATGTTCTTTTGGAGGTCATATCAATTGCTCATACTGTCGTTGTACTGATCTCAAGCAAAAGGAATAAAGGTAAACCCTTGAAAACCAGAAGTAAAGGCCAAGCAAAAGTTAAGCAGCAGAAGTTGTAAAGAGAACATTAATTTGATGTATCGAGGCATCAAAACGTCTGAGTAATTAATGTAATTGAGGTAGTATCATTAGAATGCAATGAAACTATTTGGATTTTAAGATATGTGGAGTTGTAATAGAGCTCGGGCCTGGCACTGGGTTTGCCTTGGTTCAAAAGTAAATAATTCTGAATAATTTGTGCATAAGTTTTGTGTTCAAATTCTTTGAAATGGTATTGAAGAATGTCAGCGCGTTTTGAGAGTGACCGGAATGCATAATGGAAAAGAAGTAAGTAGGAGAATGAGTCAACGAATCGGAGAATAAAAGCATGATGCGTGGTTGACTCTTTAGAAGTCATTAAGAAATCACTTGAGGAGTTCATACAAGTACCTGAATGCGCTTGAATAAATTTAAAGAAATAAACACAAATATAATCACAAGCAAATGAAAAACAATAATAAAAGCACATGCAAAGACAGATGGAGCAAAGTTTGTTTGCAATGACGAATGACGATGACAAGAGATGACAAAACGATTGATGAGATTGATGCTCTAGTCGTAGGTCCTTAATCAGCAAGCAGTCTGTCACTGCACGTTGTTAACAATTATATACGAAATAATCTTTATAATTTAACCCTTCAGTGAAGATAGAGTAAATTAGCTGATGGTTGTAGGCATTAATAATCATAAATTATAATTTATATCTACAATATATGCATAACAATATACCACGTCACTCAACGTCAAATATGCAAACTTTCATAATTCTGTTGTGTAGAATAATATTTGAAGCAAATTTACGCAACTTGTGTATTCAATGAAACGTCAAATCGATAATTCGCTTAGAATAATAATTAAAATAGAAAGGATTCCTATCACTCCAATCTTTCATGAGAATCTTGAAGTTTGTCAGAAGATCTTGATAAAGAAAATAAAAAATACTAATAAGAAATACCACATAGACCAAGATATAAAGATACTAAATAGAAAAAATTCGATGAAATTGTCTTGATGTGAAGCAGAGGCGGCCACATAAGGACTTTCTAATATCTTTGACACAACTCTGATTAAACTAATATCCCCATATTGGTTGCAACTAATGAGCGTGAGGGTGGTCGAATGGTGATGATGACAATGGGTAATTTGATTGGGTGGGTAGTGATGTTGAGGATGGTATTTGGTCTTTTAAAAAGAATTGTACATAAAAAAATGACCATGAATATGAAGTGAACGAAATAAAAATGTTGAACTTAGATTATATTATTGTTTTTTTAACGTATAAAACCCGAAAAAATATATTAAACTGAGTAGTATGACACAAAAGCTGTGAAATGAACGAGGGAAGTGAACCCGTCTAGTTTTATTGCTGATGTTTATAGTTCTTCTATTATGATTGATTTTTTAACAATGCAAATGTTAAAAAAAATTAATCAACCATTTCGCTATTGGCAACCAGTGAATATATTGTTCTACTAATATCTTTGAATCATCAGAATTTCATTTTAAATCAAAACCCTTACAATAACATAAAAATAAAAAAATAAGTTTAAAAATATTAATGAAGAATATTCTCATCTTCATTTATTTGAAAACCAGTAAATATTTAGTTCGGAAAAAAGTGACTGACACACTGAGAAGGTTGCTTAGCATTTACGCGCATAATCTTCTTTACTTTACATTTAACTTATTGATTTATTTTTAATACTACTAATATTATTCATTAATGTTCTTTTGTTTAATTTAAATTAGTTTTTAAAACTCGGTAAGCGTTTGACTGGTGGTATAATTTCAAATGGCGCAGTTTATTTTTCTGTTTTTGTGTGACTTGATATGATCAAATATTTTCGAAAGATTTCACGAATAACCGTGCTTCCACTCTATCCTTGTGGCCTATAAACACTTTTAATATATTCATTGCTGTATTGCACTGTCAAATGCCTTTTCAAGAATGTTGTGAATTCATGCAAGTTTGACGATGAATGCATTCTCGAAGCACACCTGAGTGCAAAGCGTTGTTGTACAGAAGGTCCTTTGTTACACCATCGGGTAGCAGATTGATTAGCATACGGGCGACTGGTAGATCTAATTAAATCGCTCATATCCCCAGCCACCCTTCACCCTGTCATGTTCCAAGCATGTTCTAGAACTGATTATTCTGCTCGGCAGATGTAAAAGAATAACTTTTGTTAGTTTCAAGTGTTCGAATTTCAAATTTTTCATATTTTTGAATTCTAATGTAAAGCAATTGGTTTTTGTGAGCCAATTAATCTAAGAAAAAAAAATAATTCGTGACTTTTAATTATATTTTTTACTCAAGAACGTGAAATTAAAAATTTCCAATAATATTTGTTTTTAGATCAGCATTTCGGGTGCTTTGCTTCAAATTTTAAATTTAAAGGCATCGAAACTGACAATGAACTGTCAGCCTATTTTTCACGCATGCACTTTTGGCCCATTTGTAGAAACTCAGAAAAATTCTGGTTTAATTCAGCTGAGAATAGAAAGAATTTATAAAATTCTCACAAAAATCAGCACTATTCCTGATCGCTCCTAACGAATGAGCGATTAATTGCCCGATGAAATAACAATAACAGCATTCTCAATGCTTTCAGTCCAGCAAACAGCAATTAACAGGAGGCAAACATGATTAAGGCAAGAGACGACGATGACATTAGTCAAGTCGAGCACTTCCCTCTCCAGCAGATCTGCGCTGATAAGACGTGATTACTGTCACAATAATTCCTATATCACTTATGCTGATAAAGAATGGCGAGATAAGTGGTGTGTGATGAGAACGGGGCGTGATAAGGTGCTGAGAGAAGGGATTAGTAGGATAGGGGCTTATCAGCAAGTGGCGTTTGAAGGCACATGAGTGCTCAGGTTAGTGGATCAAAGGATAACACTGAGCTTTTCAGCGAATCTATACCGATATTTGAATGTTCTCAATGCAGTTGAAACATTATCAGAAGCAAAAAACTTGCAAATTTGTATTCATTCAAACCTCATTACGTATATTTGACCAAAAGTTTACTTAACATTTTATAAATTTTTGTGCACTGTGATCACATCAATTCAACAAATACTCTTAAAAATCGTTGCTTATTTCATCATTTGCAATTTTCACGTGCATATTTAAATACATATTCTTTCTAACTTAATCTAAAACATCTAATAAAAGCATTTATTTATGCAAACTTCTTCAAAACTTGCATCCTTCTTCACTCCTGTAGATATGTTTTAAAGTTGTGAGTTTGTTTGTGTGTATATGTCTATGTAAGTAACTCTAACAAATGTTCTTCGGAGCCTCTCATTCAAAACACCGCCATTACTCACTTCTCGCTTGCCCACAAATTAAGTTCTTTTGGTCTTTACGCTTTACTTTCTTGCACAAAACTTTTTTGCATTAACTATTTTTCAAGAATTGAATTTTATTATTGTTCTGATACTTTTGTCAATGCACATCAATCAATCAATCCATCTTTTTGTATCGAATTGTCTTTTTTCTCTTAATTCCATAGAGTCTGAAATGATATTCTTTATTCTTTTCAATTTAAAATCAATAAAATGAAATCAAATTGTCAATAAAATTCTATTTCATTTGTATTGAATTATTTTCATATCCAACAACAGTCTACCACCATCTATCCATGCACTCATCAACACTCCACCCCATCACACCGATCTTTCCAAGCATACCGATCGTATTACTGTATTGTATCTGTGACGATTAATCAGAGAGATGAGGTAATGGCGTGGAAAAGTCCCATGCATTGTCTCTTTATCGACCCACTAATCGCTGTCCTACGAAAAGTTCCTTGTGTGTGCGTGTGTGCGTGCATAAGTCACGGATCCGAATGGAAATGTCCAATAACTCCTACAATCTTCGCTGTTATTGGCTTGGACTTGGAGTCCTAATTTCGTAATACATTAAAACCACTTATATGCCCCACAATCAGTTGAGATAATCGGGAATGCTATTCATAGTCTTGTAAAGTTTATGAATCTGTTCGTGAAGTGAGTTAGTGTATGCGTTATCTGAACGAGCAAACACTGACACGTTTCCGCAGACCAGAGCAATCGAGAACAGTTAATCACGACGGCTTATCAATAGCATTTCCTAATAGTGTGACTTTAAGACCAGGGGTTAATTACAAAATGTGACAGTCTGCATGTGTTGTTGTGCTATCCAGAGTGTCATAGTCATTTACAACGATTGTTGAATTTTGTTTTTGTGGTTAGTTAGATTTTTCAAGCTTCATGTTTATTCAAAATGATAAGTTTGATAATTTTTGATAAGAGAGCCGTTGAAAAATACGAAAAAATGCTTGAAAGTTTCTAATTCACAATTCCAGTGTGGTGCCGTTACATCCACTCATGCATGATTCTTTTATGGTTTCCATCATACCTTCCTTCCTTCCAATTAGGCATCACATCAAGCTTCAAAGAGCCACCCACATCCATGCACCCATAAACCCACTTATTCTTTTCAGTCCTTCCTTCTTTCATCGGCATCCATCTATCCCTCCATCCATCCGTCCAGTCATTCATCAATCTATCCATCCACCCATTCATCAATCTATCCATTCATACATCCGCCCATACACCAATGCATCGACTTTGCCATCCACCAATTCATTAATCAAATCCATCAATCTATCCAACAATATCTGAAACCTTTCAATGCATTTGTTTGTTTTAAAAGTGCATCCATCATATATCAATCATTCTGCCAATATTAATTCTCTCCAAGCCACTCATCCATCTCCATTCCCCCTTGATTTGACGTTACCTCATCGCTACATTTTCATAACTGGCTTGAAAGAGCGTATAATTCAGAAATAATTTATTTGAAAATTATTCAAAGTTTCTTAAGCTCAGCAATACAACTTCATTTCGAAGTAACCTACTTTTCAAAAATAGTTTTGCGATTTTTCATTCAAGTTCTTCATCAAACAAACAATGGAAACTGATTCACCCTTCAACACTCATAATTTTTCTTTCATATCTTTTCATTCCTTTGTCCACAAATTAGCCTGTAATAATTTAAAACACTTTGATTCCTTTGCCTTCTAAATTTCTAGAATAAACCCAAATAAAGCTGTTTCAGAAACAATATTTTATAAACTTTATAGCCTAAAAGCCTTCTCACCACTCCATAAATTCTCACTTCAAAGAGCACCTCTCAAAACCATCTTTCACAGTTCTCGAAGATGAGTTCGAGAAGCATCCAGAAGACGCGAAGGTGGAGCCCGGTGGAGAAGCATCCTTCACGTGCCTGCCTCCGAAGGGGGAACCCTCTCCCCACGTCAAGTGGCGCAAGGACGGAGTTGAACTGGAGGAGAG
This sequence comes from Piscicola geometra, assembly GCA_943735955.1. Taxonomy (NCBI): domain Eukaryota; kingdom Metazoa; phylum Annelida; class Clitellata; order Hirudinida; family Piscicolidae; genus Piscicola; species Piscicola geometra. The sequence goes on along the minus strand of OX030959.1, from coordinate 454,146 downwards.
TCTGGGTTACGACAGCGATGACGATCGAACATTGATCATTCCTGCCGTCGAGAAGGAGGACGTGGGCAGTTATGTGTGTGTGGCTTACAACGAGGCAGGTGAGAAGGAAAGCAGACCTGCTCTGCTCGTCGTGAAAGGTTCGTGCTGGTGGGGTGATTGGCTTGAGGGTAGTGGTTCACTTTAATTATTTTTATAGTTTCGTCTAAGGGGATTACTTGATATTTTATGTTTTTTGGACTGATGTTTGACTGGATTAGAGAATGGATTAATGAGTGAATAGATGGATGGATAAACAAAGCAAATAGAAAAGTGTGTCAATAAAAGTTTCAAAGATTTATGAATCAAATAATTAAAATGGCACCAGATGCTCACATGTGGCAAATGACATTGTGCTCAACACGTCTGATTAATCTCTCATTTAAAATGTTTATTTAATAACAAATTTTAAATAATTCAATTAAAATGTAATAGCCCGTCTTTAAATTGTTATATATTATAGTTATGCTTTAGTTATTGCCCCATAATTAAACTTGATTGATACTTCATCGAATTTTTTATTTCAAAGTACTAAAATAGGTTGAAATTGGCGAAAGTGTAACATAGTGAGAAAGAAAAATGCTGCAATCTAGTTTCAACAAACCTCCCACATTGTACCTAAATGGATATTTAACTCTTACAAATGCACTTCTGATTCAAAGCAGATCTGGAATTTACTTAAAACCCGTTTTTTGTTAAAGTTGAAGATTTGAAAAATAGTAATCTTCTCATATAGCTTATTTGAAACTATTTAAAAATAGTAGCATACAAAATATTTAAAATGTAACAATAAATTTTTAAACTTTAAAGAATGCCTTATGACCCTCTTTTCTGAAGAGTAAAGCATTATTACTTGCACACTACTACACTCGTTAGGCTAGCTTCAATTCCTGGGCGGTGAGTGAGAAGGGCAAGGTATTCAGCGCCTTACACAAGTCATTCTATACAATCTCATACAATCTCTTTATGCTTCTCTATCAAGTCCAAATAAAGAGAATGGATGGTGGTGATAAGAGTATCATTATCTTGCCTATCATTTAAACTCTTTTAAAAGCCACTCATCTCACGTAAACGAATTTTATTCTAATACATATTTTAAATATATATTTTGAATATATCTTCACCACAAAGCTTCATTAGGAGTAGTTACAAGAGTTAGAGGGCCATTTCAATCAGCATTAGTGTTCTTCAGCCTAGTGCCTAACAAAGGCCGCATCCTGTCTTCAACCTTCATTAGCCTAGGAACTCACACGCTACTTATGTGCTAATGAAAAACCCTATATAACTATGTAGTTAACGGGGAATAAAAAAATATATAAACAATACAATAAAGATAAAAATTACTAATTAAATTATAAAATTGAAGTAATTAAAAATCCTTAAATCTCTTGATGATATTTCCACAATAGAGATCACAATGGCGATAGAGGTCAGATATTATCAGCTCATAAATCTAAAGCGATCTGATGTGACCACCGCACATCGCACCTTTGATGTCTAATGGACATTCCTATAGCACACAGTTATAAGGTTAATTGACAAGAATGTCATTCAGATAAGATAATTATGAATGGACCTGCTGGCGCTAGGTGGTGTGAAGGTATCGCCCCAGTTCAAGGAATATTTTATATCTATTAAACGGGAAATATATTTATTCTTACTGGAGTTGCTTATTACTTAGAAGAAAAGTTTAAAACAAGTTGCGTTAGATGGAAGGGAGTGGGTGATTTTGATTTCACCCTTCTGAGAACACATAAGTGCTGTGGATCTTATTGCTGCAAATCCTTTTGAGAATGATTAATGAATCGTATGTATGTGACGCTGCATCGAATGTTTGGCTGTTTTTATGTGTGCCGGTGGATGTCTACATAGTTATTTGTGTGAGTGTCGGTATTTTTGTTTGTATGCCTGGGTATGTCTTTCATGACTGAGGTTATTAGAGATTGTCACAAGGAAATGTGGCTCAGCAGATAAGACCAGTTCGCTTCAAATACTCTGACATTTGCTGTTCAATTCACCATCTATTTGGATTTTAAAAATTTATTTGACTTTTAAATATATGAGCTTTAATATATAATTTGATAATTTTCATAATAATTTTATTTATAATTTATTATTTTATTCTTTTGTGTGATTAAATGACCCTTTAATATCTTCGATGACCTGCGTCTAGATAAAGATTAATGTGACAATACTTTATTATTATTATCATTTTTATTTTGTTAATAATATTTGTGTATAGTTTTTTGTTATCATCTTTATTGCCATAATTTATTTACAATGTTTTCTTTGCTTATTGTTTCGTTGTAAGGGTCAGAGTGATGATGGTTGAAGCTGAAGTTTCTTTATTCTTTAATCCATTTTTCTTTCCTTCCAACTTCCATTCTAGTAAATCATTTATTCAATTAGTTTTAGAATAATACATTAATAAACATATAATTATAGGTTTGAAAATTTGCTTTAATGATTATTCTTACTTTTGAGTCACAAACCTTATGATAGAAAAAAACAGACAATTATGTTTGCAATTTCAATTAATTACTTTTAACACGTGTATTAAACGTTGAAAACTCACCTGTATTAGAATGTCACCAGAGCGAAACGTCTCGAAGCCATTGTAGCGTCCCATTATGCCAGTCACACAAGCACCTGTTTGCATGCCTGCTCACCTGATGTGTTTGCTTGTGAATATGTCTGTGTATGTTTGCTTTTGCATGAATAGAGTCAGAGTAGGACAGAAAAGCAAGGGTTAATATTCCTCTTTCAAGCCATTCACATCATCCCACCTTCATTAAGGAAACACAATTATTGTAGGACAGCACCCCAATCTAATCTGGATCCGATCTTTAATGTGCTGAGTGGTGTGTAATGCAGGTGTTGTTCTAATTGCCGGTTGTTGTAAATATGTTTTTATGTTTTTTATTTGTTTTTTAAACTTTTTTTATATGGTCTTATACATTTTATTAATTAGATTTTTAATTTATTCAAATAATAAAAACACTTGAAAATAGTGTTTAAAAGTAAATAAAATTAAGATCAATGAAAGGATAATTGCTTAAAAAAGTAAAAAAGATATGCAGAGGGTTAGGAGAGAGACATTGTTATTTAAAGGCACAATTAATGTAATTTCCAAGCCAATAAATTAAACCTTTAATCTCGAGATACAGACTACCACTAGGGTCAATGGGAAGAAGAACAAGAATAAAAAGCTATAGAAACAAATAAATATCTTAAACTATGGATTTGGTTAAGATAAACTTATGGTTAAGATAAAAGTAATTATTAAAATAATCAAATGAAACTTCACAAAGTTTATTTTTATAGGAGAAACCAAATGAAAATCTTCAAAGTTTTAATTTTAATACTGATTTTCATTGTCGCCCTAATATAATTTATCTTTTAAAAAATTACTAAAACTTTAGCGCAGATTTTAAAGCAAGAGTTCAGCAGAAAAGGGAACAGGAAGACAGTAGTGTAAATACAATGCCGCAATTGAATTAAACGTGACTGGCCATCTGACTCTGGGCTTAGTCTACAATCCAAAATTAAGCCGGTTTATAGACATTACAACGATTAAGATGGAAGTGATGATGATGTTGTTGGCCATGCACATGAAGAAGGGTTGAATATACAAGAACATATAGAGGATTTGTAAACTCCATAGAGTTCCCTCAGCAGTGCCTTGTGTAGTGCACTTGCCTCTTCCGGCAAGCGAAGAGCACTTATTACAAAAAATAAAGAAAAGCAATAAAAAATAAATAAATATGTTTGTTTTTTTATGTAACAATGTTTTTAGACTGAGTGTGAATAAAATAGGTGTTTGCCATTCCACATCGTCATGAAGGTGCAATATAAAGTTTTCAATACAACATGATACCTCGGCCTATGGCAGGCAGACAATTTTTGTTAATTATAAAAGTCTAGACATTCCGGGAAAAAATAATTTTTTAAAGAGTATTTAACTTGAAGATGTAAGTACCCTGCAGTAGGAATGATATTTTCGCTAGTTTATAACCGAGCGTGTTCTGTACATTACTGAATGTACCTCTTAAAAGTAACAATCCTGTGCGATAGTTTTTTACTGTATAAAATATAATTTTTCGAAACGCAACTGCAACTGCTGGTGTTGCTGTGCGATTCATTTTTTAGTTTTATTTCTAGTTTTTTTGGCATGAGTGTTACAGATTACTGTGAAATTATAAAAAAAAACATTCACTCTATCAAAATAATTCCTTCAGCTAATAAAAATTTACTACTTTAACCACCACTGCTATTACCTTTCCAACACTAATGCAATAAGTAACACTACTACTACTACCACCTCTCGTCCATCCATGCAACATCTGTTTCAGAGCATCAAACTCTACTGCATATTTCTTGCCTCTGTATGGTAGTAATTATTGTTGTTGTTTCTCAAAGTCTGAACTTTGTCTTGGCATTTTCTTTCTTTATATCTTTTGTTTTAACGTTCGTAGTAGCTCGAATTTAAAATAATAAAAAAGTTTTCTACAGTAGAGTGAAGTGTCGTATGAGCTTGAAAGAGGTTTAATGTAGAGAACCTTGCGACCATAGAAGCTACAATCCTCCTTTCAATGAAACAAGTTATACCCCTAAAACTTCGCTCGTCTCTCTATTTGAAAGGCTGAGTGTTGCAAGCATGAGAGGAGATCAGTCAAGGATGCATACATTCTCGAGTCTTTACATAAAAGGGTCTTTGTTCTTCAAATTGCTGATGATTTAGCTTGCGACATTAATGAACTTTAATTATCACAAATAGCATTGCAATGCGTGGTAGTTAAGCAGCCATTATGAGTAAAGATGAATTATGAGTCTCCAAGGCTATAACAAAGCCTCATGCATATTTGTCATTTTTAATCCAGTAGGCTCTGTGCGTGTTTGGTGTTGTCATATGTGTTTATGTTAATCTTTGAGTAGATCTTGTGTTTGATTGGTTTCCATGTTTATATTAATATTTTAACAGCGTGTTTTTCACGTTCATGCAACTTAATATGCTTTTAAAGTGCAAGAAAATCATTCTACAACTCACTCAATTTCAAACTTCAGTTCCAGAATTCACTTTTTATGCATAAAATTGATCGCAAATTGAAATCGTCACATAGAAATTGTCGAAGATTGAAAGTTAGGTTTAGGGTTAAAAGTCATTACTAATTAATTTCAAGCCTGAACTTACAAATAAATAGTTTCTAATTCAATTAAATAACCTATTTTTAAATTATAATATACCCTTTTTGCAAAGGCTCAAAATGAGCTACATATTTTTTTAAACTGAAAGTCTTTTGAAAACTTTAAAGTACAATCGCAATATCAAATTTCCATTGGAGATTAATGATGCTCGTAACAAGTACCCCCTCAGAATCAACTTGCACTGTAATTTTTAACAAACATAATAATATTGGAATAAATTATTTGGAACCAGTTATTCTATAGTTCGCAGTGAAAAAGTTTTTAACGATTAGTTTTGAAAATATAGATTTAAAAGTTGGTATAAAGTTGATGATTGATAAAGAAACACAAAATAAAGTATGGAAAATAAATATAAAAGACATTTTAAGGCCTTAATTGTTCGGCTTCACCTCGAGCCTCAACCGCAGTGCAGAGTGATCTTGTGTTCTTATTTTTTTGGGGCTTATGTTTATGTTTTAATCTTGTTTATGAGTGTGTGCTTGTGTGTGTATATGTGATTGTTGTGTACTTGTGAATATGTGATTGGGGTGCACTAGTAAGTATGTGAGTTCTTTTCTAATTTTTTTCGCAATTAAAAATCAAAACTCAACCAAAAGCAGACGAAAAAACTTTTCAGCACTAAACTTTTCAACAGTTCAAGTGAATTTTGAAGCATAATTGCAGACACACACTTCTCACGCTGTGTCTGCAACACATAGATCTCAATGATAATGTCTTGTTAGGTGTCTCTAATACCCTCGCTCCTGATTTAGTAAACTTTAAGTATGTGTTACTTAACTGAATAAGCATTTATTCATCAATTTTCTGTTTTTATTTTTATTATTACATTCATATATCGTGCAAAAATCCATTCATCTACAGATAAATCTGAAGAAGTTTCATAGTTTCATCAGCGTAGAGAGCCTTCATTCCACTCCACTTTAATGATGTCTTTTGAAACATTATGATATGAATAGTTATGATATTTGAATTAGTTTATTTGTGATTAAAGACTTTTTTAAAATATAGAATTTTTTTTGTTTTTCAGTATTCGTACTTCTAAGGCCTTCGACCCGGAGTGTAATTTTAACTTCTGACAACGTTGGAGTAAGGCGGAAAGTGGCTCAAGTTGCGAATTCTAAAAATTAAATCCTGCACTGAAGCTTTTGACGTTGAATCGTTGAGATTTTTGTACACAAAAAGAAGCTGCAAGTTGGTACAAACCTATTTGGGTAAAGATAAAATTGTATCATAATGTAATAAAAGTTTTTCTGTTCATATCATTGCTAATGTTTGTATGATAAAATGCTTTAATAATTCCATGGGTTCTTCCATGTTCACTGGACGGGTGCATGCAAGTGTTTAATTTATGTCGCGTCGAAGTTTTACAGCTTTGTATTTCAACAATCTTTATGCATAAAACTTAATTATCATCGTGCTTAACTTATCTCTTTGAACTCTCTGCATCGACCTTTCTGGATCCATTTCAGGACTTACTATGCCAGAACGCAACGGGATTTCGTAAATTTATGGACTGCAAACAACTTCATACAAAGTCTGTTGCATTGATTAAAGACGCGATTATGGTCTGCAACATTGTTGTGGTTTCTTTATTGAGATCTTTTTCTCATCCTACTAAACAAAATTTCAATGAGTTGTGCATTGGTGCAGTGGTGCATACAACAGCATAGTAACCCTGCCCTATCTCTCCATGAATCTACTGGGTTTTTTCTTTATTTTCTTCGGATATTATTATATTTTTTTTCCTATTTGTGCGAAACTTTTTAAAAATCCTTTTCGGTATATTTTTATTTTTTAAAGTGTCCAAGTGTATTATAACATAATCGAATTTTGACACAGAAAAAGAACAAAGCTTTCGAGCTGATTTTGTTATTATATGAAAAGGTTATAAACAAACACAAAGATGTTTCCAAATATATTTCGAAACTAAATTCATTTATATATCCACAAAGACGTCAACTTTCTTCCGAACGAAGGTTCTTTTATGGCATGACAATGAATCTACCTCGGAGGATCAGACTTGTAGATAACCTCGGCCCAGACTGCTGTACGCCGTTGTACTTTTGTACAGTGACCATAAACTCTTCTGAGACAAAGTGTTTCGGCCTTTTATGAGATTTTATAATTTATTAAACTTGATATAATACAAATAAATTCATATAAAAATATTTTTATTGAATTAAAAAATTTTCAAGTCCGATTCTCAAACAAATTCTTCAGCCAAGGACACAGGTCTAAACATTTAAACTTTTCAAGTATTTTGTCTAAAAGCAATATTGCCTCACCAATTGTTATTTAAAGATCTGAGCGTCTTCATTATCATATTTTGTTGCAAAAATCGAAATTTTCAAATAAATTAATTTGATCAAATGTAACAAATAAACATATTCCAATAAAATCCATGGGATATATGGCATCCTAGTACGCATTAAATTGGTTTTATGAAAGCTTAAAATGCAAGTAACTTCAGTAGAAAAAAATCTTTTACAGCTCAAAGTTTTCAAAATATTATTTTTTTCTTAAGCATTTAAACAAAACTTTTGGGTCTAGTTATGTGAGCACAAGTAAATTTTGGCTGGCTAGTTTTTAACGTTATTTTGCGTTTGTCGATTAATGTTGTAAGCATACAAAACCGCATCTTGTCATATTTCAAATGTTATTAGCAATCGTGAGCAATCCTATTTCATAGCAAAACTCAAATTTTCTGGGATTCTCTGTTTTTCTAGAGCAATTTGGAACTTTCTGGGTCAAACACAAATTATAATTAAAGATTTTACCTTATTACTCCAATCACACCATCTTTCATGAACCCCTGAACCGCCGCTGTACATTATTAGTGTTTTTTCTGTTAAGCCTTAGAACACTTTCCTATTTTTCTCCTTATTCCTTTATCTACGGAATCCTTTTTGTTATTCCTATTGTCTTTAACCCGGAACTTATTAGCCTATTAAGACTGATTTAAACGACTCGACGGAGGTTTTTCCTCTCTCAATCTTCCATCGTTTATCCCTCATCTGCCTAACAATAGTTCTCCAATCTACCCACCCATAGATTCACTCACTTTTATCCATCTAGCGTTTCACCATCCAAGCACTGTTTTCTCCACAACCACCCTCCCATCCCTCCACTCTTCAGCATCCTAATTTAATGGGAAATTGTTTCTGAAGCAGGTTGATCCACTCAGATCAAATGCTGTTTCTGCCACATTAACATTTGAATCAACTGCCTTCACAGCAAACTCAACAAATATCTCCAACGCGTGTTTCAGTCTTCATGACTGTACTTGGCTGCTTTATTACGTTTTTAAAGCTTTTGTCTCTTCATGGTCGTGCCTTTGTCTTGTGTACGTGTCCATATATGTGTGCTTTTGTTTGTTTTCATTTTTCGTAAGTTTTTAGTGTCTGTATGCGCGGATACGTTTGAAAGTGATATGTAGATTGTAGGTAGTGTCATGTGTATAATGGAAGAGTCAATGCTGACACCAGGGCAATTAGAGCTTGTCCTAATGATGATGGTGGCTGCTTGCTTCTTGATGGTATTTTAACGCTAAGTACCTCCAACTCCCACAACACGACAGACTACAGTTGCATTAATAATCATCTTTTTAATTAAATATGTTGTTTTAACTTTAATTTTTGAAACAACAAAAATTCTAAGAAAGTTTTGAAACAACCTTTGCATAACCCAGCACTCCTTCACGTCTCACAAACCGAGGGTAAATCACGCCCACAAACACGTTGATTCTTAGAAGTAACTTTCAAACAGTGTTTTCATAATAAATGTTTTCAAACTTGTATAGATTCAAACTTTAAAGTCTTTTTGAAATAGAACTGCCAGGAATGTATCCGTGCTTTTTTATCGATTTCTTTTTATTGTATGCTGAGTGTGAAGTCTAATTTATTCAAAGCTTTAAGTATATTTTTGAAAATCTATATTTTTCATCATTTAAAAAGTTATAAATTGAAAGAAAAAAATCAAACATTTCATACAGAAAAGCCTCGTTTGGTTCAAGGACCCCGGAACAGTGAAGTGAGGGAGGGGATAGATGTGGTGCTGGACTGTGTGGTGAGGGCTGATCCCGCTCCTGTGGTGACGTGGTCGAGGAATGGAGGCAGTGCAGAAGGGGAAAGGTGAGTTGGGAAAAGTTATTTGTGAAGTTAATGTAAATTTTTTGGATGTCTCAGCTATCTAGGTTTATCTTGGGAGTTTAAAAAGCTCCAGTAATGAACCAAATTGGAATGGAAGGAACAAGCTTATGAGGCTATTGCATGCAAATAAACGATTCTGAAGTTTTCAAAAATAAACGAAATTAGACAAAGGTCTTTAAAAAAAAGTTAAATTTTTCTAAAAGAAAATCAAATGGTTACATTTGAAATTTAAGATAAAAGTGGGGTGTAGAAGGTAAACGTAGACCAGGGAATGTTTTGAATTTCCGTCAGAGCTATCAAAAAAGCTTCCGAAATTCTAGAGCGAAGGCGCTTTCGCCTCAGATATTGAGTTACGATCTTTTTTCACGGCATTTTTGTAATCTAAGGGGAAAAGTTGAACTTGTAGGCATTTTAAATTAAAGTTTCAACAACTTTTTTTAGAAATAGTTTAAAACCTTGGAAGCAAATAGCTGCAACTAGGTATTTTATTATACAGACTAGTGTATTATTTTGTTTTTAGCGACTTCAGAGAAATAACTTCAAACACACGATTGATTCTTTGATCAAAACTCCAAACCTGTGTGCACATTCACGACCGGCTTCATTACGGACTTCACTCAATGCAAATGCCCGCAAGCTCCTAGACCCCGTTTAGAGTAGTCTCAGCGTTCATAGTGGGTTAATTGGGTGCAGCAAGATCATTTCAATAACACCCTCAAATCTTAGTTTTTTGAAAAAGAAAAAAAAATTCATTTGAAAAAGAGCTTTTAAATGTTCTCAAAGCAATTTTTATATTCGTATTTTTAAATGTTTATTTTTGGTTCAATTTTAATATTGTCTTCGAAATACAATCCAGTGTGGGAATCTTCTAACTGAAAAAAAGTCTTAAAAGATGCTATAAAACCTGTAGTGCAAAAAAGCTCTTTGATAATGGTGACTACCAAAGTTTGCATCTCTTAATTGAAGAGGCGCTGTCCGTCACTGCGCCTAAGTGTGCGTTATTCCTCTGAATTGACACTAACTTCAAGCACTCAAACTCCGCAATGACTATTTTATTCGTATTTGTGTCGTAAATAAATATATAAATAAATAAATACATTGGTTAGGCATGAATATATAGTGATCACGTGTGCATTTGTATAATTGTATTAATATATATATAGTATAAATAAAATAGATAAAGAAAGGCCAGTGTTTACGTTGAAATAAAATTGAAGAATTTATTTTATTTTCAATTCTCTTGCCTCCATCTTTCGTTCACTCTGGTCCATTAGAGAAAAAGATTGAAGAATGGGAAGGACGAGCGTAAAGAAAGATTCAAGAATAAGATAATTCTACAAACGTTAGAATTATTTAATAAAAATAATTTTGTATACTATTTTTTATTTTTATCAAAACCAATATCAGTGCCATAAAATCGATGTAGTGACTGGAGTGAGTTTGCGTAGGGATTTGTCATAAGCGTCTTAATGAAAACAATGTTTGTGTTGTAGTGCCGGAATGAATGCACGGAAGAACCGATGGAAGGATTGGAGAGTTTTGTATTTAAACCTGGAACTTTAAAATGTTTTTTTATTTAAATTTATTTTTTTGGAATTTAAATAGTTATATTTCAAAATATTTTAATTTTCAAGTCCAAACATAAATATTTGAATATTTTATCACGCGTGAAATAAATTTTAAAACAAACTGCGGTGTTTGAATCGACTCGGGTAAATTGTTCTGACTGTTTGTTTGAAAGTTGCACACGAGTCGGCCACAATATTCAGACTCCCTTGTTTCATAGAGCCGTCAGACAAAATAAATGGATTTTGTTCAAAGTTTGCAACTCGAGAGTTACTGAACAGCCTGTTCGAACTTTCGAAAGAACCGCAAACAAGTTCGAACGAAAAGTTCATAAATAAAGAATATAAAAATAAATAATATAAGAACCCCTTTGAAGGTCTCTACATAACTTATGGCCGAGTCTAAAAAATAATTAAACAGTCTCACATATAAACATGTATTAATTTCTCTGAAGGACCATATAGAATGGAAACGTTTCAAGTTAATACTGCAAAAATAAAGGGATCGTGAATTGCGCTTTTCGAGTGGGTGTTTTATTCTCGCTGGCAATGAGATTGAACGGCATTTAAATAGAGCATGCAATACTGGAATGGACTCTTTGTTGTCGGAACCCCTAAAATAATATTGTTCTTAACGCATAACAGAGAGACTACTTTTGGCGCTGCCATCAGTGCTGCTCCTTCATACAATAGAATACGTTTGTATTATTTCCAGCAGCTTATGACTTGTTAAAGTTATCACCCAGACTATTTTGAGCGCTTGGGGCTTTCCTAATAAACGAATGCACAATTCGCTGCCTACTTTATTGCTTTCCCCTTTCTCATATCGCTTTCTTCTCACACTGCAGCCTCCACCACTTAACACCACAGCTACCTCCCTTGCTTTTATTTTTTTAATTAATAATTTTATTATTACAAATTTTTAAGATTTTCAACTTGTTTTTTTTTTTTAATTTTGACGGTTGCTTATTTTTTGTCACAATAGATTTTTTTTGCTCAGTTGCAATATGACAATGAATAAATTGATTGTAATGCTATCGGATGCATTGTCAGATAGTATGAAATGTGGCTATTTTATCAGAAAGTATAAAAACTTTTATAAGCGATTTTTACTTTTTTCACTTCATAGAGATCTGTGGTTTTTTGAGTATATTCTCTATCCTCCTATTGAGAAACTACAAGAAGGGGACATAAAGCATTGGCAATTAGCGTCTATGACCGATTCAGGCATCAATAACACAGAGAAAATCTTAATTTGTTTTTATTTCATCCATTCCTCTTTCCTTCAAGCCCACCCAAGCAAGCTCACATTACTCAGACAATGATATAAGCATTCGCAATATCCCCTAATGAGATCTTTCTTTGTTTCAGTTGAAGTGTTTTAAAATTCATTTCACCAACAGCCCACGCTTAAACTCTTAAACTCTCGTCACAATTCAGATTCTCCGTTCTGGAAGACAACAGTTTGAAGATCAGTGGAGTGAGACTGGCTGACCAGGGAGTCTACAAGTGTGTGGCGAGCAACCCCGACGGAGAAGTCAGCTCGGAGGCGAAGCTTACTGTGCAGAGTAAGTGGTTTTATGGTTCCATTTGTGGTTACAGAGTGATCAATGAAATGTTAAAAATAATTTTTCAAAGTTCTGAACATTTGCGATGAAGTCATAAAAGAGTTTTCTGCTCTGGAATTTTGATGGGAGCTCCAGGAATCGTAGTGGTTCATAACTTTTTCACAAGGCAGTAAAAATGTTGGAAATGGTGATTGTTGATGATATAATTTGAGTTTAAATGCCTTGAAGTGGCAATCTTTCGCGGAAAAATCTTTCCATCTAGAGTTTCTTCTTTGTTATTTAGTGTAATTTTATTCGAGCGGCTGGAAAAACTAGAAAATGAAAGTTTCAAAATTATGTGAGATAGACATGTTAAGAATACTAAATTTGAAAACAACAAAAAGATGCAGGTCACTCGCAAGGGAAAGGTTTTTGGATGTTTTATATAGCGAGAAGCTTTGAGGTATTGAAGGACTCTGCTAGAATGCCAAAAAGTTAACTCCGGTCATAAAACTTACACTTATAAAACAAGCATTGGAGGATTTAGTGATGATCATAAGAGGTGGTTGTGGGGAGGAAGATAACTTTGGGATCAAATGCATTTGGTGCGGTTGATGAGAATGATAACAAAGATGGAGTTTATGTGAGAGAGAACCATTGGAAAACTAAGAGACTCATGAGGAGCAATAATGAAGTGAAGAGAGTTAATTAAAGTGCTTGGAAGCACTCAGAAATTATACACCAATCAGGAACTTCTAATTGAAAACAGAGCTTCTGACACACACGCACAGTCATGCATCGGAAGCATTTAGAAACTCGCGCAAACACACAACATTTAAATTTTCCTTGAATAAACATTTTTCCCAAATACATGTTAAATCCATACTTGAAAAAAACCATCCACTTGCGCAGAGAAATTTCACATAAAAACACACAAGAACACACAAGCACCGACCAACACACATCGAAATATATCTCCTCAACGTCCAAGTTATAACATCTACTTCATTTTGAACGACGCTTATTGCACACATTCATAAAATCATCACCTAAAAAAATTCTCTCCGGTAACCATCAACATAAAAAAAACATTGACGTATAACAAAATAAGCCTAAAAAAGTTACAATAAAAAACTATTTTATTAAATCCTATATTTTGCGAATTCTAAAAAAGCACTCGGAAGGGTAGTATGTGTTTTGAGTTTGTCTAGTCCGTTTCCATCAGCACACAACTTTGAGAAAACCTTGAAACCAATGTTAAGAAGTTTAAAAATGTTAAAACTTTTTAAATAATCAAGATTTTGAGAATATATCTAGGAAAAGACTAAATAGAATATTAATTTAATCAAATTTAGTTAAATTGAGTTATGTTCAACTGTTTTATGTATCCATCTGAAGTGGTTACAATTCTTTTTCTGGAACTTAACTGAGATAAAGTATCTAATTATTTTTACAAATTGATTATTGGTAAATTATGAAATGAAAATAAATAAAAATAGAAAGAGAGACACAACGCATGGAGAAGTCTTAATACGAATTGATTGGACTGGATGAAGGAGTGATGCATTTGTTTGGGAGGATGGATAAATGAGGGCGAGTGTGGGAGTTTGCTTGGAGTGTCTGTGTTGTATGCGTGAAAGTATTATTTCGTTTATGTGAATATATGGGTGTTTACGAGAACATGTGTGTTGGTTTTATGTGGGAATTATTCCAAGATGATCACACGCACATGTGAAAATTAGATTTCAATGTGTGTGTGTTTCTTGTGGATATCTTCGTGTAGGTATGCGTGCAAATATGTGAGTATGTGTGTACGTCTGCGTGTGCACGTGTGTGCGTGAGTGAAGGCGCTTCCATGTTGGTTATCATAAAGGTTCTGACGGATGCACTGACTACGCCTCATGCTAGTCTGTCAAACAGCGTGGAGCTCCCTCTTCCCATTATAACTAATGGGACGTGTTAGGACTGAAGGCAGTGCTGAGCGATTTAGGCAAGCTCAGACTGTGATGAGACCATAAAGGGCTTTAATGCTTCAATTTAAAACAAGAGTGGAAAAATAATAAAATCCAAAAATTTAATGTACGTTTTTAGAAGTAAAAAAATTGTTTAAGTTTTTTTCCCTGTTTTTTGAATCAGTTTTGCCTCTCTATAATACCTTCCAATAATAATTATTTTTTTGTATCGTTCTACCCATCTCCGAAATTTATAGGTTTACCCATCTATTCTCTATTGATCAATAAATATTTTTTGAATTTCACTTTTTCTTATTTTTCAAGCACTTTATACAGTCCTCTTTCAATCCATCAATCAATCAATCAATCAGCCACCCATAAAGCTTTAGTTTTCAATTATATCTCCATAAATTGACTGTTCCTACTTCAATTAAGTAAATCTACCTCACTCGTACATTCTTTCTGACATTTCACTTTTCAAATAGCTTCTGCTTGCTCACAGATGTCAAAGTTATACTGGAATGCCCATCTTTGAACGAAAATGAAGAAAAATTATTTTAACGACTATACAAAAAAATTAAACTGACTTTATACATTTTCATAGATTATTTATGGAATAAAAATAAGATACTTTTATGAATTTAGTAGTTATCTTAAAGAATATAATTTTTTAAACTATTCAAACCAATTTATGTATTTTCATCTACGTATCAGTTTGTTAATATATAACCATTTATCAGTCTAAACAATTAGGCGTAATAATTTTGATAATTCCAAATAAAAGAAGATTCTCTCATTTATCACTTAGCCATCAAACTAGTCTGGTCTCACACTTTTCAATATTAATCTTAATTCTTTTGCAAATTATATCACTTCATTCAAAAATTATTTGTGAGAAATTCATTAATTTTATTTCCCACTCCAGCAATTCCGACCTTCCTGGTGTCTCCTGGCAGCAAGGTGTTGGGCGCCGGAAGAGACGCTTCTTTTGCCTGCCAAGCCGCTGGAAACCCACAACCAGCTGTTTTCTGGAAAACAAAAGAAGGATCGGTAAGGATGACTTGGAATGTGACCAGGGTTCTCAAGGATTTCAATTTATTATGGTCTTCAGAGAATAATCCGTTGGGTGTTTTGAATTAATTTGCATAAGAATTGGGAGATAATAGACTGAATGGAAATCTTTTTATTGGGGTTTTAAAAACTAGGTTTATGTATGCGAATCAATGACTTGCATTTGTGAAGTGACTCATACCCACTCAATATTCCGTTACGAAATTGTATTAAAAACCTCTTGATTGATAATTGAATCCATGGCTATTCTCTCTATCGACCAGCTTCCAGATTTACTACATATTTGCACTTTTTTAATATCTTTATTTTTTCCAATATCTTATTAATTTTTATACCTCCTACTGGACTTTTTCGGTTTAATAACGCCCATTAACTTTATGCAGCACTTCGTCTCAACTCAGGCATCCACTTAGTTTCATTTAAAGTGCTTTAATGCAGGCATCAAATTAGTAATTATTGCTGTTTCAATTTATTCGTAACTCCCAAAATGAAGTACTCTCATAAGAAACCACTTGAAAAACTTCGTTAAATCATATTTCATTACCCACTTAAATCTTTTAATATCATATCAAAACATCCCACCTTTCAAACTTCTTTCTTGCAGACCATCTTGCCAGAAAACCAGCAGGGCCCATACGAAGTGCTAGCAGATGGCACTTTGGTGATCCGGGCAGTGGTTGCTGAGGACTCAGGTCTGTACTCGTGTCAAGCCTTGAGTCCCAGTGGCAGTGCCATCTCCAAGGCCTCTCTCGTCGTCAAAGGTACATCGGGAGTATCGAATTGTTTAAATAAATAAATAAAAATAATAAAAATAGAGAGTATCAAATTATTTGTTTAAAATAAAGAATAAATAGTTAAACAGATTTTTTACAAATAGTATTGAACTGAAGTAGCAAGTAAAAGTTTTGTTTCGTGAAGATGCTCGACCAGGAACTTGGGTTAGAGGTTATCGGTGCCGGTAGTTTGAGAAGTGACGTTTTACTACGCATAAATTGAGTGCATCCCAGGTTGAAAGTAAGCCTTAACATTTTTTTCCAGTTTAAAAAAAAATCATTTTTTACAAGGTCACACAACACCAATGTAGGCTTGAGTAAATGGATGAAGAATTTCGATTGAGGTTGCGATGAGATCAAAGGTAGTTGAACAATGAAATCTTTTCAACGAGCCCACTCTCGACGTAACTGAAAGCATTCCAACAGTCACTTCACAGACTCTCCTTATCACACATTAATGATAGCGCACAACGCCGATGTAGCTTTACGAGCCTCACGGTGACAATCAATTAGAGGGTTTATTGACCACGTTATAAAGTATTCCATAAATTTGAATGATAAATGTTGCGACGGTGATAGCAGCTATCTCTTCTATGCGCCCTTTCACATCGAATTATCTTTTTTGAGATTACTCATATTAAAAATCGCTAACTCATATTAAAAATCGCAAACTCTTTGAGATATAAACATGAAAAGTCAAAGATATAAAAATCAACCTTTCAGAATTTGTATAATTAAAACTCTAAAAGAAACCAAATCAAAACGCTAACTTTATATAATATTTAAACAAACATTTTAACATATCTAAGATTAACCAACTGAACTTTCATCAAATCCATTCCTCCAGAGACTGAGACGACGATTCCACCTCTCTTGGGCTTCCTACCTCAGAATCAGACATTGCCTGCTGGAGCCTCTGGAGCCTTTTCCTGCTCCATCGCAAACAGAAGACTTTCTGGATACGATGGAGATGACAAAGATGAAGATGGTGAGAGGAGTGGAAAAGGGACAGGAGAGAGGCTTGTGTGGATGAGAAATGGACGACCTTTGGTGATGGAATACGAAGAAAGAATGTACTTGGATAACAAAGGATACCTCGTTGTGGAAGGTGGGTGGTTGGTGAGATTGAGGGGCAAATAGAATGTCGAGTGAGTGTGAAGGGTGGATGTGGAGGAATTCAAAGAAATAATCACTGATTCATGATGTATTATAAAGAAGCTCAAAGAAGACAATGTATCGTAAAGAAGGAAGAATAATGCCGAATGGATAATTAAGAAATGAGGAATGTTCTTGAGGAAAGAGGCCCTTAGCCTTGAGTTGGAGTGAGGAATGCCATCACATCTCTCATCTATTCAGCCAAACCACAATTGCCTCGTTAATGTCTCGAAATCAATAGTTGAGAGAGTGCAGACAAATGAATGTTCCTTTGTTTGGACGATGCACTCTAAATCCCCAAATACGCTATTCTTTTCTAAACCTTAGATGGAGAATCTTGAAAAATTTGAACAAACAGCAGTGCAGACTTGGATATTTTTGCACCATTTGTCTTGAAGTGTACTTATTGACATTTCAAGTATACAATTTTAAAATAATGAGTAAATTCAAACAAGGCATTACAGGACTTTTTCAGAAGGTTATTTATATATCTTATAAAATGAGCGGTGGCAGAAAAATAAGTGGCAGAAAAAACCACAAAGTCGTGCTAATGCATGCAACTAATGGTTCCGCAGTTATCCGCTTTTAGGACTGCAAGAGCCAAATAAATCACTTTAAAACGCATCAAAAACACCCGATCAATCTTTCCATAAGCATAGAAAATGCTTAGAAGACATTGGAAATGCACAAATGACATGAGAATGAGATAGCCCTGCAAAGTTCCAATGCCTGACATTTAAAATTCCTTTGAGAAATTTCAATTGTATTCAAAGATAATAGACAAGAATTGAGAAAGTCAGTAAATTAAAAAAGATCTTCTATGAAACACTTAAATTTTAAACAAACGTTAACAATAATTTTAAAATAATAGAAAATGAAAGGTTAAATAGATAGAAAACAAACAAAGGATGAATGAATGCTGAATAAACTTCATGAAGCGTCTTTAGTGAGATCTTGCAAGTGATTCTTCATTGCCAAATGACGGCTAATGGACTGGAGAACATAAACGTCAGCACATCAGTGAGGGAGACTTTAGGAAGGATAATGCCTCTGTAAAGAATTCTAATTACTGTTTATAAACAGCAATGTTAATAAGATTTAAATAATTTAAAAACATAGTCATAATTTGGGTTGCAGCCTTTCCTCCCTCGAAACAGATTTTTCTCGTTTGGCATCGAAAATCCTGGGTTGACGCCCTATCAATTACCTTAGTTACTGCATTAATTCTGCATTACTCAAGCAAAGGAACGTGCCTCACACCCCACGCATCCATCACTCCAACTCAACGTTCGGAAACGCAGGCTGATCATATTCCGTCGAGAAGGCTCGTAATGGCAAAGCCGCATATCAAAGAGAATTTATGGATGAATAAATGGACGAAGAAATCAATGGATGAAGGGAAGAATGGATAATAAAAAAATGTATTAATAGATTAATGGAAGAATTGATAATTAAAAAATGGATGAATGGATGGGGGACCGGAGAGAGAATAAGGATCGATGGAAGACGAAGGATTTGTTATGAAGAGTTGCATTAATTCCTCCTACTATCTCATAAAACAAATCACGAAAATGATTTTCACCACCTAACCTTGATTCTGCCCATTTTCGCATCCATTCATGTCATCCCTAGGGAAATATTACAAACTTTTATATAAATAGATTTGAAAATTCGCACCGATAGACGAATATATTCGTGTATGTATGTAGTTGTATGGGGGTTGAAGTATGGAGAGGGCATTAAAGGTCGTTTCACATCTTCATTACTCAACAATAGAACACGAAAAGCTTGAAGGGTGTATGCATCAGAAGACATTGAAGGATTCGCAAATCAAATTTAAAATTTTTTTTAATTTTCAAAAAAAATATTTTATTTGAGCGACAATGACTTTGTCGGGGTATTGAAGAGTTTGGTGATAGTGAAAAAATGTGAAAATCATTATGATTGAAATAGGATGCTTGACGACACTTTCAATTAATGTCAGGGTGGTGATGATGACAATTATGAAGATTCCAAGTCTCTCTATTAAATCCCAAACCAACTTTCTTCGAATTCTCAAAAACTCACTATCACTCACAACCATCATATTCTCTATCATATTCTCCACCTTCCCTCCATCATCCCTCCATCTTCCCTCCATCATCCCTCCATCATCCCTCCATCATCCCTCCATCATCCCACCATCTTCCCTCCATCATCCCTCCATCATCCCTCCATCATCCCTCCATCATCCCACCATCATCCTTCCATCATCCCTCCATCATCCCTCCATCATCCCTCCATCATCCCTCCATCTTCTCTCCATCATCCTTCCATCATCCCTCCATCATCCCTCCATCATCCCTCCATCGTCTCTCCATCATCCCTCCATCATCCCTCCATCATCCCTTCATCATCCCTCCATCATCCCTCCATCATCCCTCCATCATCCCTCCATCATCCCTCCATCATCCCTCCATCATCCCTCCATCATCCCTCCATCATCCCTCCATCATCCCTCCATCATCCCTCCATCATCCCTCCATCATCCCCTTTCCACAACCATCTCTTTTCATGACAGACCTGCAGAGGAGTGACACAGGCGTCTACTCCTGCCACTTGCACAGCAAGCATGGAGACTACGCATGGCATTCTTTCTTGAACGTCATGTCGAACGCCATGGTGACGAATGGAGGGGCCAGCAACATCTTTGTGGTGGGTGGGTAGGACGGGCGGGTGGAAGAGTGGATGGAAGGGTAGATGAATGAGTGGATGGAAGGATAGATAAATGAGTGGATGGAAGGACGGATAGAAAGGTAGATGAAGGGATGAATGGAAAAGTGGAGACTGATGAAAATCGGAAGTTTAAAAAATATTTTAAAACAGTTTTAACGGTAGTTTACTTTTCAAAAGTGGATGACCATAACCACTCCACAGGCTCCAGAACCAACCACCTATCCCATGCTGTCCAGCAAGCCTTCCATCACTGACGTCACTGAGAACTCACTCAAGGCACGTGCAATTGCTGTCAAGATTATCTTCTTCAACACCATCTCATTCTTTTACTCTTTATACCCTACTAAAACAATTTTCAACTTTTCATAATTTCAATAATTTAATCTCAAATAACCTGTCATTTCATCTCGATGGTCAAACCACTCATTTGCCATTGCAGGTGGTGTGGAAGAACTCCATCTACGCTCCACCTGCCGATGAATATTTCTTCCAGGTGGAGATGTTCTCGTACAGCAGAGGGCAGGTGTGTTGGAGTGGTTGTGTAATGTTGCAGTGGGTTTGAGTGATTGTCTGAAGTTAAATGAGATTAAGATCTGTAAATATTTTGAATTTTGGAGACTGTTCATAAACAATGCTAAAACGATACCCAAGGGTTGGACAGTGCTGGCTAGCCACGTGATAAACAACTGGTTTGTTGCAATGGACCTTGACCCCAATACTCTCTACTCATTCGTCGTCAGAGTCAGAACCCCTCTCCTTATTGGTCCGCCCACTCAGCCCACCCAGCCAATCAGAACAAAGGGTTTGTATTCTATATTGTTGTATTTTATTTTTCAATTCAATTTAACATTTTATAAATTGATTTTTGGTGCAATGGTGTTGGTGGTGATTTTGATTTCAAGGTCCCAAGACGTCATCATATCAATAAGTTTAAGCAAATACCCAGCATACTTACATTCTACGTCAGCTGTTACAAAATGTAATTTTTGTTTTTTCCTTAAAGGCTGTGACCTAATTTCTGCGAGTTTGAAAAAATGTTAATTAAAAAAAGCTTTCGAGTATTAGAAAAAATGCCTTTTGAGAAAAAACGTAAGGAAAAACGTAATGGTGATGAAAACAAACTAAACACTGTAATTACTACTAAGATAATAACACTTGGGGTAATAATTAAATAATTGTGAATGAAAATAATAATAAAGAAAAAGGCCACGAAGGAGAGCAATAAGAAGAGCAATTAAGAGGAAGCAAGCAGTTTAGGCCGTTAATCATTCCATAAAAGAGGTTTCGGTCTTTTAGAACGTTTTAAAGATATTTTTAAACTTCAACAATTTGTTAACAACTTTCTCTGTCAGTTTATATATATTTATATATTTAATTTTGTTTTACCAGGTGTTTTTAAGTAAGAAAGCTCTTAATAAGTCAATTATGAGTAATAGAATTCTAATCATCAAAATAACTGTTATTTTATTTGAATAAAATCTTTTCATAATTCTTAGAAGCATTACTTCTAGAACCCTTTTGTTTTTTTATAAATTCTGAGAAAAAATTTCCAACAAAAATTAAGTTATTACCAAAAGCCTGAAATCATTACTCTTTTTAAAATTGCTGTTTGTTTTTCTACTTTTTTTACTGATATTGTTAAGGGGTTTAATTGTTGGTTATCTGCTGAGTTATAAAATTTATAATTGCTTTTAACATCCGCATGAAAATAACTAGGGATTTAACTTTGATAATTCTTGATTACTCAACTCTTATTCTCTAAAACCACCCAAATACCCTATCAATGAACATCGCTCATCCCCATCCACACACCCATCCGTCACCGCAGGTAACAAAAGCATACTTCCCACCCAAGCCATCCACGACCACCACTGCACCCCCATCAACTCCAGCGCAGTCAACCTCACTTGGACGGCATCTTCAAGCACCTCATTCGATGGCTACAAACTCAAATACCACTTTGTTGGATACGCCCACTTGAATAAAATGAAAAACGAAAACGATGGCGATACTGGCGATAGCAGAAAAAACAATCTTTTGAAGCCACCCCAGCAACCTTCTGCGGCATGGCCTGAAATCACAATCCACTCGCCCAAACTAACTTGGGTGGTTCTGAGCGGCTTAAAGAAGAATGCCCGTTACATGTTCCACGTGGAACCGTTTGTGAGGAGCGCCAAAAAAGAGTTCTCAGAAGCCTTTTCGACCTTCGCCACCCCAGAAGACGGTGTGTTTGACTTTGAAAACCTCCAGAAATAATTCTTTTTCGTTCGTTCTGTAACTACTTTCATTTGTTTCGAATGCAAATCTGACTCCTAATATTGATTAATTCTTGTTTAGCTGATCAATCACCCATCAGAGTTCCATTTATAAAGACTTTCTTTGAAAATATGACAAATCCTTTATCGATTTGAGAAATTAGTTTCATTTCATCAACATTAAAAGCTTTTCTATCAAATTTGAAAGTAAATACGTGAAAAATTGAGTAAGCTTATTCATCCTTCACTTCACCCTTCCACCCATCAGTGCCGACCGCTCCTCCACAAGACATTCAAGCCATCCTCCTCAACTCCACCCTCCTGCGCCTCTCGTGGCAGCCACCCCCTCTTGCCGAAACCAATGGAAAAATCCTAGGCTACATGGTAACTCAGAGAAGAATTAAATAAAATGGATTTAAAAACGCAAAATTAATTTAAATTTCACTTTTAAACTCATACACCCTTTTCAAAATCTCTAAACTCCTTTCATTCTGCCACCACCATGACAGGTGAAACTGATCGTGAACGACTCGAGTCTGGTGAAGGACGTGCAGGTGAACAGCTCAGTCACTTCGATGCTCCTCTTCAACCTGCTGCCTCTGCTGCACTACAAGGTGCTGCTGTCCTTGCTGTTTTTGTTGTTTTTCTAGCTGCTTTAATATTTTATGTTAATTTTATTTTGAAATTAAATTTATGATAGATTTCCATTTAGTGTCTTATTTCTGCAGGTCCAAATAGCAGCATCAACAAGCAAAGGCCTAGGTCCTTACAACAGTCCTGTCTTTGCTGGTGCGTAGGTGTTCTTCTTGTTGTCTTACACAACTATATCGTATTTACCATTGTATTAAATTGATTTAAGCATTCACATCCTACCACAGAAACAACCAAAAACTAAATTAATCTAAACAAACAGTGGCAGAGAGTGATGACGTGGCAAGCCTCCTCGGGCAGCCCAGTTCAGTCATCGGCGACAGTGGAAGCGCTGAGACAAAAGTCTACACGGAAACTTGGTTCTTGGGGCTGATCATCGCCATCATCGCGTGCTGCATCTGGATTGCTTCTTGTGTCTTTTGCTTCCTTTTCTACCGCAAACGAAAACTCGCCAACACCTCTTCCACTTCTTCTTCCGCCTCTTCTGCTTGCAGAAAACCAGACAAAATCACCGAGACTCAGAAACTGATGCCTGTTATAAACAGTGCCTACCTCAACAACAACAACAACAACATCAACAACATTAATAACAACAATAACCTCAGCAACAATATCAACAACAACACGGATCTAACTTCCAAAGGTTTTAACTCTATGTTTTGATATAGATGGAATTAAATTATTCAAACCTTTTGAAATATAAATTTCACTGTTTTATAATCAATGCTTCGAGTGTATTCTTTCCAATTCATCAACGCAGAAGCTTCACGACAACAACAACACACACAACAACACACACAACAACACACACAACAACACCTCGCAAGCAAAATGGCGACTTCCACAAAGTTGTGCAACAACTGCAACAACACACTGATCGCCTCCTGCTGCTACAACCACTCAGTCAGTGACCTGGAGTGCGCCAGAGTCAACAACAACAACAACAACAACAACAACAACAATGTCACTAACTACAACAACAACCTCAACAATTTTAGTAACAATAACAATAATAATAATGGTAACTTCAACAATAACAACAACAATAACGTAAATAATAATAGTAATATTCAGTCTGCCTTCTACCAACACTCTCCCAACCAGCTCTACCACACGCGTAAGCATTTCATGATGATGTGCATCATTCATTCATCAAAGGAGCATCATGAAGAATGTTTAAACCTTAGTAACAGTTCACAATATTTACTTAATTTATTTTTTCTCCCCAGTTGCTCCTGCTTACGACGCCGCCAACAACATCAACAACAGCAACAGCCACAACTCAAACAGTGACCACTCTTCCAACACTTACGGGAATCTCATAAGTCTGCAACAACAGCTACAACAACAACAACAACAACAAATGCAACAACAACACATGCAACAGCAACAACAACATTTGCAAATGTTAGATTCAATGCCACCGTCTCTGCCAGCTTACCAAATCCCTCCACAACCAATCCAAGTGACACCACAATCACAACACCTTCAACAACTGCAACAAACCCAGCAACACTTGGAACAGCAGCGGCATCAACTGCAACAACGACTATTGCAACAACAACAACTCATGCCCCAACAACATTTCAACAACCACTCAAATGATGATTCATTTAATCAACTTTACAGTGAAGGTAGTCAAGGGGTTTCTATTGTTTTTTTCTTTCATTTATATTTTAAATAAAAAAAAGATATATCTTAATCAATTAGATTCATCAGTAGTGTAATAAACCTAAAGCATCTTCATTTATGTCTCTTTTCCCACAGATGATGTCATTTCTCCCGTGCTCTTCATCCCACCACCTCCACCTACCGAAGACTTCGTAATCAACAACAACAACGCTAACAACAACAACATCAACAACAACAACGCTAACAACAACAACGCTAACAACGCTAACAACGCTAACATAAACCATGCCAACAACAATGCCAACAATAAAGACGCAATACCCCGAAAGTTTGGAACTCTGGGCCACTCGAACAGCAGTGGCGGCAAAGACGTCCACTCAAGCAACGACCTAAACGTCAAAAACAATAAATGTAGTTTTAAGAATAAAAAGAATAATAAAGCGTGTAATAAGAGTAGTAATAAGAGTACTCCTAAAATACTCTCTACAGCCTCCTACTTCGAAGAAGACAACGATACCTGTCCAGGTTTGTACTACGGGTGTACTGTGTTTGTACTTGCTACATCTTATTGTGTTAATTCCAGTTTTTTAATTCAACATTTATACAATTAATGATTCGACATTATGACATCTCCATCCACTTTCCAGACGCCAAATCAAGTCTGTATGCGTCGTCATCACCCTCCTCCTCTTCATCCTCCTCCTCTTTGCACGCAAGAAAAGAAGAAGAATTTGGAAACAGAAAAAGTAGAAAAAATAAGAATCATAAAAAAACGAACAACAGTAATAACAGCAACGATAACAACAGTAACAATAGCAAGAAGAATGCCCAACTTTTGTTCTTGGCTCAGGACTTCCAGGATGACACGGAGTACGAAATAGGTTTGTCACGAGAGGAACTGTGAATTGATTACTTCGATCCTCTAACCTTGTGTTTTGATGTGTGTTTTTTCAGTTTTGTTTCAACATTTGTTTCTATTAAAACAGCCTAATATCAAGTTCGTAATATATTTTGGTAGTTCTATTTTTGTTTTATTAAATATATTTTGAATCAAATTATAATTCTACTTTTGTTTCGATGTCATGCAGACGAAAGCTTCAAGGACTCCTCCGTGTGTCCGTCAGATGCTGAAGTCATTCCGCAATTCTATCTCGTCAACAATAACAACAACAAAAATAATAATTTTAATAATAATAACATCAATAGTCTCAACACTATCAACAGCAATATTAATAATAATCAAAACAATGGCATAATCAACAAAATGAACAACAACAGTTACGACAATATACTTCCCATCAACAACCATAACAACAACAACAACAACAACAATGGTAGGTTGAATGTAGACAAGATGCTTGGAAACTTCAACGACTACGACTACATCAACAACTACTCCTACCTCGGCAACAACAACAACAACAACATCAACAACAATGTTCTTCTCACCAAGGTGGTTTCTTTGTGAATTAAACATACTTGAGAAAAAAACAAAAATAAAATTTTCATTGATTTTTACAAATTTAACAAAATATTTTTTTATCCCCTCCACGACTAACCCTTCTGCAGCTCTCGGACATCTAGGGATGACCCTTTCCATGCAAGATCTCATATGTTCACCGACCGCTGCAACTACACACCACCCATCCCTTCAAGTCAGCATCTGCCTGACTTTCCTTCTCTAGCTTTCCTCGACGATTCATCCATAAAGTTTTTTTATTTTATGTCGAACACCAAGACTATCCTGCCCGAAAGAACGTAGGCAGCTTTCCAACGAGGTCTCCTAAATGGAAGAATTCACGGAATGGAATATTTATTTGTGTTCGTTTATTTTATCTTTTTTATATTTTGTAATCAATTAGAGCATCATCATTATCACTAACATCATCATCATCACCATAATTTTCGTCTCATTGTCATGGTAATCAGTATCAGCATTCTTATCAGCCTTTGAAGGTTTTGCAACTTGATACCACTTAATTATTTTAATGAACTCTCAATTGTTGCCCACACGCAATTTCCACAACGCCGAACTGTAGAAGATAGCAAATAATGACTTCTAGAAGGTTCTGAACATCGTTATCTCACAATTTTTACTGAAATGTTTCATTTTATGAAATATATATTTAAGATAACTACAAAAACAAAAACACGCTGCACAACTATGCAAGAGTCTTTTGTACATTGCCACTATCCACTCTTTGTGTCACGTTTGAAGCTACTGAAAAGGCTAAACATTTTGTACACAATGTGGCCTAGAATATGTATTCGCCAGAAGCATTTGTCGTTGTATTTATTATTGTATTAAATCATAATACAAAATGGTTATTTAATGATTATTTTATATCATCCTGAACCATGGATGTTCAAATGGGCTGCAAAGTTTCTTTTGGTGCTTATACTTTTACTTGTCACTGACAACTCTGTGGAATTTTTCTCGACGATAGTATTTATGAAGCGATACTTTAAAATTTACAATCTCTTAAAAGTTATCCTTTAATGTTTTGTAAATATTATTACCCTCCAATATTTTCCCGAATTTATATCGTTTCGTAAGATAAGAAAAGAATAGTAATGGAATGGATGAGTAAACTGAATGAATGAAAAGTTGATTAATAAATTAATAAGTGAATGAGTGAAAGCTGGCAATTTTTATCAAGAGAGCCTTACTCTTCTCGAGCACACCTCTTGACTCCAAGCTTGCACCTCCAGCCACATCGCGCCTCTAAAGCTCTTGTTTCTTATAATAGTGTTCTAATGGTGCTACTGAGCTCTTAGTTATTTGCTGTTTTATTATCAAATCTTTTCAAACTTATTATTAGGTTTAAAACTAACCTTAAACTATCGTCTAAATGCAATTTGGTAAATAATTCTTTTTAAATAACACTTTTTACAAATTTATTTTTCACAATTTCTTTTGCAAGCAATACTTTCCAAGCTTGAGAATCTCACCATTTCACCCACTTCCGCAAAGGGAACAGTCCGTAGCATGCCACAACACACTCAATCAATAAGCTGAACGCCAACGTGTTTTCATGATGATATCGTCATCTTCTTTACCTTCCAATCACTTTCGCCAACTTCACACCACGTCGTTACCACACTTTTTCGCCTTCTTATTGTTGTTCAACTGGGTTACAGCTCTACATGTCACCATTTCGCTCATGATATTAATTAAATAAGGCAACTATTGTTGTACTATGAAAATGCATGTTTAAATACGCGACATAATCAAATGTAACACAGGCACAACATTCAGTTTCCAATGTCTACTGGGTGTTTCTGTCATCAGTGATATTTATGAAGATATTCTTGAAGGATCGTCGTTGTCACATTCAAACACTTTTTCATCTATCATAACGTTAACTCCTTCACAATTAACCTTGTTGAAAATTGTTAATATTTCTAATTTCAACACCCCATACTTGCTCCTACCAATGCATTATGATTTAAGTTATTTTTATTAAATTTTCAGTCTAAATTAATTAGCTTTTTTCTGCACTTTTATATAGTTATGCGTATTATTTCTTCTTCACTAACAATAAAGTTAAATCACTTATTTTGTTGCTGTTTTTGACTCAATTTTTGTCTTAATAGTTTTATTAAGGCTTGTAAAATACCTTTTTATTGCTTTTATTTTCAATTTTCGTCGTTTATAACTTTTCCAATTTTAATAAAAATTATTTCACACTTTTTGAAGCAAATAAAATGCGTATTCTCTTCACATTTATTTTCAATAAGAAATAAAAATAGTAAAAAATAACTCGGATATCAACTAAATTGACTTTCTTTCTTTTTCAATTTTCTGTTTAAATTTATCAGGAGCCCTGTGAGTGAATGAAGCTTGCATAGAAAAAACGACGATGAGAACAAATGAAATTTTTTAAATAACTTGTAAAAAATACCATAAAGTTTTCTATTTTTTCAACATAAATATGTTTGGAGCGTTGCTCTTAACTAAAATATACCAAAATAAATATTTGTCAAGTATCAAAACAAATAAAAACTTGGTTGTGACCTGGGATTGAAGGGATGTCTGGTGGTGTGGAACATTCGCATGAGCTCCTGCAGATTTGGTCCATCACCCCCATCCTCCATCCACCGACCCTGCACCATTGAACTTTCTTCCTCCTTCATGAGAATATTGTAGGTTTTAAAATAAATAACTAAAATAATGAAATTGTTGTGTAAATAATTTAAATCTTTTAAAAAAATCTTCAGTAAAACCTTTTGGATGACTTCTGATCTTACAATTGGCTGGAAATTATTATCATTTGCTTATATTATAAGAATTTTATGAAGGTTAAATAAAATATGCCTACGAATCTGCATATTGAAAAAATTAAATATAAAAGTGAACCTTAGAGCACTCATAGGGGAAGGGTTCTTTAGGGTGGTAGCAGAGAATCATGCTCTTGTCAGGAGAAACCGCTATGCGAGATGAACTAAAAAAGTTGAAAAAAATAATTAAAAAGAAAAAAATCTATCAATAAATTATTTAATAACAATTTAATAAAA
The DNA here is from genome assembly GCA_943735955.1 of Piscicola geometra. NCBI lineage: Eukaryota > Metazoa > Annelida > Clitellata > Hirudinida > Piscicolidae > Piscicola > Piscicola geometra. The sequence goes on along the minus strand of OX030959.1, from coordinate 424,923 downwards.
TATTGAGTCTTACTATGCCCTTCTTGCCAAGAATGACATTCTTGCATTGCAATCTACAACAATATATACAATTTTTATATGACATAGTAGCAAAATGTGAAATTTTATTATTTGAAAACAAAGATGAAGCGAACTTATGAAAATTAGAAACCTTTTAAAGAAGAAAAAGCTTTCAAAGAAATCATTTTTATTTAAAAGTCAACTTACATATTTTAAATGTTAAACGTTAAATTTTAATGATTGAATTGAAATAAATCTATAGGCAAAAATATATTTTACAATTATTATAAAATAATTTTTATATTTAAAAACCAAGATTTTATGAATCAAAGTATATTTATTTTTTAAATTTAAAAAGTTGACTATTGCAAACTTTACAAAATATTTTTCAGTTTAATTTTTATAAACTTTAAAATTATAAAAAAATGCATGTATTATTTCCAGTATACCGCTATTGATTTGCTTAACACCACCTGGTAGTCGACAAAAACAACCAGGATTAATACTGATTAAAATTAATCATTAAAATTTAAATGCTTCAGGCCATAACAGTATAGAGAAAAATGGGTCCCAAGAAAATGACACTTTTGGACATGGCAAAGGTTTGCATAGTTTGTAGATGTTTGTTAATTTTTTTCAAACTCACTTTCTCTAGCTTGATCTGAAACAACTTGAAAATATTGAGAATCCTTGAAATATTCCTGAAAAATTATTTTCACTTTAACTGTTTTTTCCCCTGGAAGTTGAAGGTGTGTTATTAGCTATATAGGGGCTTGGGCTATCATTGTATTTTTAAAATAATACTCTTAGATATGGTAAAGGCTATTTCGTTTTATGATTTGTTCTTTTGATTGGCTTCGAGATGGTAGTTGATAAATTTTGAGAAAAAAAGTATTATCGTTATATTTCGTATAAACTTAACAATCTGAAAAATTATAACTAGAAGGATTCAAAGCCAAAAGAAGAAGCAATGACTGTGCCATCACGAAAACCTTCTCTGTTTGAGTACACAGGCAAGGATGAAGGCAAGAAGGACAAAGAAAGCTCCAAGCCCGATAGAGAGAAAACTTCTAAAGATCCGTCAACAAGTGCAACAGACAAGCCAGCTGAAGAAACAAAAAATATGAAAAATCAACCACAAGAGCCAACACCGCCAAAACAACCTCAACCACAACCATCACAACCACAACAACCTCAACCACAACCAACACAACCACAACAACCTCAAGAACCACAACCAACACAACAACCACAACCTCAACCACAAACAACACAACCACAACAACCACAACCAACACAAACCCAACCAACACAACCTCAACAACCAACAGAGCCACAACAACCTCAACCACAACTAGCACAACCACAACAACCTCAACCACAACCAGCACAACCACAACAACCTCAACCACAACAACCAACAGAGCCACAACAACCTCCACCTCAAAAACCACCAAGAAAACCGGATGCTATTCAAAAATCAGACGATATAGGAAAGAAAAAAGAGGAAGAAAACCAAGAACCTAAGAAGGAAGAAAAAAAGAAAGGAGGGTTTTTTTCATTATTCAAAAACGATGAAGAAAGTGAAAAAAAGAAAGCCGAAAAAGGGAAAGAAGAAGATAAGAAGAAAGAAGAAGAAAGAAAGAAAGAAGATGGAAGGAAAGAAGAAGATGAAAGGAAGGAAGAAGAAGAAAGAAAGAAAAAGCCAGAAAAGAAAGGGTTTTTCTCAGGCATATTTGGTGGTGACGATGATGATGAAAACAAGAAGGCAGAGAAAGAGAAGAAGGAGGAGAAAGACAAAAAGGAAGACAAAGGATTCTTCTCGAACATTTTTAGCCACGATAAAGAAGAAGACAAAGAAAAGACAGAAAAAAAGACAGATACTGAAGAAGTGACTAAACAGTCTGAAGAAGAGGAACCATCCCTGTCTGAAGACCTGCCCCTCATCAACAAACCTCTCGCCAAAAGAAGGATCAGAAAAGCAGCTCAGCCTCCGATGGACCTGCCTGACTTCTTCGCTGGAGGAGAGGCGAACTTGGTGCTGTACCTGGAGCCACCACACCACCGCACGCTGACCCTCCAGCCCAAACTGCACCACCAGTACGGTCAGTCTCTCAGAAACTCTGAACGCATTCTGGGAATCACCCCAGGAAAGTTCAGTGGAGAGAGGGAGGGTGATGGAGAAGAGGATGGTGGGGGTAGGGTACATGAGGAGGGGGGTGTGAGGAACATCTACGTGCAAGGTCTCATGCCCAGGGGTCCTGCGGTCAAAGCTGGTGTCGCCATTGGTAATCTTTTCTTTCTGCTTGTCTCTGCAGTTATCACTTTTAAATAATCATTAAGATGAAGTGGAAAAGCCCACTTTAAAAATTAAATATTAAAATGTAAGAAACCACTAATACATTCAAAACTACCACTTCAACATTCACAACCACCACTTCAACACTCACAACCACCACTCCAACATTCACAACCACCACTCCAACACTCACAACCACCACTTCAACACTCACAACCACCACTTCAACATTCACAACCACCACTTCAACACTCACAACCACCACTCCAACACTCACAACTGAGCAGGCGACTACATAGTTGCGGTGGAGGAGCGGAGAGTGCACAGTGGCAACTTCAATGACGTCATACGGAGTGTCGAGAACAACGTCAAGGTGCCGGAGGTCCTTGTGTAGTGCTTGCAGGGTTTTCGAAATATTCTCTGTTATCTAAAGATGATTGGTTCAGTGGGTTCAAACGCGGGAAAGAATTTACTATGAATCCGATATACCATTCATCGATCCCATTTCCATTTATTTCCCCATTCATCCATCCATCCCATTCATCCACCTATCTCTCATTCATCCATCCATCCCATTCATCCACCCACCTCCCATTCATCCACCCACCTCCCATTCATCGATCATCCATTCATTTGTTCGTGCACCATGAATATTCCAGGTGAGGCTGACCCTGCAGAAGGTGCTACTGCAATTCCACTCAAGCCTCTCGCGCAAGAGATCCACCAGGCAGTCTGAAGGAGGGAAGCCCGACTGCCACCCTGCCCTTGTCTCCGTCATCACTGGTTGCCTCCATGCCTCGTCTATTAAGATAATTAGAATTTTCTTAATTTGTTATTTATTTTATTTGAAAAAATCATTTTTATTCACCCTTAAGGAAAAGTGCAGTACCATCATCATTATAATTAGAATTATCTAAACTAATTTATTTAATTTTGTTTCACAGCAAATTTTTATTTTAATCTAAAGGAAAAAGTGTAGTATCATCATCATCATCACGCCAAAGTCTGCCTCACGGTGTTCTCTTCCTCAGAACCAACATCTCGTCCAATGAAATGCAAGAACATGATGCTAAGGTGATGATGACGATAATGACGATGAAGATGATGAAGGTGATAATGGTGATGCTGAATACAAATGTTCTTATTCCCATAAAAGATGACTCATTCACCATCACTACCTCTTCTTGCATCCTTTCACACCACCCCTCCCAGGAAGACATAGTGTATGACTACATGGGAGGGGGAGGGGAAGGGGTGGTCGCAGCTGCCAGAGGCTCTTTCATCACCATCCAAGCCCTCCTCAAGTTCACTTCACAACGAAATGTCATTCTGTACGTATTCATTAACGACTCCATTCATGAATCCGTTTATATGCACAACTCACCTTCACTGTTATTCTGTCTTCTGCAACCCAAAACCCTTCCACCCACCAAAGTACCTACAACTCACCTACCTGCAACTCACCTACCCACCACCACAGCTCCAGCATCTTCCTCCAGAACACCAAGGTTCACGTGGCGTACCACTGTGCACTGGACCGCCTTCTCATCCTCTACCTTCCCGCTCAAACGTCTGCAGGAACTTTCAAACTTTTCATCGAGATATTTTTTTTTTCAGAAAATTATAGAAATTATTTGATTTTTATTTATCTAAACAATTAAACTCTAATTTGATTATTGGATTTTGAAACGTCTTTTCCTGCTACAACAGCTGCTTAAAGACACAAGCTGTGGCGTTGCTTGCTGGCCTTGTCAAAGTGCTGCAGATGCAATTTGGATCACTAACAAGGTGGCTGATGTGATGGCTAATTGCTTTTTTTATTATTAAACTTAATATAAAAAAATTATATTTTTAGAATATTTTAATAAGAGATAAAAAAATTATATTTTTAGAATATTTTAATAAGAGATACAAATATTCTTGATCACTCTACATCACAGTGCCTTCGAGAGTGAAGGCAATAGAGAAGAGATGAACAGGCTAGTGCTTGTCGTTTTTCAAAACATTAGTCATACCAAAGACTCTCATACCAAACTCCAGTTTTCTTAACACTTCCACTACCAATTACAGCATCATCATCGTTACCACCAAACCACCTCTTGTATCATCATCATCATCATCATCATCATCATCATTATCATCATCATCATCATCATCAACCACCTGCAGTATCATCTCCAGCACCTTGAGACCACTGATTCTGTCAAGCACTCAGGACTGGAACACCAAACTGCACGAGTTGTCTTACGTGCAGCCACTGCAGCACTGCGTCCCTCGTTGTGTCAGAGCTTCCCTCGTCGAGCAGCAAGCCAAGGTGGTTTCTGGGTGGTGCTGTGTGCACCCAAAAGAATGACCTAAATCATGGATTTATTTTCTTTCTAAATATTTGAATTTCTGCCATCAAATAGTGTTTTCTCATTGAATTTGAAGCTCTCAGTCGACGAGTGTCTCTCAGACTTTGAGGCTGGTGACTTCGGATCAATGGTAATCTTGTATTCACATAGTGCATCATTTGTTTTTATTACTTGGAAATTTCAAAAGCTATTTTAAACAGTTTTTTTTCTTAAAACATTTTCCCTCTCATTTAAAACTTTTCGCAGTCTGAAATTCACTACGGCTACAGAAGGGTTTTCGACATCATCGGAAGCGCTTTTTACTACAAAGTAGCTTTGCAATTTTAAAATATAAATAATATTTTTTTATATAAATGTTATTTGTTATTTATCTGAAAGTTTATATATAGGCTATAATGTAGCAACATCAACCTCACATGCGCCCTTGAGGACTCTCTGGTCTGCAGCCACCTGGACAACCAGCTCATCACCAACATCAGCCTCCTCCTCCGTCATCACAATCTCCTCACCCACTCCACCACCAAGCAACTCACCCAAACACACCTTTGGCGGGAAATTTATTTATCTAGCGTTAAATGTCCCGTCAATAAAATGTCTTTTGAGGCTCCTTACAGAACATTCGTTCTAGCCTTATCTTCAGTTAGAACACTTTTGAATATTACATTTATAATATCAAATACATCTGCAAACTTATTCAAACTGAAATGAACATAAATGTATCCTTCAATCTCACTCATTCAACTTCAATCCAATTCTCTACAGCACGACAGTGTCATTGTGACGGTGTTGCAAGCAGACGAAGAATCCTCGCAACTGATTGGTCTGAACCCATCACCTGACCTTTTCATTCTCAGCCAATTACAGTTCACCCTGTCTCAACTGGTCTATGCGGGAGTGATGGAGGTGCTTGAGCACAGGTTTGAACCTTTCCATTTAACATTTTGAGTCAATATAACATGGTGCTTTCGGTGGATATCCAAACTATTCGAGAACTTTTTCATTCATCCTTCGATGATCATCTTCCCCCACAGCTTCACATACGGTGCGAAGCCAGCACTCGCAAGTTTGGACTGGTTCTTGAAGAAAGACAAGGGAGAAGTGGAGAAGAAGGTGGTGGGAATCGGATCAAAAATCAAAAACTTCTTTTTGAAACGGAAGAAGACAGTGTTCGAGGAAGATGGAGGTTCCTCAGGCTTCACAGCCTCTCAGGAGGATGTTGCTGTTGCCTCCAATGAGAGCATCAGAAGACGCATGTCAGGTGGCACGATTTGAATGCCAATAAACAGGAGATAGACACCATTTATTTATTTTTATATTGTAACAAAGACCGCCATCACCATCCCCGCCCCAGACAGCACTCTGTACCTGCACAGCAGACTGGGCAACGGTGATGTTCGAACAGATGAGGACACTTTCGAACAACAAGCAGACGACATCTTCAACAACTACTACGACAACCTCCACCACAGCCCTCCTAACATGGGGAAGAACCAATCTCTGGAGGATGCTCTTGCACCTTCTAACGTCGTTTCCGTTAGTTGTTCAACTTTTTGTATTAAACCTACTTTCAATCCTGAATATGGCTGAAAATGTAAAAATAAAAATATTGAATTAGGAAATAAATTATTATAGTATTTATAATAATGTTATTTATTTACAGCAAAAGCACTTACACAAAGTGGCAGACATAGAAAAATATCACAACAATTATAGCCAGCCTCTCAGTCCATTTCCTCTGGTTAAGTAAGAGTACTTGTACTATAATACTTGTAAAAAACTATGTTTGAAAATATGACTATTTTATTCCTAATAAAATAGGAATTTCTATCTTTATTATGCTTATTTCAAAATGTATTTTGCAGATTGAACGCTGGCCTGAACAACACCCTCTTCAACTACGCCTACATCGACCAGGACAGCCACCTGCTCCTCTCTCCCAGCCTCCAGCAAATCGCCACTGCCACTTCCCTAACGCAGTATGAAGCCATCGATAACTTCCAAAAACACTCGATCATCATTCACGGCCTCTTCAGCAACTATAGAAGAACGGCATTAAGGTGCTTGGAGTTAACGAATTAAGAATTTATTTCGGTTTTATAAACATAAATTCTAACTATTTTGTTTTTGATTGAACATGCTTTTTTGTGCTCAAGCGGTTTGTACGAGTATGGAGTTCTGTTCAAGTGCCGAGGTGTTGACTTCAAAAACACCGACCTCAAGACAGCCAGTCTGCAGTCTTCGTACTGGGTGGTGGGGTGAGTGACCTTTATTTTTGAGCTTCTTATGAACTAATTCATTATGCTATATATCCATAACACTCATCCATTCATTTTTTTCTCATATCGACTCATCTATCCTTCCATCAGACGTCTGGTTCGCATTGGCACAAGATTTGTGGAGTTTTACGCCTGTTTTCACGACTCAGCACAGCAAAATATGATTGACATGGCTTTCAATCTTATACAGGGATCTTATATCATGTAGTTATTTTCAAAAAGTATTGATTTATTCTCAGAATGACGACTTTAGTATTATCCTTTTTACCATATCTTAGAATGTAATAACAATTTCATGTCAAATTGAAACATTCGCTTCGAAAAAAATATTATGAAAAAATAAATATAATATCTCTTCTTTAATTTGCACGTGCAAGATAGCTGTAAAAAAGACATCACAAAACTAGTTTCTGAAAAACATACAAGTCTAAACAAATATCACATTAGGTGAATATAATTATTTATTAACAATAGTTTTTTTGTATTTTTTTGAATATTTATTACACTGATGAAACTGAGTTTAGATATATCCAAATAATGATCTGTTTAGTCTTCTTTGGTGATTCCTTTTCCTTGTTGATTTGGTTCGTTTATTATCTGTTCTTTTTTCCTAAAATAAATCTTCAATAATCCTTGTATTCATTATTGCTACTATCTTTAAAAAATTAATTCTCGTATTATAATGTGTTTTTCAGTAATTAATTGAGAATATGAGTATTAAAATGGTTATCTGAACGATATTAAATAAAATATGTTTCTCTCCTTAGGAGATGAAGACAATCAACCAGAATCTGGTTATCACGATTCCTGAGGGGGGTGAGTTCACCTTTCTGTTTAGCCAACATGTAATGCAATTAATTGAAAAGTTCTTTCAAAGTATAAATGACCGATAAGCACAAAATTCATGGTCTGTATTTTCAACAGTCACAGCGACAGTGAAGTCACGCAAGGTGGTGGTGAAAGGACCAAGGGGTCTGCTGAGGAAGGACTTTACTCACATGGCAGTAGACATCCGCAAGATTGCCAAGAACAAGATCATCGTCGAGAAGTGGTTCGGCATCAAGAAGGAGCTTGCCGCCGTCAAAACCGTCTGCTCCCACATCCAGAATATGTGCAAGGGAGTTACCAAGGTTGGACTTTAAACATTATCTATATTATAGTTGAATAAATAAACTAATATTTTATTCAAAATCCGCCATTCTTCACAGGGCTACCAATATAGGATGCGTTCGGTGTACGCTCACTTTCCCATCAACATCAGTGTTGCTGAGGAGAACACCCTTGTTGAAGTGAGAAACTTCCTCGGGGAGAAGATCGTCCGTAATGTGCGCATGCAGCCTGGTGTCACCTTCTTCATCTCAAAGGCTTGTATTTACTCATGTTTTATGTCTGCAGTAGGCTTGAGTTTGCCAAAAATTTCAAATCTTGTTTGAGTGAAGTATGCATAGAGGACCTAATGTGATAATCTAAATAATTGTAATAATAATCCTCAAGGACATGAAAGACGAGTTCATCCTTGAGGGAAATGACATTGAGTTGGTTTCAAGATCAGGTTGGCATTTTACTGCTTTTATTATTTATACAATTACTTCTCATCATTTCAATATTTTTTTCAACTATCAATGATGCATTATTTGCCGTTTGGTCTGCACTGTTGCTAGCTGAACCTTCCTATTAATGCTATATTACTGCCATTTGTACTGATTATTTGCACTGTCATTGTCAAATAATAATTTTCTAATGGCTACATTCAATCAATATAAACTAGAAAAGTCTTTAATTATAAAAATACTAGCTTCATGTTATCAACATAGCTATGTTATATAATTACTTCTCATTACGTTTTCATTGATCCCTGAAGCATTATTTGCCGTTTGGCCTGCACTGTTGCTAGCTGAACCTTCCTATTAATGCTATATTACTGCCCTTTGTACTGATTATTTGCACTGTCATTGTCAAATAATAATTTTCTAATGGCTACACACAAATATAAAATATAGAATCCTTCCCTTGTTCACAATACTGAAGTGATATTTCAATAACAATGGTTACACGCTATGATCGTTGGGGCATCAGATATTTGCCGTTTGACTTGTGACACCCACACTGCTCAGACCTTCCACATGATGCTATATGGACTGCTGTGTGTTCCATCCTTTTGACTGTCAACTTGGTCTAATTAGGGGTGCACATCGACAGATAGAATATTAAAATTAAATTATTTTTACACTTTTTATTATTTAAGTGCATTTTTTGCCGTTTGACAAATCACCATTGATTGTTGGACCTTCCACTTAATGCAATATAGACTGATCAGTATTGCTTGGGGCACTCATTGTGCTCTTATCAGTATTGTCATACACTAATTCAACTAATACATTCTCGGACATCATTATTCACTCGCTAGAGTCGAATTTACATAGTAACCAACTCACTCTTACCGCCACCACAGCGGCCCTGCTGCAGCAGTCGACCACTGTGAAGAACAAGGACATCAGGAAGTTCCTCGACGGCATCTACGTCAGTGAAAAGGGCACCATTGTCAAGGAGAACTAAGTCGCTTCAATAAACGCCTTGTTCCTGTCTTGTCGTGTCTAATTGTCAATCAGAGAATAAAACAAATTTGACGTTCTTTTATAAAAGTGGCTAAGAAATGTCCAAATTGATGGCTAGTGTAGAGATGCCTAAAATAGTGTAAATTAATAATTCTAAAATGTTTCACTAAAAATGGTAACGTAATGTAATGGCAGTCGAATCAAATTCTATACGCTTGTTTAGATAATATCTGGGGAAGTAGTTGAAGCACTCAAGGAAATTTAAAACATTTAAGTGAAAAGATGGAAGACCGGTATGCTCTGGAATACTGAGTACAACATGCTTTTGCAATTTAATGGAAATTTTGAATTGTTGTTTTTCCAAAACTTAAATATTTTCATTTATAAAGTTACTTTATTAAAGTACCTGGTGAAAGATTTTCTGCAGCCTGATTAAGTACTCGTTGCCATGCCTACTTGAAAGGTGCTGGTGTAGAGGCATAAAGATGCGCGTGAATGATCAGAAGTGTGATGTGGATCTTAAAACATATTTACAAGTAGCCAGCTAGATTGGCTATTTACAATCGGAGTAAAGTAGTAGTGAGTGTTGGTAGTTTCCTCCTCACTCATGGGTCGTTCTCGTCGTCCAAGTCAACCTGAAGGGATTCCAAATAAATCATCCATCCACTAGATTCACTAAACCACTACAATAATGTCACTATCCACAATCATCATCACCAGCACCACCAGCAACCTTGACGAAGGAATGTTCCAAGAGTTGTTCGACCGTCCACCTCTTGAGCGGGTCAGACTGCAGACAGTGGCCTAGGAACTCCTTCGTCTCTTTGCTCAGCCTCTCAGGGATTTCTGGCACTTCGCCAAGACCCACCTTGGTGGTGGATGTATAGATGTGATGACGGCGATGATGATGATTATGATAATCGCGATGATGATATTTCATATAACGGCATGAAGTTATTGAGTGACTGAACCTTAAAAATGATCTGTTCTTTCTTGTTGAGGTTGGGCCAGGGTCTCTGTCATGAAGGTTGTTGCTAAGCTCTATAGTATAATCCTTCCCCTCCCACCCACTCAACAATCACATCATCACCCTTCACCACCCATTCATTCACCATTCATCCCATTACAAGCCCTCACCACACCTACCCCACGCCATCCACTCACCTTTCCAGTGCACATCTGGATGATGACGCAGCCATAACTCCATATGTCAGCACTCCTGCCATAGCCGACATCAGGCACCGGGTTGATCACTTCAGGAGCCATGAAGGCTGTTGAGAAGGAATGAGAAGTCACCATGTTGGTTCAACGAAGCCTTCATTCATCTTCTTTATATTCCTTTAACAAAATCACATTAACGCAAAACCACCCACCACAACACCAACCTCCTCCTATCAAAATTAGCTTTCCATCTACCTCCCATCAACACCAACCTCCCCCAAACCACCACACACAACCCCAAACCACCACACACAACCACACACAACCACCCACCTGGAGTGCCCACCCACTCATTGAGTTCTCCCAGAGCGGTTTCCTGGGCCTTCAACTGCACTGAGCAGCCAAAGTCACCCAGCTTGATCGAGTGGTTCGGCATCACAAAGATGTTCGCCCCTGTAGGGAAATTGTAAGAGAATAAACTTGCATGGGCAATTACATTTGAAGAAAAAACGTATACAATATCGAATAAAACCTATATAAGCCACCACCAGCACCACCAATACACACCAGCACCACCAACACACACCAGCACCACCAACACACACCAGCACCACCAACACACACCAGCAGCACCAACACACACCAGCACACACCAACACACACCAGCAGCACCAGCACACACCAGCAGCACACACCAGCAGCACCAACACACACCAGCAGCACCAACACACACCAGCACACACCAACACACACCAGCAGCACACCTTTGATATCGCGATGAACAATGTTATGGGAGTGGAGGGCGTAGATGGCAACGAGGATGGAGTGAGAGTAGCGTCTGATCGAGGCCTCGCCCAGCTGCTCCTTGCACAGGTCCTCAATTGTGCCGTTGCGACAGAACTCCGTGAAGAGAAGCAGTTCGTCCTGACAGGGAGAGAGTGGGGAGGAGTGGGAGGGGGTGGGAAGAGTGGAAGGGGGGGGGAGGAGTGGGAGGGGAGGAAGGTGGAGTGGAGGGGGGTGGGAGGAGTGGAAGGGGGGGGGAGGAGTGGGAGGGGGGGAGGAGTGGGAGGGGGGGGATGGAGTGGGAGGGGGTGGAAGGAGTCGGAGGGGGGGGGGGGTGGAGTGGAGAGAAGAAGAAGTTTCCAAGACTAACGGAGAAGACTTCAGCGCCGTAGAACTGCACGAGGCTGGGATGCGAGACGGACTCGAGGATGGTGATCTCGCCTTCGATCTTCTTCATGCGCTTGTAGTCGTTCAAAGGCAGCTTCATCTGCATGTGGTTGTGGTGTGGTGGTGGTGGGCGTGGTTGTTGTGGTGTGGTGGTGATGGTAGTTGTTGTGGTGTGGTGGTGGTTGTTGTGGTGTGGTGGTGGTTGTTGTGGTGTGGTGGTGGTTGTTGTGGTGTGGTGGTGGTTGTTGTGGTGTGGTGGTGGTTGTTGTGGTGTGGTGGTGGTTGTTGTGGTGTGGTGGTGGTTGTTGTGTGATGGTGGTGGGGGTTGTGGTGTGGTGGGGGTGGTTGTTGTAGTGTGATGGTGGTGGGGGTTGTGGTGTGGTGGGGGTTGTTGTAGTGTGGTGGGGGTTGTTGTGGTGTGGTGGGGGTTGTTGTGGTGTGGTGGGGGTGGTTGTTGTGGTGTGGTGTGGGTGGTTGTTGTGGTGTGGTGGGCGTGGTTGTTGTGGTGTAGTGGGCGTGGTTGTTTTGGTGTAGTGGTGATGAAGTGAAGGCAGTAGTCGTACTGGGTTAATGATGTTGTTGTTTGCATGAAATATGCCATTATTTACTGCGTAAAGTATGTCCTTTAAATAACGACATAATCTATTTATGAGACCTGCTTCATCGCGAGCAGTTCTCCGGAGTTGAGATTCACCACGCTGAAAACCTTTCCGAACTGTCCTTCCCCTGAGGTGGATGGATGGATGGAGTGAATAGAGGATGGGATGGAGTGAATAGAGGATGGATGGAGTGAATAGAGGATGGGATGGAGTGAATAGAGGATGGATGGAGTGAATAGAGGATGGAATGGAGTGAATAGAGGATGGGATGGAGTGAATAGAGGATGGGATGGAGTGAATAGAGGATGGAATGGAATGAATAGAGGATGGGATGGAATGAATAGAGGATGGAATGGAGTGAATAGAGGATGGAATGGAGTGAATAGAGGATGGGATGGAGTGAATAGAGGATGGAATGGAATGAATAGAGGATGGATGGAGTGAATAGAGGATGGGATGGAGTGAATAGAGGATGGATGGAGTGAATAGAGGATGGGATGGAGTGAATAGAGGATGGAATGGAGTGAATAGAGGATGGAATGGAGTGAATAGAGAATGGGATGGAGTGAATAGAGGATGGGATGGAGTGAATAGAGAATGGGATGGAGTGAATAGAGGATGGAATGGAATGAATAGAGGATGGATGGAGTGAATAGAGGATGGGATGGAGTGAATAGAGGATGGATGGAGTGAATAGAGGATGGGATGGAGTGAATAGAGGATGGAATGGAGTGAATAGAGGATGGAATGGAGTGAATAGAGAATGGGATGGAGTGAATAGAGGATGGGATGGAGTGAATAGAGAATGGGATGGAGTGAATAGAGGATGGGATGGAGTGAAAGGAAGGTGGGATGGAGGGATGGAGTGAACAGAGGGTTTGGTGAAGTGAATAGAGGGTGAAAATGAAGCAGCGCCACCCACGCACCTATCTTGTTTCCCCTCTGCCACTTGAACTTCACCTTCCTGACCTTGAGGTCAGTACTGAAGCTGTTCACATTGCGACTCGTCACCTGACCTATTTGTTTGGCGTCTCGTCTGGCCTTGTCTAGACCACTGTCTAGACACTCCACCGCCCTCCTCCACGCTTGTCTGCGCGGTCTGAAAGGCGCTGCAGAGTGTTTCGGAGTGAATGTTTAATGATGGAATTGATACTAATTGAAGATCCTAAGTAGGATAATAATAAAGTATGAAGATGGAAGACAGACAGTTGGAGAGGAGGATGGGGTTGCTGGAAAGACTCCTGGTGGGAGTGGCAGAACGGGATGGAAAAGGAGATGAGCTGTGGAGGGAGTGAGTGAGTGCTATTACAATCTAATGGGGTTATAAATAGCTTGTCTATTGGATTAAAAGCTGAGAAAACAATGTCGACAAATTAAAATGATATTGTATACTGATCATTACTGACTAGTAGTACCACTTGTACAATTAGTTTCGTTTAGCCTTCATAACTTTATTTTATATATATTTTCATAACTGACTAGTTTTGGTGGGTGGTGAATTGGTTGCGGTCGCAGAGAGACTTTTGCAATTCAGGAGAGAACTCTGCAACGGCTAAATAAAAGCATAATAAATCATATTATTATTTAATACATATTTATATATAAAAAATTCGAAATAAATTAAGAATAAATAAAAACAAATTAAGAATGAAGAACGTACGCGTTCTGGAGCCCACCACATGGTAGATGCACTTGCTCACAACCACCTTCCACTCCTAAGTGTGAGGAAGACAATGCACACGATGCAGACACCAAAAGCGTTATTTTAAAAGCAAAAATGAAAATGTGATATAGAAAAAGAAATGAAACTATAGGAAAAAAAATATTGATTTAGAAAAAGAAATGGTACTATAGGAAAAAATTGAAAAATATGGTAATAGAAAAAGAAGAGTGGAAGTGAACCTGGAACTCTTGGTCAGAGAGACGCATGATGACGTCAGAGTTAGGACTGTCCATCAGGAAGCGGATGAAGTCGAAGCCCTGGCAGGCCCAGCTGAGTGGTGGTGGTGGGTGGAGTGAGGGTGGGTGGATTGGTGGTGGGTGAAGTGAGGGTGGGTGGAGTGAGGGTGGGTAAAGTGAGGGTGGGTGGATTGGTGGTGGGTGGAGTGAGGGTGGGTGGAGTGAGGGTGGGTGGAGTGAGGGTGGGTGGAGTGAGGGTGGGTGGAGTGAGGGTGGGTGGAGTGAGGGTGGGTGGAGTGAGGGTGGGTGGAGTGAGGGTGGGTGGAGTGAGGGTGGGTAAAGTGAGGGTGGGTGGAGTGAGGGTGGGTGGAGTGAGGGTGGGTGGAGTGAGGGTGGGTGGAGTGAGGGTGGGTGGAGTAAGGGTGGGTGGAGTGAGGGTGGGTGGAGTGAAGGTGAAAGGATGCGTTGGTGGTGGATGAGATGAAGTTGATTTCTATAGCCGCTCAAGTGTGTCAAAAAGCCAGTAAGAATATAAATCAATAATTTAAAGTCATGTAAACTGCCGCCTCACCGGGGTTTGAAGCCATGACCCTTGGAGCAGGTCTGAGCAAAGTTCATCCACTGAATGGCAAACTGCACCATCCTCCGACTCATGTCGTCCCTCCTAGGGCCTGAGATCAGCCTGTACACCTCCTTGTGGTACTGCAGCAAGCAAGGATGCAAGGAAGCATAATGAGTCATCTTCATTAGTTACAATGTCCAAACAGACTAGAAATAATGGCACACAAGAAACTGGAAAAAATATCTTGAAGCTACCAACTAAAGCCTCCACTTTCGAGCACTGCACCCACCTCGAAGCCGAACGTGAAGCAGTAGTTGACGAGGTCCTTGTTGGCGGTCAGCAGTTTCTGAGAGTTGCAGGCATCCATCTGGATGTTCTCGACGTCCAACGAGGCAAACCTCTCGCTTATGGCCGCCAGTCCTGTGGAGAGGCTCGTCTGAAGGTCCATCGCTGATGACTGCGTGTGGAGGGTTGGTGGGTGGGAGGATGTGGGTGTGGAGGGTTGGTGCGTGTGGAGGGTTGGTGGGTGTGGAGGGTTGGTGGGTGGGAGGATGTGATTGTGGGTGTGTGATGGATGAAACATTTAGAAAAGTTTCGCGGTTAATTGGTTGGTTATGTAAAAGCAATAAAATTAAAACTCGAACCAAAAGGCAACAAACAGCCTGCAACCGATTCTCCCAACATACCCACTTCCCCCACCCTACACACCCTCTCAACTCAACCACACTTTTCCTACCCATCCCCTCAACCCATCCTCTCCACCCACACTGCCTCCCCTCGCAAAGGCACCTTCAACTCATTGAGCGACTCAAAGATCGACTGATGACACGACACCTGCTCATCCAGCAGGACCACATCGGCCCGCAAGCACTCCTCCAGCCTCCTGCGACACAAGTGCAGCTTGCTCGAGTGCACAGCCACCAGGAGAAGGTTCTCCACCTTGTTGTTCGTCGTGGTGCGAGTTGGTGTTGGCGTGTTGTTGGTGTTGTTGCAAGTTTGTGGTTGTGGGGATAGAGAGGGATGAAGTGATGGCGATGGTGTATAAATGCATCATATAAATGCATCACCTCCACGTGCACCAAGGCGATGATTGCCTCTGCGTTCGGATCGATCCGCACCTGAGTGTTCAAACCATTCATTCATCCATCCTTCCATCCATCCATTCTTCTGTCCATTTGTCCATCCATCCATCTACCCACCAACACACCCACCAATAACATATCTACCAACACATCCATCCACCAACACACCTACCCACCAACACACCCACCTGCATGCCATCCCACTGCAGGGGCTCTCCTGATGATGATACCAGGTCATTCTTGCTCATGAAGACCAGGTAGTTGCTGTACTGGTTGCCCCTCTGTCAAATAGAATGTGAGCTAGAAACTTGAAACAATCACCACCCCCACTACCACCAACAACACTACCAACAACACCACCCCCACTACCACCAACAACACCACCATAAAAGTATAATCCTACTCATCAACATCACGAAAGTCATCACCACCATGATCTACACTAATGACATCATCATCAAAACCAACGACATCATCATCACCACCACCACCATCATGAAGGTCTTGGAGTTGATATTGAGGGACTGGAATGCGATCTTCTCGAACGACTGACGCCCCGATACCTCGCCATCACTATCATGACTCAAGGACTTTATCCTCTTCCTCCCCTCCTCTTCCTCCTCCTCATCCTCCCTCTCTCCTTCACTCTTATTGTCATTAGCGCTGACTTTTTTGACATTTTCGATGAAATGATGAAGAAAATGATCGTTAGGGTGTTCATAATGATGATGATGATCGTTAGGATGGTCCTGATGATGATGATGACGTTTAGGATAATCATGATAATGATTATCGATATTTTTGTTGTTTTTTTGATTATTTTTGTTGCTATTTGCTGCACAAGAAACAGCTTCATTCCTGCTACTCACGCCTCCCTTACAATAAAAGCCCTCACTTTTAATATAATTATAATTATTACTTTTGTTTAAATCGTTATTAATTTTATAATTATCATTATTCCAAATATTAACATGACGGCCATTATCCCTATAGAAACTTTTGCCATGACCACCAACATTGTTATCATAGCTACTATTAGCATGACCACCACTATTACCATGGCAACCATTACAACTATAATCATGCTTGCTACAGGGCGGGAAGGTGTGGCCGTCGTCGAAGTGTTCGTCACTGCAGCAGGCGACATTCAGGAGGTGGCAGGCGAGGTTGTAGTCGTTGGCAACGCGTTCTGGCGCGAAAATGACGTAGTTCAACCTCTGACCCGTGATGATCTGTTACGCGGTGGTGATGAAGGTGATGTGGCTGGTGTGGGTGAGTGGGAGTGGTGATGATGATGATGATGACTGTGATGATGATGATGATGCCTGTGATGATGATGATGAAGATACATGAATACCTTTCTCATTTCATAATCTCCACCACCACTACTACCCACCCATGCATCAAAATGCACGACCCCCACCCAACCACCTCAACATGGTTAGTGATCTTGAGGTCCTGTAGCAGCTTCTGCATCGGCACCACTACCTTGTACTCACTCACCACCTCCAAGTCCTGAGAGATGGCAAAGAGGGTGGAGAAAAGATGATGAAAATGTGATAAAGGGCTAACGCAGCCAACCATATCACGTATTCACCAAGCACTCCACACCCTAATAAAATCTGAAGAACCACGTCTATCTCCCCGACCCATCTACATCTACTCTCTACCACAACACCACAAACACCACCACGACCATCACCACACTAATCCACCACAACACACCAAACCCCCCCCACCACATCCAACTCACTACCCCCCTCGGCCCAAAGCCCACACACATTCTTGATCATCCTGGCGAAGAGGAGGGTCCTCAGGGAGCTGTCCCTTGCCTCGTTGAAGTGCCCCTTCACCTCCCTGCCCAGCTGCAGCAGCCGACGCCTGAGTGATGGAGGAAAGGAGTGATAGTGGTGGGATGAAAAGGTTAGGATCATCATCGTCGTCATCATCGTCGTCATCATCAGCAGCATCATCATCATCATGGAGAGTAAATGTGGAATGGATGGATGATGCAAAGACAGAAGATAGTCACCTAAACAAGTTAGACTTGCTACGTGGAAGACCCTTTATAGAGGCATCATCATCATCACCACCCTCTGCCTCCTCCTCCCCCTCCTCCTCATAATCGTCTTCTTCGACATCATTATCATCCTCATCAACATCATCGTCATCATCATCAATGCCCTCTTCATATCTCATGAGTTTGTTGTTGCAGTCGTCAATGCCCGAGCTAAGAATGTCCGAGATGTACTTGAGGAGGCTGCTTGTCATTGAGCTGTGTGTGTTTGTGTGTGTGTGTGTGTGTGTGTGTGTATGTCCGTGTGTGTGTATGTGCGTGTGTGTGTGTATGTGTGTGTTTATGTATGTGCGTGTGTTTGTGCAAACGTACCAGAACTTATTGCCAGCATCGGCCTCCCCGTTGTGTATGTGACAGCACACCTGCTTGCAAAACCTCCACTCCCTGCCCATGAAGTCCTGGTGAGGGGTTGAGGGGGGTCGGTTAGGGTAGCATGCAATGAAGGGTGTTCACTTTGACTTGGTTCCTGAGGGTCGCTTCATAATTATATATTTTAGAAACATTTTTAATTATTATCATTTTATTTTCAAGAATTAAAAAGAAAAATATTACTCCTCTTCTTATCATCATCATCATCATCATCACCACAAAAGTGACCTTGAGTTGTTTGGACATGCGGGGCACTTGCTGGAGGTAGAAGGTGAACTGGTTCATGTAGTCGAAGTAGATCTGGCAAAGTGTCTTCGAGTGCACTGACAACAGCTTCGCAACAGAAACACAACAACTCCACAACTACAACATTCCTCCAACAACAACAACAACCACAACCACAACAACAACAACAACAACAACAACACCTTGAGCATCTGCATGAGACTCTCTTCAAACTTCTGCATCTCCTCCTCGTGGTGGCCGCCACACTGAACGTTCCTCGTCAGTCGCAAGTAGAATCTCTTGGTCGACACCGACGCCCGTAAAATCTCCTTGCATTGCTTGATCAGCTGTAGTGGTGGTGGTGGTGGTGGTGGTGGTGGTAGTAGTAGTATTGATGGTGGTGGTGATAAAAACAATAATCTTCATTGACAGCTCAATATACACACGACGAAGCAAGTAAGTGTGCGACAACAACCGGCTTGAGACTCTCACTGGAGGAATTGTTCTTCGGCTGCTGAGCTATTCGCATCTTGAGACCTGGGAGTGAGTAAAGATGATATACAATGATATACAATTCTATACAATGCTATACAACGCTATACAATGATATACAATGATATACAATGATATACAATGATATACAATGATATACAATGCTATACAATGCTATACAACGCTATACAATGACATACAATGACATACAATGACATACAATGACATACAATGACATACAATGACATACAATGACATACAATGATATACAACGCTATACAATGACATACAATGACATACAATGACATACAATGATATACAATGATATACAATGACATACAAGGACATACAATGATATACAATGATATACAATGACATACAATGATATACAACGCTATACAATGACATACAATGACATACAATGACATACAATGATATACAATGATATACAATGACATACAATGACATACAATGACATACAATGATATACAACGCTATACAATGACATACAATGACATACAATGACATACAATGACATACAATGATATACAATGACATACAATGACATACAATGATATACAACGCTATACAATGACATACAATGACATACAATGACATACAATGATATACAACGCTATACAATGACATACAATGACATACAATGACATACAATGATATACAATGATATACAATGACATACAATGACATACAATGACATACAATGATATACAATGATATACAATGACATACAAGGACATACAATGATATACAATGATATACAATGACATACAATGATATACAACGCTATACAATGACATACAATGACATACAATGACATACAATGATATACAATGATATACAATACAGCGCGAAACTGCAGAGTTTCCTCAGGCACTGGCACACAGCAACACTGATGACGCACCTTCATGCATCACGTCCAAGAGGACCTTGGCGAGGAAGAGGAAGAAGCTCCTGAAGGAGGGCAGTGCCATGTCCCTCATGCACGCCCTCAAGTCTCCACCCCTCTCTCCAGACTCCTCCCCACCCCTCTCTCCAGACTCCTCCCCTCCCCTCCCTTCCAACGCCACTTTTTTTCTCCCTCCCTCTTCCACTTTTCCTCCTTCTCTCCCTTCGGCTTTCAAATATTTGTACACGTCATCAGGACCACCTTGCAGCACCCTCACTCCGTCTCCACCAGACGACACTGTGAACTTGGCTTGGATGGAGATGATGATGATGATGATGATGATGATAACAACAACAACAAAATTAATAATAATAATAATGAAAATAAAAATACTAGTTTTATTGATGCAGTGTTAGGACTATTTGTGGTGAGGAACGCATGCGAGCTTAATAATTGAACAAAGAACGCATGATTGCTGCAGTCACTCACCCTCTCCCTTCTCCTCTTTTTCCCTTTCCGAATCATTTCTTCCAGCATCACTATCATCACCGCTCACAATGGCACCATCATCAGCACCACCATCCAGCATGTCGAGCACCAGACGTCCCCTGTTCAGGGTGCGTTCCAAAAGGTTCCTAAGTCTTCGACACAAGTCCCTCACCTCAGACGTCTTCAAGGAGCGGTCTACGAACTTCCTGGGATGATGATGATGATGATGATGGTGGTGATGATGATGATTATGGTGGTGATGATGATGACGATTATGGTGTTTATTTTATATAGTGCCATGGTTGTGACCATCAATGTACGAATGAAAACGCATATACTGGGGTGATGCCATGCTAAATTGTATGAAAGTTTTACTTTATCATACCTCATGTGATTTGAATTAATCAAAAAGCGGAACAGATTTAGGATTGTTAAAGGTCGCTTACGTCACTAGTAATTGAAGTGAATCTTAGATTATCAAACATTTTATGAGTGACACACACATACAAACACAAACATACAAACACATGTACATGCACCTATAGAAGGAGGTAGAGGAAGTGGGCAGGATCTCGAAGGAGTCGAGACTGGGCAGGGAGGACCTGGATGGAATGTTCCTCAGAAGGGTGTCTATCACCTTGTTTGCAACGTCACAGCCACTCACTTCGTTCTGGGGACGTTTTTTGTTTTCCAATGAAACACTCATTCGTCCGTTCATCAGTCCGTGATCGTCATCATCACCGTCATCGTCGTCGTCGTCCTCACAACATCTATCTGCCTCTCCCCCACCGCCACATCTACCATTACCACCACCATCATCATCATCATCATCACCATTCTCTTTCTTTTCGTCAGTACCATTGAAACTCATTTTCTTGAAGCGACTGAAACAACTCAAAATATCGAGGTTGTTGCTGTTGCTGTGGTTATTACTGTTGTTGTTACTGTTATTATTGCTGCTGCTGCTGTTGACGACAAACTCATTGTTGAAGCCGCCACTCTTGGGGCTGCTGGCATTGCTGATCCTGCTGCTCTGCTGGCTGATCAGGTGCTGCAGATGTTCGGGACGACGTCGCTTCAGGACCTGCAGCAAGCGCTTCAACTCCTCCTGCTCCACACACCACCACAGCGAAAAGTGCTTCGGTCTGTCTGCTATCCGCACATGCGCAGAAGTCACCAGGTCGTACACGTACCTGGCCATCACCACGATCATCATCATTATTATCATCATCATCGCCACCCCACCACGCCATTATCATTCCCAACCCTCCCTCCCCCCATCACACACCTTATGTACTGCACCAGATCGAGGGTGGTGTCGAACCAGAGGCGTAGGCACGTGAGTCTCGTCTGCAACTTCGTCTCCAGGTACTCGGGACAGCCTCTCTGCAGGGCCCTGTCGTTCGGGTACAAGCTCTGCAGCCACTCTATTTGGTTTATCACGTCAGATACCTGTGTTATAGCAATGTTTTCATAATCCTTTATTATCATTACTATTATTATATTTTAATAATTAATAATTGTAAAAATTAATTTAATCCTATTTTAATAGTTAATAATAATAATAATAATTATTATTATTATTTTACTTTGATTATTACTATGATTATCATTATGATGATAAGGCACCTGGATGGCGGCTTCTGTGAACGTGTGAATCTCCTTGGAGAGACAGGCTCCGATGACGTTGTTGCAGTTGGAGAGGAAGGGTTGCATGGAGGAGGGATGGGAGGAGGAAGGAATGGAGGAGGAGTGAGAGAGAGATGAGGAAGGAGGAGGGAGAGGTTGGCATGGAGGGGACGTGTTGAGTGGGTGCACAGAGGGCAAAGAGTGAGGGGTGGAGAGGGAGTTCAGAAAAAGGTCTGCAGAACTGGAAGATGGTGCGGTGGTAGGTAGAGAGTCGTTGCAGTCACAGCTGCACGCTGCCGCTGACGATGATGCAGCTTGGTGGCTCTTGTGCACTCTATTGGGGGAATCGATATGAGTTGGTAGATGGTGAAGAACACAATACGTGTTAGGTTTATGACAGGTAAATAATGGCTTATTGATTTAGATGCAAAATGATAAACAATTCTTCAAAACACATTCCTAGCATGAAACCATCATATAACGAGTTCTCAAAAGGATCAGACTCTTCTATTTTTTCGCCAAATCTACTTCCCTCATTGAATATTGAAAAGTCACTGAATAAACATCATAAACATCATCATCATCATCACCCCATTTTTCCCCCACCACATTACTTGAAGGTCATGACCCTCTGCAGGACTTCTGGCACGCACCTTCTCTGCAAGTCCAACATCACATCTTGCTTGCTGGCTGGCACTCCGTTGATGCATGCCTGGTGGTGGTGGTGGGTGCAATGGTGGTGGTGGGAAGATGTTACAAATGAAGCTTAAGCATTTGCTAAGACCATTCGGCTTATGTGACGCTATAATAATTCTCGTCGTTATAATGATAACAATTACCATAATATTAATAATAATTGTTAAAAAGAAGAGTCGCACCTGCAACTCAAGCCACAGCACGTCAGCCCACTTGAGCCTCCACAACTTCTCCTCGCAACTCAACTGCCTGCCACACTGCTGTGTCCCCCTTGCCTCCCTGCCTGGTGGTGAATAATGATAATAATAATAATAATAATAATAATGATAATAATGATAAGAGTGATTGATGAAAACTTTCTGATTACTACTTCAAAACTTCGCGTGTTTCAAATACTTCTAAACTTATCCTCCTCCCTTTAATTACCTTTTACAATACAATACAATAAATTACTATAACTACTACCATCATCACCCTTCAACAACCTTTTCCCATTTCAAGCTTCATGAAGAACTTCTGGCAGATTTCCTTCCTTTCATTCCTTCTCTTCTGTGCTCCCTTTTCAGTGTCTTTGGAGCCGAGATGCTGGAAGTTGTGTGCTTGGAATAGCGGGGATGTGGGGCTGCCAAATGTGTTGTTATCCTCCTTAGACCTTGATGCATTCCCAGTCTTGTTTGAAGTGCTGTTGCTGTTAGTGCTGCTGCTACTGTGTATCTTTGCTAGGAAACCTTGAGAGAAGAGAGGTGAGTTGTTGGTGCTTTGATCTTCAGTGACGGAGGTGTTGACTGGAGCAGATATGGTGACAGGATGAGACTCGAGACACTTGAAAGGTTTGGTGGTGAAGATGGTGGTGTTCGACTGGTGAATGTCGTTGCCACCCCGATGCAGCATGCTTTTGCTGTAATCGCTGTAGTAGTTGTTGCTGGGTTCGCTTGAAAAACTTATGTCAGTCGATGGAATGGTAGTGTTGTTGTTGTTTGGAGATAGAGGGTTGTTGTCAGACTTTATTTTGCGATCATAAATTCTCAATTTCGTTTGCGTCTTTTTGTTTTCCGCGCCCACCTCAGCTTCTGAGTCTTGCATATCTATGTAAATCAACGGTTTCACGAATCCTTTTCCTTTAAACTTTCTTTTACTTTTTCTCCTATCTCTCTTCTTGGAGCGGCTGTAAGTGGTCGGAGTGGAGCCGTACAAATCAAACTCAGGACAGTCAAACAAATCAAGAGATTTCAGAGTAGGCTCAATAATAATGTTGTCAGCGCAATTATTTTCAGCATTTCTTGGATGAAAGCTATTTCTGCAAAAAAGCATTAATGTAAGTTTTTTATTGTCATAATTTTAATTAATTATTTAAATGAAAAATAATATTTAGAATTTTCAATAGGTAAATTATATAAGATAATAATACCTTTCTTTTTCATAATAACTCCAAGACATTTACCGAAAAGTGAAGATTAACTAATAGAAAATCTTTGATATTCACACGTAAATATGCACATAGTTACAAACAAAATGTAAATTAAAGCTTCATATTAACCGATTGACTTGATGTCAAGACTTTTAAATGATGCTACTAAAACATCATTTATGTGGTATTTACCATGGTGCTTTAACACGCTATATTATCGCTTTTCAAAATATTGATAAATTTGGGTTTAGGCCCTTAAACTTTAAACTAATTTAAACTTTAGGGCGAGGTTAAAAGTAAGGTTATTTAATACAACTTAAACTAACTTAAATAAAAGTGTTCTATGCATATGTAAAAGTTCATGTAAAAACTCTGTAAATTTATATATATATTTTTTTTTGATGGTCTGTATTATTCACAGCCTGACAAACGCAAGCCATGTTACCATGGTTCTTATGCGCCAGAGACGCCACTCCACACGACGTAATAATAAAAATAATAATAAAAAAATTCATTTATATAGCGCTAAGGGAAAAAGAAGCGCTCTTTGTCAGGTACTTAGTGGAATAATAATAATTATAAAAAATAAAAATCATGAAATAAATGACTGAGTAAATGACTGAGTAAATGACTACAAATGAATGACTAATTGAATAAGTCAATGAAATAAAAGAAAATAAGAAAAAAGATGATTAATTAAATGCTAGTTGAAAGTAATGAGTTTTTAATTTTTTCTTGAATATTGATAGGGATTTGCTGTTTCTAATGTGTGGTGGTAGGCTGTTCCAGATTTATAGGATGAGTGGCGGAATGCACGGTTGGCTATGTTGGTTCTTACAGGAGCTTTAAGTGGCTGATGAACGAAGATGATTATTGCTGTTTTTGATGGTGAGTAGGTTTCTGAAATAAGAAGGCTGAGATGTTGTAAGTGTTTTAAAAGTGATGGTGGCAATTTTGAAGGGAATGCGAAACATCTCTCAATGCATACGACGCAAACACCGCATTATATACATTAGGTATATGATAGTTCATATATTGTGATTAATAATGGAATTAATATGAATTGAATTACTCGTCAGGGATTCGAACAGACAACCTTTGAGACGCAAGTCTGACGTCTACAATCTAAGCCATCCCCGCTTGCCAATAAAAAACCAACACATTTATCTAATGATTTAGACTTTAAATTATTAATTTTTCATTATTTTCTTATTAATTTTCCATTTTGTCAAGGCTTTGCAATAGAACATCTATATTTCAATTATTCTGATTTATGTCAAATTTTATTACAATTCACTTCTAATTATTTACAATTTATTGAACAAATTTTAATGTTTTTATTGATAATTCCAATGACAGACTTTGATCTTTGGAGTATATTTCAAAACAAAAAATTATGTAAGAGACTAAAATACATTTTCTTGAATTCTTTCAATAATATGAACGCAATGAAAATGTCAAACAATTAACGTTTTGAAAACAGACGCGCGCTAAACTGGTCAACTTAAAAGATGCATGCTCTTTATTTCCCCCTTCTACCCCTCATTCTCTCCCTCTCTCTCACAACTTACTGCGATTTGCAAGCGCCTCTTGCACCAGGCGACAAACATGCATATTCGTTCCCCAACACAGGGCCATGCCATTGCCTCCGTGCCCGTAATTGTGCACCACCTGTTGAAGCATTTAACAAACAAAATGTTCTCTCTTGTTTAAGGTACAACATTTGTATAAAAAATCTTATTGAAATAGCCATAGACTGATTTTTTCTTATAGAAATGTTCCAGAACCTGAAGCTTATGCTCTCCAAAGAGCTTTTCTTCTCTCTCCAGTCTTACCGTAGTTCTGTGAGGCCTCAAGCCCACCCACTGCCACTGCCACTCAGCTTTCTGTATCGCAGGTTTTTTCAAGTGCTAAGAAACTTTTTAGCTCTCATTCATATTTAACAAACTACATTTTCGTTAACTTATGACTTGCCAAATCAAGTGATTCATCTTTACTCTAGCAATCTTGCATGCTTTCCAGAAAGTGGAACCTTTAGACAGGGCATGTACTGACAAGCGACTTCCCACATCTTCTCAGTATCTTCTTTTCTCACATTTTCTTCACTATCTCCAACCTGATATGTTCCTCCAATTATCACGGTTTCTTTCCTGCATGAGGTTTGATGGCATTAAAGCTATTTATTAATTAGTCTAATGTTCTATGAATCCTAGTCTTTAAAATAATTCAATTAAAGGCTGTAGAATTTCTAGGAAATAATAGAAAACCATATGAAGCAAAACACCCTGGCATGATGTACACGGCATATCCGTCAACGATGACAAAGTGTTTCACCCAGGGAGCCTTCACTCGAATCACCTTAGAATTATAACTTTTTTCGTCTTAATCATAGTTAAAAGCACTATTTCATGTATTGACGGGGCTGTCTAAAATTGCAAGCGATAAATCTTTAATAAGAACACTCTCCAAGAATTAACACAATCAAAGGGTTCACAATCGATACGAAGGCTTAATATGCGCACTTGTCCACGAATGGGAATGGTATCTAGATCCCCCACAAGTTCATTGCTGCCCAGTCCACTGCAGTTGACCACTATGTCGAAACTGCCAGCTAGCTGAGGAATGGAGAAGAAGGCAGCTTTGAAGGAGTTCAGAGCGCTTTGAGGCTTCGAAAGAACTTCATTGTTGGTTTAAATTGAAAATGACTTTTAAACACGAATACCTCACTCAAGCTCAAAATCTTTCTTTTAACCACTTTTCCTCCCTTCTTTTCGAACCTTCCATCACACAATTTAGACTGAATATAAAACCTAAACTTGAAAGTTATTCGGTCTGCTTGATGAAGTCAAGCAAAAATAATTTTTACATTTTGTTAGTCAAATGCAGTGATACTTTCGTCGAAGTAAGCTGAATGAAAAATATTGCCTGAAAAATCCCATGCTCACTTCTTGAGCAGCCAAGGCAGGAACCAACGACCTTCGACCATCAAACTGGTGTAGAAAACTCCTTTTCTGTATTATATGTTAACTTTCTTTAGAGATAAACAAATTAAAAACAGTCATTGAATTTCTCAATTACCTAAACAACAATATGATCAAATATTTATTTATTAAAATAGACAGTGATATCATATCTTGAATTACTTGATAGTTTTATCAAACGCAAACAGCTTCATTTCTTTTTCACTCAGGTCTCTAATGTCGTAATACAACTCTTTGTATATGGGGTCCTGTTTCATGGGTCACTTAAAAAAATATCTTTCATTAATTACATTTTTTTTGTAATTCATAAAACAAAAAGATTATATTTGGTACTTGCCGTGTCCATCACGCTATCAGCGTAGAACTCGTATCCCGAAACCAACTGAACACCCGCCTCTGCAGCCTCTGCTGAGGTGGCCAGCCCGTGCAGGAAGTGAAACGAGTCCCTGAACCTTCGAAGATGGTTTGATGTAAACCTGAAAACACGCGAGCGTGTATAAACCTTTGGGATGTTCATCTACAACGCCATCAATAATCTACCACTCTATTCGAACCAACCACTGACGGCAGAGTTCTTCTGGAACACTTTTGGTGACCTTGACTCTTGGATTGAACATGCCTGCTGCCCCGTCGCTCGTGGTTTCTCTATTGAACTTCTCAGCGACCACCGTCACTTCACCTCTCATTCCCCTCTTTTCCAGCATATCCTGCACTTGCACAGCGGCACACAGACCGTTTGCACCAGCTCCTATCACGCACACTCGAATCACCTTGTTCTCCATCTTCCATGTTTGTTACGGAGCTTGTAATGGTGCTTAGTGCTTGTATTTGCTTAATATTAAACTTTCAGAACCTTTAAAACACTTAAATTAATCAACTGTTTATATATTTTGGCTAAATAAAAATTCCAAGTTTCAATGAGACCCTAATATACACTCATTATTATTTTGACATTTAAAAAACCCATTTATACATTAACCTAAAATTTTAGAAATCGAATAAAACTTTGAAAAGATTAAGAGAACAAAATACCTTAATGGAAATAACGTTGGAAAGCTGTTACACTAAGCTTAGTGAGTCGGAATAATTTTACCAAAGTCTAAACTCGTCACTAATCGTATGCTTCTCGTTTAAAAAAAAATCAAATTCATAATAAAATAGTATGCAAGCAACGATGAATAATTATTTAGTTTTTCAAATGGCCTTTTATTAAGATAAAAAGCAATAGGAATCAATATGTTCCATAGAAGTTTCATATGTATGGAACAAGGTTCGATAAGATCCTTCATAGTTCGTGAAAATGTATTCTTAGTTCGCTAGAGTTCATAAATTGTCATTAAAAATATTTTTATCGTCCCAATGTAGATGAGTATCATTCCTAAAGAAACATGTTATTCTTAATTGAAAGAGGTTCAGATGTGAGTCTAAATGAAAAATTCGGTTTAATAGACCATTTTTTTGTTTTTAGGATAAAAAAACATTCTTCTTAAAAAAATATTACAAATATTCCTTGTTTAGAAATATAATTTCTGGAATAAAAATTAAAAGATTTAAAAAAATGATAAAAAATCACTTATTGAATGAATTTGACTAATATGGCCTATTGAGATAAGGCATTTCTAGGACGTTTATTGATTTTTCCAAAATAATTACAGCAAAACTAATCAATAAATCCACCATAAAAATGTGAATAAACACGTTTCAAATGATTATATTTGCTCATAATATTATATAAACGATTCAGAGTGGAAACTCTTGACAGAAATGTGTCACGCACATCAAACTTTTCCACCTATTTACCCACTATGGCATTCTTTTTTGGAGGTAGTGTCAAATTAAAGTTGAGCATAGTAATTGGGAAATTGTTGTGTAAAACAAATGTATAAGAAAATTATAATTAGATGATTTTGAAAGAAATAACACATATAAACCAAAAAAACTTGAAATACAAGTTTAAAAGATTTTTTTCGATTCCAATTTTCAAAGAAAATAAATCAAATCAATAGAAAGATAAAACCGATAAACCAAGAATCCATCCAAAGTTTATGAATCATATATATAAAAAAAGTAAAATTTTTTTCGACAGAACATTTAATCTTTCCCATTTAAAATTTTTTGTTTTATTATTCATCGATGTTAGCTTAATAACAATTTAATAATTCCCTATTTAAGCTCTAAATTACTGGTAAAACTTGTTTGAGAGAATAAGATCGAAAAAAAAAGAATTCGAGTTTTTACTCGAATGTTTCTTTCCTCATTGCTAATGAGAAGATGTTTTGTAAAAAAGTAAAGAAAAAAGCTCAATATTGTGTTGTCATAATATTAATATCAAAAAAATTATTTATTTATTTAAATAAGTCAATAAATACTTTTTTTTAAACAATTTTCAACGCCAAAAGATGAAAACGTCGAATATCAAAACTAGCGAGTTATTTTTTTAGAAATGTAGTCCAATTGATCTTGAAGTGTGAAAGCTTTTTGGCATGACAGCCAAAATTCACGTGGCCTGTAAAGTAAATGAATTTTTGACCTATATTTGACGAAAAAACATACAACACTTTCAATAGGTTTGACTATAACAGCTAGGCTTTAGAAGGGCCTTAACTTTAAATAGCACTAATTGTTTAGAATAAAATTCTATTCATACAGTTCAGCATCAATTCATTGAAGCTACAAGAAACAGAGAATACATTAAAATTTAAATTTTTGAAATACTTTTAAACTGTTGATTTTTTATACTCAATTATAAAGTAATAAAGTTTGTATAATAAAATATCGTTCAAAATAAATCTTGAATCTCAATTTAAAAGCAAAAGTTATTTTAATGAAAGTTACAAATACTTGAAAGTATTATTTTTTTCATCTCATGGACGTAATTGTTGGTTCTGTGCCCCAAGTAGGACATGGTGTGACGATTACGGAAGTATTTGCTTTCGAAGACTTGTATCTTGTCTTCTTTTTCCGCTTAAAGTGTACAAGTTTCACATCCGCCAAGTAAGAGGCTGAGCACAAGTGACTTGTAGAGTTTGTATCAGACTGAGCAACTGATAGAGTCACTTAACCATAACCGATGTCATTTAGCCTAATTTTAAAACCAAACAGTTTTTCATAAAATTTACAAATTAGCTGTAACACCTGCATAAGATGCTATCAGTATTTTGGGAAATATTCTCGATAAACTTGTCAACAAAATTGATTTATATTGAAAAGGTACTTATGAACGTTCGAAGGGTTGAAGGTCTATTTCTAAAAAAGAAAAGAAAATACACATACGGGTTTATAAGCTGATGTATATTTTAGTTAATTGATGTTCTCTTTAGAGCTAAAAGAGATGAACTACCGTAAAATAACAAAATGTTACTGAAATTTAGGACCGCATCATTTTTCAGAATAAAAATATTGGCTTTTATTTTGCACAATTTGTTTAACCGTCTATTTAAAAACAGGAATGACAGCCAAAAATAATTTTTGTACATTCGAAAAAATTATTATTTGAAAAATAAGAAGTTTTATAATTGAAAGTAATTACAGAACTTTTAGTTATTAATAGCTCTAAAGCATCTGATAATCGAAAAATAGCTTTAAAAATTTTAAACAGATAATCAAAAAATATTTTTTAAAGTTTTAAGCATGAAAATCTACAGATATAATCAATCAAAATTTCCACTACATAGTGATCAGAACCACCATTACATAATTTCAGAGCCCCCTGGAGCAAACTTCAAAGTTAATTCGATAATTTTTTCTACTTTTCTTGGTGATACTCTTCAGCACATCCATCACTTAAGCTCACCAAAAAAATCAATACTGAAACACACTCTCCTGTATGGTATATACCGAGTATGACATCTGTGCATGCTGCAGCTTTGACGTGACTATATATAAAGAATGTGTTTGCACCTTCAGTAAGCCTATTGATAAATGTTCGGTTGTAGCTAGGCTTTAGTGTAACCCCTAATTACATCCTTGGTATTATTGCCAAGATTAAAAACATAGCTGAATTTTTGTGCGGAATTAATATTTAAATGAAGATATGTCTTAAAAAGTGCAGAACTTCAGAACACAAGTTAATATTTAAATAAACTTATGTTTTATAAAGTACTAAACTTCAGAACACATATTAACAAACATTTGCGATGTCAAAATATATCGTTTGATTCAAGTCCAAGTCTTCAATACAAAATCTAACAATTTTTTTAGAAACAACAAAAAGCCCTTACAATATGTTGGACTTCTCAAGCCTCTGGGAAAGCATTTCCCGCAAAAAAACGTTGGATAACGACATGCTGGAAACGAAGCTGAACAGATGTTTGTCTCTCTTCGACCTGACGATGATTGGGGCTGGTCACATGATAGGAGCGGGCATCTTCGTGGTGTCAGGTACTGTCTTAAAGGACGTTGCTGGACCCGGCATCATTCTATCGTACATAATAGGTGGCTTCGCGGCCTTCCTCTCTGCCCTTTGCTATGCAGAGTTCGGAGCAAGAGTACCGAAGGCTGGCTCTGCATACTCGTACACGTACCTCATAATAGGAGAGTTTGCTGCCTTCATGGTGGGGTGGAACATGCTGCTCGAGTCGATGATCGGTGGAGCTTCAGTGGCAAAGGCATGGAGTGGAGGCTTGGATGTGTTGTTTGGAGAAGCGATCAGCAAGGGCATCAAAAAATATGTCGGAGAGTTTAATTCTCCATTGCTTTCTCCTTACCCTGACTTCTTAGCAGCTCTTTGCTGTTTTGTGTGGATGTCTTTCGTCGCCAGTGGAGCCAAAATCTCAAGCATATTCAACAACATTCTGACTTTCCTGAACATTTCAATTCTTTGTCTCGTCATGGGTATTGGATTATACTTTGCAGACCTCTCCAACTGGACCAACCAGGCAAAAGGGGGCTTCTTGCCTTACGGACTGACTGGCGTCTTAGCAGGATCTGCTACCTGCTTCTACTCGTACGTTGGCTTCGAAGGCATCACGTGCGCCAGCGAAGAAGCCAAGAACCCCTCGAGGAACATCCCTTTAGCCATCGGCATCTCTGTCGTCTTGGTCTCGGTTATCTACGTGGGAGCATCGGGAGCACTGACACTGATGGTGCCTTACGACCAGGTCAACGTCCTCACTCCTTTTTCAGCGGCAATCATGAAGAACGGAAGCGTGTGGGGAACCTATTTTGTGGGCATTGGGACTTTAATAGGGCTTTCAGCTTCTATTTTGGGCGGTATGTTTTCAATTCCTCGCACCGCTTACGCCATGGCTTTGGATGGACTGATCTTCAAGAAATTTTCCTACGTCAACGAAGTTACGCAGACTCCACTTCTATCGATAGCCGTATTTGGCACTATCACGGCTCTGGTCGCTTTATTCACGGACCTTTCTCACCTGGTGGAACTTCTTTCCATAGGCACACTCTTCTGCTTCACGTTCGTTTCCATCAACGTCATCATCCTTCGCTACCAGCCTGCCGACAAATGCCAATTCGAACTGAAGCAAGACGCCTCCTGTCTTTCCATCAGCGAAAAGAATGACATCAATGACACCAACAAGTTAGTCTCGTCCCAAAGCCACGAAGACATTGGCAAAGTGAAGAAGCAGTTCGTGAAACTGCCTGGAATCAGCAAAATTCCTGACGGCTGCATTGCTCCCATCACCATTTCCCTTCTCGTCTTCTTCACAACCGCCATTTATTTGGTGATTTACAACCTCAAAGATGAGATCTTGGCTGCACAATGGTGGGCGATACTGCTTTTGACTTTTCTTTCCATCTGCTTTTTAGTTTCCTACTTTCTCCTTAGCACACACCAACAAAACACAAGCTTCGTCACCTTCCAGGTAAATGCTGATTTAAGGGTTTTCTTTCTATAGACAGATCAATAGAAATCATTCTTACGAAATTTAGTGCGTATATAAATTTAATTTATTCAGTTAACGACCTAAATCGCAGCTGTTTTAATTGTAAAATGTCGATAATCTTATGCACGTTTCTACGACTTTAAATTTGTATCTTTCTTTACGCTTAATTTATTCTTTTCCCCCATCTTCTTATAATTTCATTCATCAACACCCAAGGTGCCTCTAGTCCCACTGATACCGGTTTTGAGCATCGTGGCGAACATTGGTCTCATCCTCAAACTCAACCCATTCACCTGGATCCGATTGGGGGTCTGGATTGCCATAGGTATGTGCAGTTTTGATGTTGTATTTAAATAGGTTTTTTTAATGAATTAAATTTTTAAGCATTATTTTTATATTTAAATTGATTTAGGACGTGTTATTAACTTAATTCTTCTAGATATTTTTTTTGGAGGATTTATTCACAGATTTGGCAAAAAAAATACATAAATAATTTTATCTGGCCCGAACATCTATGACAACACAAAAATCATTTTAAATGTGACGGGTATTTCCATAAAATGTTATTCTAACAACTCATTTTCAAACAACTGAATGGGTATACAAAGTTTAGCTACACCAATGTGCTTTGTACTACATCAGTATTGTTGATTTATTTATAAATGTACAATTCTTATCAATATGTTTTATTCAAAGCTGGGCATCAAACCGTTAAAACTGTTTTAATGAAGTTGACATTTTCGTTAATGATTTTACTTTTATGTTTAATTCGGAATTAGTTATTGTATAGCAACATTTATGTATATTTAATATTTATGAATTTAATACAAAATTATTTTTTTGCAGGTTTGGTGATTTACTTCGGGTACAGCATCCGCAACAGCAACGAAAACGAAAAGCTGCTTGCAAAGAACACGAGGATTTCTTACTCCGCCGAGCTGAACGGGCGTGACTCAGAATCGAGCCTCACTCTAGCCCACTAAGCTCCCTACGAAGGGCTGTTGTTTGCTCCTTTTAAATCATTGGAAGTTCGATTATTGTATTTGTTTTATTATGTACACGAAAGCCTCTGATCATTGAAATGTGTTTATTTAAATTTTTCTATTTGGAGGTCAATCATTTTTATCGGCATACTTGCGGGAATTTTCGTTAAGATTTTATCTTGCAGGTTTCATGAAAGTCAAAGGATTTCAATCTTAGTTAAATACAACGATATTGTTCTTAGTAATTTTCTATCGATATTTTATTTTCTCTCCAAGCTTCTATAACCCGAATGACTTAACTGCATGACATCTTCATTGTAACCAATATTTTGTGGGATGGTCCACAATTTTAATTTAGATAAAGGTTCCTATAAAAAAAGAAAATAAATAAATTCCAGTAGAATAGTTTAACTTTTTTTTTAAAGTATCGTATTCTTGAATATACAAACCTAATCGCGCTTTAAAACAGACTCACACTTATCAGACATAATGTGTTTGTATTATAAATGTTGTAAACGATGGTGACAAAATACTTGAACATGAATGTGCGTCTGCTTTAGTTCATTTGTAAACTTTTTATTAGAGTGTTTTGGCTTAAATCATTCATAGAATTGCCCTGTCTAGGACTGAAGTTCAAACTAATAATACAACTGAATTTAAAAATTCACTTCACTATCCCACGATTCTTCCTTCTTCTTTCAAAACTATTTACTGCTCCATCTTCCATTGATTTTTAATTTATCCACTAATTCTGAACCATCCAGGCATTTGCTACGGTGAATGCTTAAATACAAGCACACCAAGCCAAACGATGCATTCGCTCAGGAAGGAGGGCAGTGAGCAAAAGGAGAATATGTACCAAAATCTCAAGGAGTCCCATGTCTCCAAGTGGAAGAAGATCAGAGTGATTGCCCCTGCTGTATGCAGCATGGTAGCTGGTTGGAGGGGAATCATGTGAGATTCAGTGCAACTAAAATAAATAGGATTCAATTAGTGGGCTTAATTGGTTTAATAGAGCGGTTGAATAGAGACTTTCTCTAAATTAGAAACGCTTACATAATGACATTGTCTGCTTTAGATTCTCACGAGATAAAGAGTTTTTAGTTTGACTCACATACGACGTTCTGAGAATGGGCAAACGTTGAAAGGCCGTTAAAAATGCCTACGTACTCGAAGAGGTTGCAAAACAATGAAAGAGACAAGGCGACAATTAACCTGGAAGAGGTTTAAACATTAAAAAGTTTTTTTACAATTATTTAAGCACAAATCAAATTAAGACATATGTTCTTGTGTAGATCTTTCTCAGCAAAAAATATAGGGAAGACCGGGGCAAGATGACGAGCCGAGCAAAATGACGAAAGTCTTATATTTTCCGTTTTTCACTAGTTGAAGACATGAAACCCCGTTTTAATTTCATTGAATTGGCGCCACCCTGTCTTGAACGAGGGTCTAAGGCGTCAAAAAGTTTATTATAGATGTTAGTTAATCATTTAAATTTAATTTTGAAGCATTAATTCAAACTGAAGATTACACTTTAAAAATTAGTGATAGGGAAGATCTACACGAGAACCAAGAATTCATGAATAGAATATTGATTTATTGAAAATGCTAATGTGGTTCTTACTGGTTTTCCAAATCATGGTAGTTCTCCGTACTATATTCATTTTCAAGAATTGAAGAGGCTATATGTTGTCTCTGTGTTGAAAACATAATCGAAACTTATATATTTAGGATTCAAAGAAAACTAAAAGCATGTGAAGTTATATAAGGGTTAAGTGACTCACTAGTGCTGTGTAGATCAGAATGGTGAGAATGAATTGAACGGTCAGGGAGACGAATCTAAGAGGCACGAAGGCAGTGAATCTCATCGTAACATTAGTGACTAATGATTAGTGCAAGCTTGTTTTTACAAGGTTGCTATGGCGATGATTTGTTTAAAAGCGAAAGCCCATTTACCGATTTATTTGATCTAAAACGAACATTTATTAATATTTTTCGTAACTAAACACTTCACCATTTTAATAATAAAAAAGTTTACTATACGTTATATTTACAGAAGAAAATAATCCAACGTGGTTTTATTTATTGACTTTTTTCTTTTTCCTGATAGGACCGCTCATGGTCTTTGCGAAAACTTCCTTGTGCTTTCTTTTCTGATATCTAAAAGATGAAAAAAAGTGAATGTATTTCTACCCCTAACAAGTTCACAATTTAAATTATAAATATAAGAAATTAATTTTTTGAAATTCACGGGAAGCACAGACTTTTTGAACTCAGCATCTTCAAGCAGCTCATCAACCAGCGTCTTCTTCCTCTTCTTCATCGGCACCCTGCCACTGTAGAAATCTGCAGCATTTTCCACCACTGTTCCAGTCTTAGGAAGAAATTTCATAACAGTTTTTAAAAGTTGGAAAAAGTAAATGGCTTTTGAAATAAATGCATATAACTATGCCAAATATGCATATGCACATTAATATGCCAAATAGATAAACCTGGAAAAACTTTGGCAACACTCCAGGCCTGATATCTGTGTTTTTATAGAAACGAGTCGGATCTAGAACATTCCTCATTTGGATGATCTTCAAGTCATTTAGTTTTTCCTCTGTCATCTCTGGAGCTTTCATGCCAAACCACATCTTTCCTTTAGTCTTTGAGCGTTCTTGCTGTAGTGGTATTGAGTGATTGTATATTAAGCTAAGGATATAAAAAATATATTTTTATCTAATCTTTTCTGTAAGGATGACCAGTATTAAACATAAAAGCAAGCATCTGAATCAAAACAAACCTGCTTGAGTTTCCTTTCTTGTCTCCTTGACACCTTAGTGGGCAGCTGGCTCAGCTTCTCAAAGCCTGGCTCCAATGCCACCGATCTAGGAAGCTCCTTTTGCAGAGAAGCAAAACATATGGAAACTTAATTACTATGCAGTGTAAAATACTTTTTTCAAGTGAAGTTATAGAACAAACTTTTTCTTTCTTTATTCTCTCTTGAATAGTTGATTTTATTTCTTCATAATGGAGACCTTTTGATGCAGATCTAAAAGAGTAAATAATATTTATGAATGATTCATAAACTCAGTGATAATTTAAAATATTATTTAATGTAATAATTAAATTTAATTTTTCTATACCTCATGTCTCCATTTGGTTTGGTGCTTTCATCAGTAATTCCTTCAGTTCTGAAAGTGTGCCACAAAATGATTTTATTATTAATTGACTTTTGAAAATATTATTTTTATTATTACTATTGTTTTTATACAGAAATACCTATTTTCTTTTATTTTACGATAAAATTGAGTATTTATAACAATTTTGATACCTGATGAAAACCTCTCTTGATTTTAATTCTAAGATTTTTTCTTTTAAAGCCTTTTTAGCTTTCTCGAGATTATCAGGTTTAAAGAACATATTAATTTTGATATGGTTTTATTACTTGAAATATCGCAGGCATAGACAAAAAACAAGCACGAGTATAATTGTGATGCGCTGAATCCTTGCTAAGCATTCTAAAGCATTCCTACTTAGTTATTCAATTTTTTTGATAAAAATTAAAAAAAATGTGATTTGAAAAAAAAGAATAAAGTACATAATGTGAAAAAGAGCTTATTTAAACAATGAAAACACCAAACAAGAGTATGTCATAGTTTTGAAAATATGGCTTGAAAAGTAACCAACCCGCACATGCAAAAGAACTACAATCCTAAAGATATAGTTTTACAAAATTGAATCAGCTAGAAGCAGCACTTGGAATGAGCATACTGTAAAAACAACAAGGTCATGTTTGTTTCAATAACCTGATTGGAGAATATTTTATCAAAGCAAACTAAAAAATCTAACTTGTAAATCAGTCAAAAACTTTGATTCAAAATCGAAACAGCCATGAA
Source organism: Piscicola geometra (assembly GCA_943735955.1). NCBI lineage: Eukaryota > Metazoa > Annelida > Clitellata > Hirudinida > Piscicolidae > Piscicola > Piscicola geometra. The sequence goes on along the minus strand of OX030959.1, from coordinate 386,986 downwards.
AACTTAAATAGTTCGAGTTTTAGATGAAGAAAGCTTCGATATTTCTTCTAAATATTTTTTCTCACACAACCATTCATCCCAAAAAGACTTATTGCATTTCCATTTAACGTCACACTTTTTCCCATTTCTTTATTCAAAATTTGTTCTTTTTTCCATAATAACTGCATCTGCATCGTCACGATCATCTTCAGGCCCATCCACTATTGCTCCACCATTTTCTACAACATCCTCCACCCTTATAATCTTTCTCTCGCTCTTTCCATTTCCACAAACCACACCTCGATCCACTCCTCTAACCACAACCTCAACTTCTCTTTCTCCATCTATCTCTTTCTCTTCCACCCCTCCACTCTTCCTCTTCTCGCCATCTTCTCCCCACCAGTTTCCTTTCCCGCTCAATGAGGTTCTATTGGACGCGGTACCCTCGTGACCACTGTCCCGGAAGGCTCCTTCCCCTTTGTTGTTGTCGCCATTGTCATAGTTGTTGTCAACTTGTCTGTCGCTCTTGTCCATAGTACCTTTCATGTCTCCACTACTGATATAATCAGTGCCAACGCTTCCACCATTCATGCTTGCGACATTTATTTTGTTTTCGTTTTTTAAAGTTTCTTTATTTGCGACTTTATAGGCATCATCTACGTCGTAAGGATTTGTTTGTTTGTTGACAATGACTTCAGCAGTGTTGGTGTTGTTGCAAGCATTAGCGTCGATGTTTTTAAAGTAATCATGTAGGCTATCATCATCATCATCATGACCATGACCATCATCATCAGCATCGTCTCCCTCACCATCATCAATATTTATATTATTATCTATATTGTTGTAATTAACTTTAATGGAAATCTTCTTTTGATATTCTTGATTGAAGCTATGATTAGTCGAATGATTATTGATGGATTGGCTTTTGGTAGGAGAATGGTCGTTGTAATGACTGCCCTGTACACTGTTCTCTTTGCTGTTGTACAGTTCGTTGAACTCTTCTTCGAAGTTGTTGTTGGGATGGATGGGGTTGTTGTAGCGGTTGTTGCTGTTGTTGCCTGGACTGAGCAGCAGGTTGGAGGTCTTCCCGCTGTTTCTTCCGTTGTTGCAGATGCTGTTGTAGCGCTGCAGAATCTCGAAGAAGTCTTTCTCCTGCTTGTCTCTCGGCGTCAGCTGATACAAAATTAAATTATGAACTTATCAATAACTCTGAATGCTCAAAATAAAAGGTAGTAATAATGAGAAAATGATTATCATTAAAACCCAATAGGAAGTTTCATGAAGTCTAACAGACTCTGTCATAGAGGGCATAACTTCTGTTCATTTCGCTGCTTCTGCGGTAGCGTGGGCTGTTCAGCTGGAAAGAATCATTGTGACTGTTCCTGTTGTTGTTGTTGTGGTTGTTGTAAGGGGTGCTGTTGCAGCTGTTGAGGAGGTTATTGTTTTTGATGGTGTTGCTATTGTTGTTGCCATAGTTGTAGTTATTGAAACCATTAGAGTTGTTCTTGTTGATAAAATTATCATTATCGTTGTTGTTCTCAACAATGTTGTTGTTGTTATTGTTGTTGTTATCAGAGAAGATTTTGGAAGAGAGTTGCTTGAGGAGTAGGTGGTTTTGTTTCAGCATGCTTTCTAGGTAGACCTGGTGGTGATGATGATGATGGTGATGATGGTGGTGATGATGATGTTGGTGATGATGGAGATGATGATGATGATGAAAGACGGTGAAAACAACTCAAGCATCAAAACGAAAAGAAGGACAAGAACCTGAGACTCAATCCTCTTTGAAGCCTCCACCTCCAGCCACGACTTCACCTCTTGCACTTGATACACAAGCAGCTGCAGTTGTTGCTGTTGCAGTTGCAGCTGTTGTTGTAGTTGCATGTGTTGGTAGGATTCAACACGTTGTTGTTGTTGTTGTAGGTTGTTGCTGGTTGTGGCTGGAAGAATGAGGTTGGTGGGCGTTCGGGGAACTAGGGGTGTGAGGTTTCGGCTGGGCGTGAGGAGCTGTAAGTGGTCCAAAGATGTAGGGATGCTGGACGTAATGGGCTGTGCGGAGGGTGCATGTTCCGTTGATTGGTAAATATTTAAAAAGCTTTTAATTTTTGGAAGAAAAAATATTAACATTGAAATGTATGGAAACGAAAAATACACAAAGTTTAATTTTTAATATTTATATAGCGCAAAGTGAGCATCTAAACCCACCGAAGGCATCACGAAGGTGGACGAGGGTCTGCACTGGTTGGCAATCATGTACTTGTCGGCTGATTTGAGCGAATCCGTGTTGGGGAAATTGTTGTTGTTGTTTCCGTTTTCTTTGAACGGGTTATTGTTGTAGTCGTTGGAAGTAGGAAAAAAATCGCTGTTTTTAAAAGCGTAGATGTTTCTGTTGGGTTCTTTAGGAAGAGTATCAGAACTGAAATATTCAGTTGTGTTGAGAAAAAGTTGTTGCTGTTGTAGTTGTTGAAGCTGTTGAGACTGCAGTTGTATGGATTTGTGATGTTGTTGCTGACGTTGATCAGTGTCTATCTGCTTCTTTTGAATGTCTGTGAAAGTTTACATTATAGTTAGAAAAAAAGTATTGCATACACCATCATCACCTCCATCACCCCCAATTTACACCCCTATCACTATTAACCGGATCACCAACATAACCACCACCATCATCATCACCACCAACCTTTTTTAGTGCCTTCTAGTGTGCCAATGGTAGAGACCTTGGTCACGTCACAAGTAGTGTTGAAAGTGTCGTCGTTGTCGTTGTTGGTGTTGTTGTTAGGGCTGTTGGGTGTGGTGGTGTTGTTGTTGAGTGACTTTTGGTTGATTTCGCCGTCGTCGAGTTTGTGACACACGTCAAATGCTCTGCCAATTGTCTTCACCACTTGAATCGCCTGCTTCTGTGTTGTTGTTGTTCGAGTTGGATGTTGTGGAAATGGTGTTGTTGATGTTTTTTTTAATGTTCTAGCAATTTTAGTAATCGCATTACTGCAGTAATGATTAACGTTGTTTTGTTTCATTTCATTATTCCCAAAACAACCAAACACACAATGAACTTTTTTTAATCATTTCACCATCTCAGCCTGATCACAATGGAAATACCCGGCAGGTGTTTGCCTAAGCATCTGTCCCCTTTCAAGGATTCAACATTGACGCTCTCGATTGTTCATTAATTCTCATTAAAAGCTATATTAAATATTTAAATTAGAAATTCAAAAAAACTCTCTGGTTTGACGCCACTACTCTTGATGCTTTGTTTATGTTTTCCCATCGAATCTTTGTCCTGATTCCCTATTTAAACGTGATTCAAGCTCAGTAACATCTCTCGATAAAATACACACACATGTAGCAAGAGCTGACTCGAATTCTTTGGTCTTCTATTCAGTAATGAGAAACTAATTAGAGCTCCTATTGTTTTGGCAGCCTTGCGACTTGCTGTCACCATTCCTCAGGAATTCCATCCAGCGTGGAACAACTGAGTTAGTTATCGATAACTATTTAAAAGTTCGCTTTTTGATTCAGATGAAGTTATCTTTATTCTTATCATGTAAACATAATTTTTTCAAGCTTCCTGGTTTCACTCTATCATAATAATAATAATAATAGTAATTGTCGTTTTTGTATAGCGCCTGGGCACGCAACTGAAGCGCATACAATCGAATACAAATACAATTTTTCTCTTCTTCTGACTTCACACCACTTTACTCACCTTTCCACCACTCCACACTACTCTTTCCACCCTCCCATCACTCCACCTTTCCAAACCACTCCACCCATCCTCTCCTCACCACCTCACTCACCTTCTTGAGTGACTTGAAGACAGAGCAATGGAAGACTCTGGATGCGTCATCACTGGTGATGTAACTGAAGACCTTCAGGTCCTGCGAGTCGTGACTTACGTAGAAGATCCTGGCATGGAGAGTGGGAGTTTGGGTGTGAAGTTGCAGTGGATAGTTGGGTGGGAGTTTGGGTGGGAGTTTGGGTGGGATGTTGTGGTGTAGAAGAAAAAGAGCAGTGTTGATTGTTGGTTGTTCGCAGGTTTGGGGAAAGACACTGGACGAACAGTATGAATTTTAGGTAGATTCAAAGTTTGTTGGATACTATTTGATAAGTTGCTCACCTGGAAATAGGATGGCAAGATACTAGCTGGTCTAATGGCGGTTTCTGGAAAAAACAAAATGGTAGAAACTTTATTAGACTGAATACTTCCAAATGAATCTATAATTTAACTTATAATTTAATTAATTAATTTAAAATTTTCATTCCATCCATCCATCCATCCATCCATCCATCCATCCATCCATCCATCCATCCATCCATCCATCCATCCATCCATCCATCCATCCATCCATCCATCCATCCATCCATCCATCCATCCATCCATCCATCCATCCATCCATCCATCCATCCATCCATCCATCCATCCATCCATCCATCCATCCATCCATCCATCCATCCATCCATCCATCCATCCATCCATCCATCCATCCATCCATTCATCCATCCATCCATCCATCCATCCATCCATCCATCCATCCATCCATCCATCCATCCATCCATCCATCCATCCATCCATCCATCCATCCATCCATCCAAACCACCTTCTTGTTCTTCACCTCCACTCCCTCCACTGACACTCTCACAGACACACTCTTCTTCTTCATGTTCTTCATCCGGTACTCAAACTGCCAAAAGGTTTTTTCAAAAGATATGAATATGAATGATCAATTTATTTATTAAAAACTATGAAAATGAAATATTATTATAAAAAACTATGAAAATGAAATATTATTATAAAAAACTATGAAAATGAAATATTATTATAAAAAACTATGAAAATGAAATATTATTATTAAAAACTATGAAAATGAAATATTATTATAAAAAACTATGAAAATGAAATATTATTATTAAAAACTATGAAAATGAAATATTATTATTAAAAACTATGAAAATGAAATATTATTATAAAAACTATGAAAATGAAATATTATTATTAAAAACTATGAAAATGAAATATTATTATTAAAAACTATGAAAATGAAATATTATTATTAAAAACTATGAAAATAAAATATTATTATTAAAAATTATGAAAATAAAAATAAAATAATATTAATACAAATAAAGAAAGTTTAAATTTAAATAGTGCTTTATTTGTCTTACCCTGACTCTCCTCATAGCAGCCACGATCTCCACCCTGCTCATGGGTCTTTCTATCTCCAAACATCCTACGTACTGATGGTGTTGATGATGATGCGTGGTGATGATGATGATGCGTGGTGATGATGATGATGCGTGGTGATGATGATGATGCGTGGTGTTGATGATGATGCGTGGTGATGATGATGATGCGTGGTGATGATGATGATGCGTGGTGATGATGATGATGATGCGTGGTGATGATGATGATGCGTGGTGATGATGATGATGATGCGTGGTGATGATGATGATGCGTGGTGTTGATGATGATGCGTGGTGATGATGATGATGCGTGGTGATGATGATGATGCGTGGTGATGATGATAATGCGTGGTGATGATGATGATGCGTGGTGATGATGATGATGATGCGTTGGAGTGAGGATGGCGTAATAGTAGTGATGATGGGGGGAGGGACTAGTAGTGAAGATGTGGTGATGATGATGATGATGATGATGGTGGTGGTGGTGGTGATACTAGTGATGAAATGTTGCTCATAAGAGCCCAGTGAGCCGAACTCGGACATGGAAGGTGTTGAAAATTGTGATTTTAGGGTGAAAATAATAAAGGTGAAAATGTTAGTGAAGGTGATTGAGTCAGCGATGAAGGTGCGAAAGATTGTAAAGAAGCTTATGCAAAGACGAAAGTTTAAGAATCAATAAAGGAGCATTAGCATATGTGACCGCCGATAAATCAGTCGATTTTCTTAAATCGCAATGTATTTGAAGGTCATAAACGGCGTTAATGGAGTGGTTAAGAGTCTTAAGACGTCTGCTCGTTACCCGAATCTCGTGAATTCAATTTCTGTCATCGCCTAGTAACGAGCGAGCAGAGAACTGTGAGCCGCCTGATGAAACCATAAGAAACCAACGCGTGAAGATGAATGTTAGAGCCTAAATTGACGTGTCTAACTGCACTAAAAAATAGTGACTGAACAAAAGATTATCATCATCAAATGAAACTTGACGGTGACTGTTGTTGACAGTTTTTTTATTTCTTTTATTTCAACTGATTGGTGCGAACGTTAAATCTACGAACAAATCGGGCTTGAATGCATATGCATTAGTGGTGTTGATTGCTGAACAGCCTTGTTTGCACAAGTAACATTCGAATAAGTTAGATACATCTGCAGGCAATTTAATTATGCAAATTTGTTGTCGATTCTGTTGGGCGTTGAACTGAATGGTGTTTGAGATTGACATGAAAGAAGTGAGCATGAGAATAGTAAGAGATTAGTCATCGTTGTTATCTGCCTGGAGCTTATGTTAACAACTTATTCGAGGAATTGGGAGCAGCAATGAATGGCCTCACAATTAAGTGGTTAATATTTACTAATTATAGCCTTTATTATATAGTTTTTCACATGAAAAATTTATCTACATCTGTATATAAAATATATTTAAAAAGAACGAAAATTTTTATTATTTTGATTTTAATACCAGTGTTTCTAGTTTAATAACTATCTGATTTTTTACAAAACCGCCCGTAAACTCAAAAAAGCCTAAAATTTAGAAAAAAACCAACTTTAGCATTGAAGGCGACTCCATTGACGAAGTCAGTCTCAGAGAGGTTGTTGGGGTTGAAGGCGTCTTTGCTTTTCCTGCGTAAGAGACTTCTCACCCGTGAGTACTTGTAGGTCATACTTGCAGTGTTGTGGTTGTGGTGGTGGCGGAAGGTAGGTGGGATGTTGTTGTTGTTGGCGGTGTTAGGATGTTGTTGTTGGTGTCGGAATGTTGATGGACCAGAACTGGGCTTGGTAAATCTTTTGCTTCTTTTTTAGCCTCAAGATCAGTCACGAAACCAATCTACTAGACTGCTCTTCCCATCTTGTTTTAAGTTTAAAATCACTGGATTGAACTGGTTTGGTCGTATTGTTCGGAATCAGAATTACATTTGTGGCACAAAGGGCACAGCTTATATTGTATTATATCAAAACGGGGAAGATAATTATAGCTTAATGTTCAAGTTTAAGTTCCATTCACGAACTCCAGGCCACTCATGACTTCGTTGAAGTGTTCGCAAGAGGATGTGGCCACTTGAGGTACAAGCAGTTTGAAACTTTTGAACAACTTATTGACTCATTAAATGGTCATTTACTAGGAAAATTGTTAATGATTTTAAAACTAAAAGCAGGTCTTGACAGCTATCTCCCAGGTAATTTAAAGGCAAACGTAGCATTTATAAGACATCCGTTAGTGGCTTTGAAGTGAAAAGGTTTTGGTAGCCCTTGAAAGTTTTAACAGGAGAAAGTTAATTAGTTTCAATTAGAAATTAAAACCCTAGCAATTTTCGAATATAGACTCCAAACTTTTGATATTCTGTTAGTTTATCTCCAATTTATATAACATTTAAACAATCGTGATTGTTGATATTAGCATAATTAAAAAAACTAACGTAACAATTATGTAATTCCTCAATCAAATAATCTTGAATATCCTTTTAAAAATCAACTATTTAACTCGCTTATTGTTTTGAGACGCGACAGTTTTTATAAGAGTCCAATTCAAACAAAGCAATTGCTTCGTTTAAATTCATATAGCATATACTAAATATATATATTATACATAATATATTATATATTTTAAACCATCATTCACCAATCAACGATTTATTGCTTTTTATAGGAGTTCTAAGGCTTCAAATATAAAGTTTATGATCTTCTTTAAGTTTAATATTGGTAATGAAGACCATAACAATTTATAAAAATAGAAAACGATCTTAAGTTAATTTTAAATTAAGCTTTTCTTCACTTCCTTAACCAATCACCTATCTTCATTTAAATAGTAGCGCGCTTTGCATAGCTAACCTGTATCGACGTCATAGTTACCTTTATTAGAATAGGTGTATCTTGTTAAATACTCATTAAAAATATTGTAAAAATTATAGTTTTAAGAAATCGCATGTTTGAAGGAACATGATTCATAAAATTAAAGTATTTAGTGAAATAAAAATGGTTACTAAAATAATTGAATACAGTCAAATAAAATAAACAAAATAAAAGATTTGTATTCCAAAATTTTATATCTGAGGAGATCAAAAGACTACTTCATAAGTGATATATGCATTAAATAGTTAAATCTTTTAAATATCTTTAAATCTTTTAAACACTCCACCCTGTTTTAAAAGTAGTTAAATAAAATGGCCGATGAATTTGATGATTTGGGCGAGTGTAGTCCTACCGCTTGGTAAATTGTTAATTAATTTAAATAAAATATTTGTTATAATATATAGAATTTATGAATTAAATTTAAATGATTTTTTGAAGTTTCAATGCTGATGTAATGTATTTGATTAAATTCATTGAAATAAAATGAAAAATTTAATCCCAGCATCAAACTGTGACATAAAAAAATTAATTAAACTCATATTAATCATTAAAATTTAATTAATTAATGATTAAATAAATTTTAAAATTCTTTTTAAAATCCATCTTCAAGCTTATTATTTTTAATCAAATATTGTTAGTCTAACATTAATTTGTGTCCAATAATTATAACTCATTAAACAATATTTCAAGAAAATCTTAAATTTACAACATCTTAGGCACAAAGAGTTAGAGTCCCTACTGACAGGCAGGTGCTCTAAGGAAGAAGTGTTGAATGTGTGCAAGAGCAGACCTCTTCCTTCCTATCTCAGAAACTTTGTGTGGCAGGTGGGTGAGGATGCATCGAGTGAGTGAATGCTGAAATTGAATTTTTGAAAATAATTCTAAACTACTATGATAACTTTTATACTGTTATTATATCTCAAACTGATTGATGCGACCACCCACGCTTACAACAGCACTGCCTAGAACTGCAGGAGATGAGAGACCCCTTTATCCACTTTGATGGAGTGTGCAACAGGCCCGAGCAGACGCTCATCAAGAAGGACAGTGCAGCCCTGATTGGTGGGTTTTGAACCAATCAAATGCATCTATGAAGGAGCACTATACATAAAAATAAAAACATATGCAAACGTAAACAATCACCCTGGTGAACAGACAAAATAAGACAGTTGCAAGCAGAGGAGGACCTCCTTGACGACCTCGATGACGTCACTAGCAAGTACCTCCGGCTGCAGGACGACATTGAGGCAGTGCTGACGCTGTACTGCAAGCGACATCAAGTCACGTACACGCCGCAAGCTGATTGGATGGACATTTTGGCACCACTTCTGCTGTGCGACTTCTTGAGGGGAGACCTGTACCACGTGTTTGAGTCGTTGGTGGACTTGTATGTGGTGAAGCAGCCATGCAGCAACAAGAGTCCCTTCCTCTTTGTGCGTCTGCTCCTTCTCTACCACGACCCCCACCTCTGCACCTTCCTTGACAGCACCAAGATTTTCCCTGAGCTCTACGCCTCCAAATGGGTGTGTGTGCTGATGATGCTGCTGCTGATGATGATGATTGGTACTTTTTTAACTTCCTCATCCACCCTTCACACACTCACCCGCCCTTGATTCTTTTTCTCAGTTCTCCAGTCTCTTTTCCCACCACTCCTCCCTCTCCACCACTCTCCGTATCTGGGACGTTTACTTGCAACAAAAAAATCAATTCCTCCTCTTCTTCCTCGCTCTTGTCATTCTTGTCAATGCCAGGTAGTGGTAGTAGTAGTAGTAGTAGTAGTAGTAGTAGTAGTAGTAGTAGTAGTAGTAGTAGTAGTAGTAGTAGTAGTAGTAGTAGTAGTAGTAGTAGTAGTACAAGTAGTAGTAGTAGTAGTAGTAGTAGTAGTAGTAGTAGTAGTAGTAGTAGTAGTAGTAGTAGTAGTAGTAGTAGTAGTAGTAGTAGTAGTAGTAGTAGTACTAGTAGTAGTAGTAGTAGTAGTAGTAGTAGTAGTAGTAGTAGTAGTAGTAGTAGTAGTAGTAGTAGTTTGGTAGTTGGAATAGGGTGGTAGTGTCTTGGAGTTGAGTTTTAACTCTAGTTCCTCAAAGCCAGAGCATCTCAGTGTCGTTACTCTTTCACAGGGACGAGATAATGGCGATGGACAAGAATGATAAGCAAGCCATCACAGGTGATGATGAATATTCATTAAAGTTCAATCATCATCACAATCACCCTCATCATCATCCTCGTCATCATCATCACCCTCATCATGATCATCATCAACCATAGACAAAATAGCATCGTTCCCGCGTGAGCTGCAGCCGGATGACGTCGAGGATTTTTGTTCTTTGGCCATCTACTACCTCTCCAAGACGCCCTCATCCTTTGGAAAAGTGTGTGGTGGTGATGATGATGGCGTGGAAAAGATGATGATGATGATGAAGATGATGATGATGATGAAGAAGGTGATAGTGATGATAATGATGTGTGGATGTTCTGGTTTATGTAGTGGGTTTAGTGAACACGAGAATGATGAGTCATAAGGGTCTGATGATGCAACCACCTTCAGATGTACCAAAGTCTTCTATTCGAGACAGACCCGAGCCAGCCCAAACAACAACAACAACAACAACAGAGTCCGCAACACATCCACCAACAACAACAAACTACACATCAGCTTCAAAATACACCGCAACAACAACAACATCTAGAACTACAACAACAGCAACAACAACTACTATTGCAACAACAACTAGCTGGCCTATTATGCCTGCATACATCGCACGAAGAACTCATAGAAAGCATACAGTCCTGCAGCGACAACAAACAGCCTTCTGTACGCATGTCTTTGTGCTTCTCTATTGGGAGTTCAAATAGTATTCGAGTATCACCCACCCTACCTCTACCCACCTTGTACCCAACCACAAACCACCCACCCACTCTCTCTTCCACCACACTCACCAACCCTACAACCAAACTCAATCTACCCACTCACCTACCCACCCACCTTTACCCCCACCCACTTCTTCCGCCACTCACCTTCCCTAACCACCCACCCACCCACCAATACAGACGTCCAGAGAGACGCTAGCGATGCTGGTGGTCGACTGCAGGTCAGCTGAGCACTACAAGAGAGGCCACCTCACCTCCTCTCAGCACCTCAACTCGCATTTGGTGGCTTTCTTTGCCGCTCTCGTCATCATCATCATCATCATCCTCCTCCTTCTCCTCATCATCATCATCATCATCATCATCATCATCATCATCAGCACATCATCATCATCATTATCATTATCATCATCATCATCATCATCATCCTCCTTCTCCTCATCATCAGCACATCATCATCATCATCATCATCATCATCATCATCATCATCATCATCATCATCATCATCATCATCAGCACATAACCACTCACAGATGCTACAGAACCCGGAAGAGTTTGCGAGTAGAGTGCAGGCGTTGTTGTCGGTGCAGAGATCTGAGTTGATGTCGCAAGAAGAGGCCGTTGCCGCTTCCCCCTCCGACAACAACAACAACAACAACGTCACGTGCCTGGGAGGGGAGCATCTGTGTTTCCTTGGCTACGGAAACAACGACGATGGAGAAGCCGATGATGGTAATGATGATGATGATGATAAAGATGATGACGATGGTAATGATGATGATGATGACGATGATAATGACGATGATGATGATGACGATAGTAGTGATGATGACGATAGTAGTGATGATGATGATGATGATGTCTTCCACGATGCAGACGAGACGAACGACGGAGCGCTGAACATGGTGGTGTCTCACTTCCTGCACAAGCAGGTGCAGTACGTCTGCCTCTGTCTGGGTGGATACAAGGGTGAGGAGGTGGTGGGGGGGGGTGAGGATGAGGAGGTGGGGGGGGAGGATGAGGAGGTGGGGGGGGGTGAGGAGGTGGGGGGGGAGAGGGTGAGGAGGGATGGGATGGGTTTGTTCCAGGAAGGGGAGGAAGGTGTGGGCAGTGAATGAGTAGATGAACGATGCATGGATGGGAGGTTGTTCAATATGATGGAAGAGTTGATTATTAGTTTGACCAAAGTTTTCACCCTGTGAAGTATTACCCTCTTGCCAGCCCTGCACGACTCCCTCATCGCGAGCAACAATACTCACCTTCTTGTTGGACATAACAGCAAGACTTGCCACTACTGCAACAAACCGACCAAACAACTATCGTCTCGCAAAAACAACAAAACCACTTTGCAATCCCTCAATCTACAAGTGCGTTTTCGGCATTGAAATCCGAAACTCCTTTTTTTTAATAATTTGATTTTGAACTTAAAATTCATGATTGGATCCACCACTCACCCTACCATCCACTCTACTACTCATCCCATCATCCATTCCACCACTCACACACTCCATCCATTCGACCATTCATTCATCCAAGCAGCTGAATGAAGCAATGTTCTCCGAGAGGTTTGGTCGTCTGACCTCGGTCTTCAAGGCCACGTCAGGCGTCATCAAAGACAAGGTCATCGGCATCATCAAGAATGAAGGAATTACTAGCACGTGAGGGGTGGAGAGGAGGTGGGGTGAGGGGGTGGGAGGGTTATTGAGGAAGAGGTTGGTGGAGGAGGGGTTGGTGGAGGAGGGGATGTTGGAGGAGGGGTTGGTGGAGGAGGGGTTGGTGGAGGAGGGGTTGGTGGAGGAGGGGTTGGTGGAGGAGGGGTTGGTGGGGGAGGGGTTGGTGGAGGAGGGGTTGGTGGAGGATGGGTTGGTGGAGGAGGGGTTGGTGGAGGAGGGGTTGGTGGGGGAGGGGTTGGTGGAGGAGGGGTTGGTGGAGGAGGGGTTGGTGAAGGAGGGGTTGGTGGAGGAGGAGTTTGGTGGAGAAGGGGTTTGGAGGAGGAGGGGTTTGGAGGAGGAGGGGTTTGGAGGTTAGTTGTGAGGAAGGAGGGGTGGAATCATCATCATCTCTTTTCATGACTCATCAATCATCATCAGCACCACTCCTGCAGTCGGCATGTGAGCGCAGGCGACAAACTGGGCAAGGGCTACCGCAACATGGCGTCAGTCTTCACCATCGATGACGACGAAGGTGGCAGGGTGGCAGGGTGGGAGGATGGGAAGGTGGAAGGGTGGCAGTGTGGCAGGGTGGCAGGGTGGCAGGGTGGGAGTGTGGGAAGGTGGCAGGGTGGGAGTCAGGGAAGGTGGCAGTGTGGCAGGGTGGCAGGGTGGCAGGGTGGGAAGGTGGCAGGGTGGCAGGGTGTGAGTGTGGCAGGGTGGCGGTGTGGCAGGGTGGCGGTGTGGCAGGGTGGCGGTGTGGCAGGGTGGCAGGGTGGGAGAGTGGGAGAGTAGCAGTGCGGCAGGGTGGGAAGATGGCAGGGTGGCAGGGTGGCAGGGTGGGAAGGTGGCAGTGTGGCAGGGTGGCAGGGTGGGAAGGTGGCAGGGTGGCAGTGTGGCAGGGTGGCGGTGTGGCAGGGTGGCAGGGTGGCAGGGTGGGAGAGTAGCAGTGCGGCAGGGTGGCAGGGTGGGAAGATGGCAGGGTGGCAGGGTGTGAGTGTGGCAGGGTGGCAGTGTGGCAGGGTGGCAGGGTGGCAGGGTGGCAGGGTGGGAGAGTAGCAGTGTGGCAGGGTGGCAGGGTGGGAAGGTGGCAGGGTGGGAAGGTGGCAGGGTGGGAAGGTGGCAGGGTGGGAGAGTAGCAGTGCGGCAGGGTGGCAGGGTGGGAAGATGGCAGGGTGGCAGGGTGTGAGTGTGGCAGGGTGGCAGTGTGGCAGGGTGGCGGTGTGGCAGGGTGGCGGTGTGGCAGGGTGGCAGGGTGGGAGAGTAGCAGTGTGGCAGGGTGGCAGGGTGGGAAGGTGGCAGGGTGGGAAGGTGGCAGTGTGGCAGGGTGGCAGTGTGGCTGGGTGGCAGGGTGGCAGGGTGGGAAGGTGGCAGTGTGGCAGGGTGGCATGGTGGCAGGATGGCAGTGTGGCAGGGTGACAGGGTGGCAGGGTGGCAGGGTGGGAAGGTGGCAGTGTGGCAGGGTGGAAGGGTGGGAAGGTGGGAGAATGGGAGGGTGGCAGGGTGGCAGGGTGGCAGGGTGGGAGAATGGGAGGGTGGGAGGGATCATTAGGATTTATCTACTTTCTTTGTAATATAGCGATATATTTCAACATTTTTCAAGTAAAAAAATTATTGAAAATAATTCGAAGATTATAATATGGCAATTAAATATGCAAGAACATCAAGTCAGTTACAACTTCTCAAACCGCAGACGACACCACCCACTCTCTGACGTCAGAAGATGACGTCAAGGAAGTCGTCCTGATCGCTGATTGGCTGGCCCAGTACGCGCATGCGGACTCCGTCTACGAGTGCCTCGAAGTCGCCAGCCACTCCAACCACCCCAACCACAAGCCCAGGTCTTTGCTACCATCTTTAAATCTCGTTATTGAGAATATAATTATGATGATGATGGTGTTGATGATAAGGGTGATTATGATGATGATAGCCACCTGCAACCACACAGCCTCCTCTGCCTCAACGACAACCACTTGATCGTGCTGCAGCGGCTGCCAGACGACAAGACGAGGGCGATTCTGCGCGCCAAGAGGCCCCTCTCGTCCATCCTGAAGATCACCTCGAAGAAGAAGCAGCCAGAGCTGATCACCATCATGTACGGGGCTGCTTCTCGTCTCCTCTCACCTGCTGCTGCTTCTCCCCACCACCCTAACGAGGCCTCTCTTGGTCAGGATAGTGTTGCAGCAACAGCAGCAGCAGATGCAACTTTGGTAGGTGAGGATCTTGCAACAGCTGATGAGGCCAGCAGCAAAGAAGCCACTGGAGGAAATGTTGAAGGAGATGACGATGGTGCCAAAGATGGGGTTTCTGATGATAAAGTCGATACAAGAGTTGAAGGGAGTAAGGAAGGAGGCAGTGAGAAGATGGACGCCAACCAAGAGGATGACCACAAGCAGCAAGCAAACAGCAGCAGCAGCAGCTTCGACAACACCAGCATCACAGCCATCGACCGCTTCCTGATCCCGAAGGCGGGAGAAGCCATCAAGGACATCAAGATGCACATCATCAAGCTGATGGAGATGCTTGAGTGAGGACTTTATTGCGATTGAGGTTAGGTGCTCTTGGTGGAGAAGAAGTGAACGGGTTATCTTGTTGGGTAGCCTGGTGGATTTAGGATAGCGTTGCCCTGTTTCAGTCACGATTTCAAGGTCGTGTGATCGATTGCTAGATCGGATCACAATGCGCTCTTTCTTCACTGGTTTCATGATATTAGTGTAAATAGTCCATTAATCATTATCAATCCATCGATTCCCACATAACCTCTAAACGTGTATCAAGCCACCGTTGTTATAGCTTAGAATTGTAATGTACTTTTTGTTTGATTTATTTAATTAATCCGTTAATATAATATCGTTTGAATCTTAATTTCATTAAATTGTATTGGTATTTTTGTTTTACTGTTTAACGAACAAAACTTATATGCGTTAGATGGTATGTGTTATGAGGCAAGCATATTCGCCGTGTGTTGTGATGGTTGGCAAATAAAAAGTTTTTGTTTGGTCTGATACGCATTCGAAATAAGGTCTCTGCACCACTCTCAACACACGAAGACATCGACTTTTCACTAACGAACTGTGCACTAACATACGAGCCCTTACTCTAACCTAATGAAAGTTTCCTTTAGGGTGTTTCGTAGGGTTGAAAGAATGGTGGTGCAGTACAATGAAGAAAGATTGAAAAATAATTGAAGTTTTAAAACTATTTTTAAAAATTTGATCGCATGCACTGAACCATTTTCAAAGGCATGTCTTCTGACAATCAGAATTTGAAACTCCGATGATTGGTTCAGTCTCGAAACTCATAAGGTTTCATTATTAAAAACGCTTCATGTCCACCACTGAATCCACAAAACCTTCCACTCGTAAATAGATTCTTCTCTCGATATCATTAACTTCACGCCGAGTCTTTCAAGTTATAAGCGATGTAAACAGGCATTTTCCACTTGCCGGCATTGTTTCCTGCTTCTTTATATTATTCCCTTCATTTCTTTGCAGCATTCTCATTAATCTTCATTGTTTTCTCTGTCCAACTCGAGAATTCTCTCTTACTCATTCTCTCTACTCCTCTCTTTATCATTTTTATTATTTATTCTTTCTTTGTGTATTTTGTCGTTTGATGTTGAATTTAAAGCTGGTGCTTTAAAATATTTAAACAAAATAATTTTTTCTCTTCCATCATCTATTTTTTGAAAAACATCGTAAGCTCGCAAGCTTTGAAAGCAGGATGTATAATTGTAACGACAGCTTAAACCTTTCTAAAGCAAGAAGGAATGGTATATTAAAAACAAAATATATCATGATTAAAAAATATATACATCTAAATTAAATGTATTATTATTATTTATTAAATTAAACTTATTTGAGATGAAACTAACTGTAGAATATCATGCAAATATACCAACAGGCTGTTCAAATCGAGACTGGAGAAGGACTATATAAGCAGGCGATTCACTGCCCCCGTAGAAAATTCAATAAACAAATCTGATTTGAAGCTTATATGAAATGTCGTTAAATCGATTTTGAGGTTGCTTAAAATAATTATTTTTATTATTAATAATGCTATTATATTTAGTTTTGACGGTTAAATTGTTAAGTTTTGAATTAAAATTGTTGTATTGTTTCAATTCTGCCAATTATATAAATATAGTTTCTAGGTTTTCAAATTAAACTTTGTGAAAAAATTTGAATCAGAGAATTTCCAAAGCCTTTGAAAAATAGTTTAAACAAGCAGTGAGATAGTTTGATTTTGTAGTTTATGAGGCGTTGTTTTAGTTGAAAGATCAAATCAAAAAGACATGATGATGGGAAGTAAACTCTTAAGTTTCTAGAATAAGAGAATCAAAAATGTATCTATTAAATTCTAATTAATGCAATTAAAAACGCTAAAAAACTTAAATGAACAAAAACAATTCATTCTAAAAAAAGTTGAATCTTAAAATTCGTCTTTAAGACTCAGAATATAAAGATAAATGGGGAAGCTTGATGGCACGGAGGACTGATAGGCTCTTCGCAAGTGAATGAGCAAGTGACCAGACCTGGATGAATGTGTTGCAAATGCATGCCCCGATGAATGCTTGAAGTAGCTCAAGACCATCGATGAAGTGGAAGGCAAGTGACTGCTGCTATTGTTGGATGTTGCTGCTGGTGTGCAGGGGCTGTCAAGGCATCTACCCACAATTCACATACCCATCTGAAGGTTTGATGGACTTTTTTTGTGCGCCTGTTCTATTTTCTCAGCCTGATTAGCGTTATTTTGTGTACTTGCCTCCCGTTTATCACGCCATTTTCTTAATTTTTCAATTTAAAAAAAACTGAAAACATTTTTAAATGTAAAGTTAGCCCAACTATTAAAACTATATAAAAAGGTTAAAATAAAAATTGATATTTACCAATTTTGTGGCTGTTGTGAACTGCTTGGTAAGTTTCCGCGAAGAACTCGTAAGGTCGTTTTATGCACCATAACATGTAATTACCATTCGCATTCGAATCGATTTTTAGAAATAAATGAATGATGTCTTTGCGAGCTGTCGAGTCTAAATGGCGTCTTTCTTTATTGCTTTCTTGTTTCGAGTACCACTACCAAGTCCTCTCTTGCTATTACCATGGTACTATTAGTTCTCAATTAATATTTATATGAGTACTTTTACTTTTAATAATAAAAATGTTTATACTTGTGATCGCGAAGATGATTGAAATAACAATATCGAAAAGTCTATCATTGTAGCCTCCGATTCATAACACGAAATGAGATATTCTCGAGTAGCTGGCTTCAGAAAACGTTAATCGAGTCACGAATGATGCATGAGAGGATGAATGATCGCTGCATGGATGGATGGATGAGACAGTGATTGGATGCTTGAACGAGTGAAAAGACCCATGAATCAGAAGATGAATTAATGGTAAAAATCGAAACACTTAGGACTAAGGTTTGCTAACGTATACAAAAATCCTAAACTCTTTTCTGAAGTTGAAACACCTTGATCCTTGAGAAAAATCAAATCTCATAATCTGTGGGATCAACAGCTTTTATCCTTTTCATTGATTTTGGCCGCAGTTGCAAAACACTATTGACTGGATTACCTTTGCTTTGAATCAAAAAAGTATATTTTTTTAATAATCCCTAGTTAATTTACTTTATGCTTTGAACGCACATACACTTTGTTGATTTTCATAGGTACAAAAATCGTTAGCCAATTTTCAGCTTAATTCTTGAATTTATTTACATGAAGCTTTCACAGCTGTTTGAAAAAGTTTTTGGAATAGATTTTAAATTAAACTCATTGCATTTTTTAGACGAAAAAGTAACGACTAAATAAAATTAAAAACAAGTTCAAATGAGTTGTAGAAGATTAATTAAATGCGAACGAGACATATTTTGCAGCAGTATTCATCGATAAAATGAGAGTTCTCCAGCGTCTGGTCACAAAGGACACAGAGAAAAAAACATAAATATAATTTGACCACTAACAACGCCAATCCCCGAACGACACCTTCCGAGGCCTTGCTGAGAGGCATAGAGGGTTAGTTCGGGCGCAAGGAGCAGTGATATCGATTGAACTTTATAATGGTGGTTACTCGAGAGATGTTAAATAAAGAACAAAAAAAGATATTGCAACGCTGATGTAAACTGACTGGGGAAGTACACAGTATTGCGAGGAGTAATGCGATTTGGTGATAGCGTCTCGTCATGTTAGCAGGTTTCATGGCTTGCCTACGTGAGGAGATTTGAAAAGGCACTATAAAAATAAATTATCTTCAAAATGAGCTCTTATTGAAATTGAAAATCTGGAAAAAATCAATGACAACTGTGAAGTAGTAGATTTTAAAACATTGCAACAAAACGTTCCTTTGTGATGACACAAATGATTGACACGGCATAAAAGATGACGTGGCTTCATGAGGCACATTTACGAAGCGAAGAGAAATATTGAGATTGATGCGTTTGAAGGATGAAACACGAGCGTGTAACGGAGTAACATGTTGCATTGATTGCTGTGAAGACTACATGCCGGGAAAGGGCAGATGAAAGAAAAAGTCAAGACAAAACGTGATCTAATGACTGGTAAAATGTAGCTAATGAAGCTTTGTTGGGAAGAAAATTATGATGGAAACAGAGATGAAAAAAGTGATAGTGTGAAAGATGAAGATGATGAGAACGATGATAAATAGAGAAATCTTAGTCGTTACCACGAATTCAGAGAGGTAGAAGCTCGCAATCATTATTGCATGTATAAGTAGGCCACTTGAGAAGATACCTAAAATTTAAAGATTGATTTTTAATTTCTTTAATTTTTTTTTTCTGAAATATTCTTATATTTGGCGATCCAGTAACTTTGAGATATTTAAAAGTTATTATCAGCATTTTGAAAATAACATTTTTTGCAAAAATATTAATTGAGCATAGATAAAAAAATATTTAAAAGAATGATTTGTTTCACAAAAAATGAGAAAAAAAAAATTAAAAGTTTGACACACAAATGATATTAAATGGCCCTAAATGACCTTAAATTGCATGAATGAACATGCAAAAACATGACTAATAATCAAAAAAAAAAATTTAATTTTTGAAATGACCTAATTAGCAAGCCATTTTCGACAAAAATAAAACTTTCTTGGAGTAATCCTGTCACAATCTTATCGGACCCGCAGGCTTTAGATTTTAAGCCAATTCCTCTCCTTGGCTCGAATGAGAACGGGTTTGAAGGACTTTGGGGTGTTTGTGACTGGAGACTTTCAAACTGAACTAAATTTTTGTTAGTGTTTTGTATAAATAACTATTTTTTTAAACAAGGTTTTAATTCAAAGAAGCAAGGTTATTTCAATTCCAAAATCTTAAGACTTAATTGCATTTTTCTTAATAAAACGATGTTTTAGCTTCATAGTTCCAACTTCAACTTGAAATTATACTTTTTTGAGATGTTCTTTCGAAAAAGTCATTTGACAAGCTTTTGTTGTTATCTAATGTTATAAAGGGTCAAATGCAGTAGCACTAGCATAGCTTTGGCTAGCGGGGCTTCCAAAGGAATAGTTAAGTTTTTCAATTCCCACGCCTTGATCATCGCTTCTAATTTGTTTTTATAGCTTTTTTGAATGATGCTTCAGCAGAGTCTTTAGAGCAGATTTTGTTTCCTAGAAGGCCGCAACTTTCAGCAATGATTTAATTCTGTAAAATGCTGATATATTTTTTAGCGCCTCTATTTATTTACACTTTTGTTTTTTACTTTGTTTCCTACATTTATCAAATAAATGCGTTCAATCCCAGCTGCTTCCTGCTTCATCAGAAAGATCACGGCTCACGAAGTGCGATACAACATATTTGATGTGACTTGACAAGGCAACTGAGCTTGATTCGTCAGAGATGCCATTTTTATCGATCCCGCCAACTCACTTGACGCACCATTATTTTATTTTCCAATTTTGATGATTTTTAGGAAAAAAGACAAAAGTTGAATGAAAAAAAGGCTTTGATTTGAGCATCCAAAACAGTTGGTCAAAAGACATCCCACAAACAATGTAAAAAAATATTTTTTGTATTTGAACCAAGTTTATATTTTATTTGGAGGTTTCGATAATTAAAAAGTGGCTTACTCATGCATTGAAGAGCAAGAAAGACCCAATTGCCTTTTTTCAAAATTTCGGTTGAGCTGAAAATTTTGATCTTTTAAATGATTCCAGTTTTTTTAATTTTATTTATTTTCCTGAAGGTATCATAGAAAGCGTAATTTTCACTAAGTAATGAAACTTAGGCCATTTCGTTAGGAAAAAATTGTTTTATTGATAATTTAGGAAAAGAAAATTTTTATTGTGTTTTTTCACATAAATTCTTTTCCCCCAAAAGTAGATTTTTCCAGAGTATTTTCCTTTATTTATTGTTAATATTTTTTCCGTAACATTTATTTTATAATTCTATATTCTAAATATTTTTAAACATTTTATTTGCTCGCATAAAACAAATTATTCAGTTAGCCCATTTTTTTATTTACCCAACTAATTATTTTATTTAAAAAATATATAATATTCATGGACACTTTTGATGCACGCTAAACAATAAATTGCGCGTTATATCAATATTTATGAGGCGCTCATTATATAATGCGAAATGATCTCATTAAAAGTACATCAATGTAGTTAGTGACCATCAATTGGCTGTTGTTACTTCTACAGTTTTCTCTTTAGCCTCACAATTATTTCATTTTTGAAAATCTATGATAGGAGTATTTAATTTGAAATAATATTTTGTCCATTAAAACCCGTTTCACATCCACCATTGCTCTAACCACTACATTCTCCTCCGCATTCATTTGTAAAAAATATTTTATTTCGTGTTTTATCGTCTTTTTAATTCGCCGTTCAATACCGCCGAGTTTGTTAACGAATTTTCAACAAAAAAATTTGAGAACACGCATAAATTTAAAAGCATTAAAATATTTTAAAAAAAAACTTGTTTAAGACTTTAAAAAATACTTTTATAATTTTTGATTTTTGAAACATAAAATGTTCAAACTTCCGTATTAAGCTTAATGAAGTTCAATGTGACATTTCGTTTCCATGAGTTCATCGGACAGGAGAGGCTGATGCTATGGTGGTGTTGCACGCCCAACCTTTACGCACTTTGTCTCTCTACGAAACATTTTCAGGAGGTTTTTCGACGCAGTAAAGTCGCATGAGTGCGCATTGAAGTATTTTATTTGTCATGCAAACGCACGTCGATTCGAATCGTTAAACTCCCAACAGCTGTGTGAACTTCAAGAATATTTGGTTTATATTTTGAATTTGTTTAAATCAAACTTTGACTAAAAGAATGCATATAACACAAGCAAGTAACTATTTTGACCCTTAGCAGTATATCTGTTATCGTTCTTTCTGCCTCATTTGGGATAATATCCTGTATTTGTCGTCCGTTACCGGAACGTGTTGTTTATAACCCATCCTATTAGTATTGTACAGCATGCAGATACTTTTTGGCTTCTGTTTGTTTTTCTTCGAGGGTATTTTCGCTTATATTGTTCTGACAAACGAGGCATTTCTCGATAATCGACATCGCTGCCATAACTTTGATTGTATCGCATCTAATTATGGCCCTGTGCACCCTTCGGCGCTAAACCTCGGAGGCTGCTTCTGAAGCCTAATGAAAGCTTATATTATTATTTAATTATTTTGTACATAACATAAATGACAAATATGTTTTTTGTTAGTTTTTACGAATCTTTTTGAACAAAAAACGTTTATTTACGATTTAAATGCTTTGAAGGGTTAGCACTCACGGTTTTGTTTAAAGAAAAGTTATTTGAAGTGCCACAAAGTATTGATATGTTCTGGCGCTCTTAATTTTTTGTCACTTAAAATTTTAGAAAAACCTCTGGCCTTGATTTAAGACTTCAAAACACAGTTTATCCGTATTAATAAGATTTAAAAAAAGTTAATATAAATGTTTTATAATGGAGCAATATAAAAATATAAACGAAGATCTAATGTTTTCAATATTTTTCAGGTAAGAAAGTTTTGGAATTTTTGAAATAATACTTTAAATACCGGTTTTAATTCGGTATTTTGCATGTTTTTTTTTCTATTTTTGGTTTTTAATAAATTTGTAAATAAATATTTTTGCTCTACAATAGTTTAACAAAAAAACGTAAAAAAATTTAAAAATCAATTGATTCTTCCAGAAAAATATCTCTAAGGGTAAAATATTTTCGATTTATCAAACTGCGATAGACAGGCATTTCAAAATAATGAAAAAAACAAGAAATAATAGGATATTAAATCAAAGATATTAAAATGAAAAAATAATCAAAAATTTAAGTTTTAAAAATAGGAAAAAATATCAGGATAAAAATTTAATCTTGAAAATGGATTTTCCCTAACCTTTTGAGTACTTAGCTTTCAAAATCTTTGGTATTTAAAATCGATGCAATTGTTGTTCAAAGAATATTTATAAGTTTTTGAGTTATCTTTTACAAATTAAATGTAAAAAATTCTTTAAAAACGAAAGTGAAACAGAACCTATCTTCTAGAGGCAGATATGAAAGATGTAGCGATCTTTTGAACCACACTTCATTTTACTTTTCTCTAGATGGAAAGATTCGAATATTAAAAATCCTACACAAAAAAGCAATAGACTTACGCCATTGTAAATTAGTTTGCAGATAAAGTCACGTTGAACGTCGTGGAAGGATGAATAAAAAGTAGTTGGCAGAGCAAGTGCTACTTTCTCAATAAAACTCCATCTCAATTAAGCAACATTCTGCTCACGAGTTGAACCTTGAAGCAGTTTCCAAGGTGTCTACTTTGACGCAGTTTGTGTTTCTGAGCTACAAAAACAAAAGTATTGACTCATTTTTACCTTTAATACTTCATTTATCAGTTGTTCATTTAAGCATTCCAGCCTTGTTTTCGTTCTCAATCTTGCAATTCTTTGACAGCTATGAAAATAAACAGTGATCATTTCTTGCATATCATATAGCTAAGCCAAGAAATTCAAGATTCATTCACCTTAAATAACAACTTTTCAGTTTATATTAATAAAAGTTTATAATGGCATCAAAACAGTTAAAAAGCAAAAACTCTATAAAGTAAGAAAACGAAAAATACAAAGATACTTCTAATAAGAAGTGCAGGATTTTGAATAAACAAAAAGAAGGCAGTCACAAGAGGAGATTGTGAATGTTTGCAAATATGAGTTATGAGGTGCTTTTGTGGAAAAATAGTCGCCAAAAAAGGCTTGTGGGAGTGTGAGGTAGAAGTGAAAAAACAGTAACAATTTAGATTTTGAATCGATGGAACCTTTATTAATTCCATTGTTACTCTATCCCATTTAAGAGGAGGCTTGGTTGCACATGAACTCGAGAGGCTGTTAAACTGCATCGATCTGTAGCGCTAGGACATCCATCCCCGACCAACAGGATTAGCAGTCATACTTCAACAACGCCACCTACGGAAAGATGCACGAATGGCCACCGGATTAATATGCAGCGAGGACACTGACCACAAAGACCGAAATAGAAAATTCATGATGTTTGATTAAGTCCGCTGTTGCGTGTGTGTTGTTCTGGGAATTTGGTAAATGTATTTTTATTTGTCAAAATAAAATAAAATTAATATCAAATTTGACGGCTATTCGTTGTGAATGTTTCACTAATAAGCCTAAAAATTCCCTCAACAATAAATCAACAGCAACGAAAAAATAAAGTTATTTACATAGCGTTTGAAAAGTTCGCATAGAAAAACGCTTGAAGAAGGCATTAATCGCCACGACGATCTAATGCGCGCATTCATCAGAAGCCGATTCCTCATTCGTTCTCTTGCTCGCTCGAACCGCGACTCTCAAGACATGCATCAGTTCTGACTAAGTAAGCAAGTTTGCAGTTTCATCGGCTGTTTAAAGTCTTTTCTTCCAGTGATTTAGTGCTCTTTAGAAAAGATGAGTGTGGTGTCTTTTCGCTCGGTCTGTTTTGACAATAGCCGACCATCTTTTTCTGAACTATTTCTCTTTTTAGACTTTTTATTGGGCTTTTATGTTCATTACTACAGAAATTTCACCACATTGCCAAACAAAATAAAAACTCTATCAACTTCAAAGTAATATTATTCCTAACTACTAGAAAAAATATTCTTTTCTCTTTTTGCCTCAAAGCAAGAGAAAGTATCTTTTTACATCCCAGAGTTAATGGTACAGACATGTAACATGAATACTTTTCCAATGCCTCCAACCCCAAATATCCATTTCAAACTTTCTTCTAATTTCTAATGTTTATTTAATTATAGATATGAAAAAAATGCGCGCCGCAAAAAATTCCTTCTGAAACATTCCTTTTGTGTCAATAGCAGTCTACAGACTCTCCAGTAAAAAGCCTTGAATTATTCCTGGTTGGCACTGTCATAAAGAATCTCTTCCGGCCATGACGTCACAGTTTGACCTCCGATCCCAACACTTGCATGCCTTCCATTATCTTGTTTTTCATATTCGTTTTTTCCTTTTAGAGCTTGTTTCTATTGTTTTGGTGGAGAATGTTTCGACGGTTATTGCGCTCATTCTAATCCATGTGCACCCAACATCGGATTCCTTAGCAGCCGACAGCACTGGAGGCTTGAAAGGGCATCCATGTTTCTCTTTGTTATTTCGCACCAACTTTTCTTCTCTAACGAATTTTTCCCGTTTTGCAGGAGAACCCGATATAAAAAGCACTGGCTTATCTCTTAATTAACGCCAAAGTTCTGAGAAGTTTCTTTAAAAAGTACTTTTCTGTTAATTAGCATTCGGTCTTTGCTCAATACTTCAGCCGTAATCTCCGAAACAAGCAGTCAGTGCATCAAATTATTTCTCTACTTTTGGTCCTTTCCAAAGTATGCTCTTGCCACTCGAAGCCAAATTAATCGTAAACTAAAATACTTGTTTAAAATATTTTGAACATGGTTAACGATGTTTTTCACGCGAAACAAAATGCATCGTTAGACTATCAATTTCAAAAGAAATTTTTCCGTTAAAAAAATCTAGTTTAAATTAATCTTAAAAAGTACCGTAGAGTATCGAATTTTGAAAAAACTTTAAATAATTGTTTTTCCGTTTTTTAAACAATTTCGTTTTTATAAAAAAAAAATAAATTTATAAAATTTTTCAATTGATTTAAAAAAACATTGTTATTTTTTCATTAATCTGTATAACACTTCTGAAATAATTGTTCATGATCAAAATATATTAAAAATCTCATTAAGACGAATCAACTATGTCCAAAATAAAAATAATAAATTAGATTTTTTGAAACATATCAATATTTTAAAGTATTTAGCGCTTTAAATAGGGCTAAAAAAGCGTTCTATAACTTTTTATGTAGAATGAGTTTTCTAAATCATAATCGACCGCCATATTCAAAGAAGTAACGACGATACTTAATATATTTGTGCGATATAATAATAAACATTAAACGTCAAATAGCTGAACGCCAGAATGGCAAATAGAGCTTTTAATGTCGATTTAAAACTGGAACTAAAGAGCTTTTTCAAACGTTTCTGCTTTATTTCTCTTTCATGGCACTTATTAAACGCATTGAATAGCTCAGTTATGGATTGAAACCATTTAAATCTTAACTCCATTCTTCCCTTTTCGTTTAGGTGTCCCTCAAGCATAAGATTACATTTTTTGAGCTCAAAACTTTGCTCACAACTTTTGTTTTTTTCCATTCTTAAATAATGCAACAAGGAAAAAGATGTGACTTTAAAGCGTTTAACTTTACGGCTTTTTAATGATTTTCTGGCACGAGTTTCTACAAGAATTGGAGCTTTTCCAGAACCTTCGTTAAAAACTAAATGTCTTTCAAATACTCGTTTCACACCGTCTCCATTGTCGCTTGTCCTTCCTTTTCGCAAGCACTGCTTCTTCCATTATTCTTCAAGTTTACACCAAGTTTCTAATGGCCCTCTCTTTTATTACTGCTTCTTTAAAGCCTCTTAATACCTCAGTTGATGCTCAAGCGACTGATAAAATTTTTTGTACTCCCACTACTGGAGTTATGATGAGGAAGATTAAGATATCGAGATGGTGGCATGGAGAGGCAGAAAAAGATGATGATCAAAAAGTTTTTTCAAAACATTAAAAACTATAAAAATTATCTGGTTACTGTAAAGGAAAATAGGAAAATTATTAAAGGTTTGAATAAATAATTAACTTTATTCAAGAGATAACACGTCTTTTAATCTAGTTTAAACCATTAACTTCAGAAGGAAGCAACACTTTCAAAATTACTTTCACCATTCAGAGTCAATGTTCTCACGTTACAATATTCATGCGTCAAAATTGGGTTGCGAAGTCAGAGCTGAAAAGGAGCAATGATGAATGGCAATGTCAACAGGCTGCCATGTAGATAACAAAGGATAAAAAACTAAGACATGACGCAACGGCTGAATTCCACTGTGAATAAAAAGTGTTTTAGTTGTGATTTTATCAGGACACACAAACAATGCAGCAGAAAGTAATTTCGCACGGAAGGTAGCTCTCTCCACTCAAGTTTTCCTATATCCTCCCTTCGTCAAGAAAGTAATACGAAAAGCTTCAACTTGTGTGGCAGTCTTTACGTTTCTAATCTTTGCCTCTCAGACCTTTCCTGCAATATAACCAGTTCACTGGTGAGAGGCTGAAATATACTCAAAATTAATTTCAACTAAATATATAGTCAATTATAATTGATTTATGCAATGTTTGTTTTAGTTGTTTGCTCCCATAAAATGGCCTCATAACTCATGTGAGCCGCTACATCTTAACTTACATCCTAGAAAAATCTTTTGAAAAATGTCACGCTGTTTTTGCTTTACCACAGCAACTCCACTAATCCATATTTATATTTAATTTCAGATTTAATTGGAAGTTTTTCGAGCTTTTCATTGTTCCTCTTTCCATCGATTGTTTTCCCAACAAACACTTCTTAGTTTATACGCTTCACTTCTCAAATGTTTTTTCATGAGCTTCTTCCAAATGTAATCAGGATTTCTCCCGTCAAGCAAAGCGTCTTACGCCACCAAATGACGCTCAGTCAGATTAATTAAAAGCTGCACGAGCTTAATGAACGTAAAGAATGTGCTTTTAGAAAAATTAATGAGAAAAAAATAATTTAAATTTTTTATATTACGAAATAGTGCATTTTCGTGCACTTTACTCGTCTTCATCGAAAACAAAAACTTAGTTTTTAATTTATGTCGTTATTTCAGCTCAATCCTTGATGTCACGTGATGTGAAAAACAAAAAAATTGATGAAGAAATATTTAAAAATTTACTTTTAACGCCAAATTAAATGTCAAGCGAATCTATGCAATCATTCACAAGTCTGTTGTGCTCAACTTTTGCTCAGCCTGGAAACTAATTCAATGTAGGAAATACCTTTTCAATAAATTCAAAAATGCAAAAAAATATTATTTGTTTTTTAAAAATATCAAAAACTTGCATAAATAGGCTGTAAAGAAAGGCGACTCAATCAGCATGAGTCAAACGTAGAAATAAGCATTATGAACGGGCATGCGGTCTCTTGACGGAATAACTGATGCCTTCGTTAAGTTGCCTTTGCAGTTCATGCAATTTCGATCAGGAATAAATAATGAAGCGCTGCCGTTCAGAGCTCAATGATATTCTCGAGTGTGAAAAAGATGACAATCACTATCATTTTAATGGACTTTTAAGCGTTTCACAGTAATTTTATTTATTTCATTCGTTTGATTAAAATTGAAAAAAACTCTTTTTAGGCTGCGTAAAAAAACTAAAACAAAATTACTAAATTTTCTTACTTTTGTATTTTTTATAGAAATATGGAGCTAAGTAATGGGACCTAATTATTTAAAATAGTTACTTTTAACCACTATTTGAATTTCCATAGCAGTCATAAAAGCGGAAAAGACCTCATACTAATGTGCAGAACACATTCTTGGGTCACTTAAATAAACTTATATTAATGAATTGCCCATTCGCTGTGAACGCTAACCTATTTTTATTATCCACTAAAATGCCAGAGAATCCATTTTTGGCATTGCGTGCTAGTGTGAAGTAAAAATTAACTATCTTTTTGTTTCATTCTTTTAATTCCTTATTACTTTGTTTTGTTGACTTTTCTTTAAACAAAATGACTTATGATACATTGTATATTTTAGTTTTCAATTATCCAGTCTATATTTTGAAGGTTAATATTTAACAGCGATAGAGGAAAACACTGTCACACAGTCAAGAAAACAGTTAAATCATTGGTTGCAAGAGTCAAATTATATACCACTGGCATTATAAAAAGTATTGCAAATAAGAAGGAATCAATGCAAAGACAGATTGAGATCTAAATTATTAGCATGGACACGCCTCGTAGTCAATAGGAGTCTTGCTGGCGCGTGGTGGAGCTTTTATCACTGCGATCTGGTCGCTGCAAAAATATTTCTACTCGCTAGCAAGTAACGTTGGTCAAGACGATATATTGAAATGAGACAAGATTAGTTTTGCTGCAAGAAAA
Organism: Piscicola geometra; assembly: GCA_943735955.1. Classification (NCBI taxonomy): domain Eukaryota; kingdom Metazoa; phylum Annelida; class Clitellata; order Hirudinida; family Piscicolidae; genus Piscicola; species Piscicola geometra. The sequence goes on along the minus strand of OX030959.1, from coordinate 357,994 downwards.
TGTATTTTTTCGAACGTTATACGACAAGAAAACATTGCAAAAGAAGCCTTCTTTGGCGAAAAAAGAACATAAGTTATTTTAAATTGCTTAATATTAAAGGATGAAAAAATTAAATGAAAGTATTTAATTGTTGAAAAAAAGATTGAAAATGTATCGAACAAGTTAATCAAATATAAATGGCTATATAAAGTGCTATTTTAAAGGATATTACTGACAGGCAACTAAGCACATTGCCTCTTTATCTTTGATTTTCTTTTAATTTGTGTCGATTGTAAGCTTGTTTTTCATCGGGATTGCTTTTATCATACATAACATCGAAACTGTGAAAAAAAACTTATAACAACTTTAAAAGGTTTTTAATATTTGAAAGCTTAAACATTTTTTTATTCATTTGGAAATTTAACACATAAAAATAAGAAAACAAACATATGAAAGTTCATATAATAAAAAATACACTCAGAAAAGGCTACTAAAACAAAGTTTTATGGAATGAAAAGTCAGCATCTTAAACCGGGAACGCATGTTTTATTGTATAATTTACGTCAATGTTTTTCCGTCGCTAGAAGTGGTGGAAGGATAATTTATAGAAAAGCATCAGATAAATCCTTTGAGAAATCCTTCGAGCTTCAAGCTAGATGTAATTGCGGTCTCGACGGGTTAAGAGCATTCTTAATGCTATAACTTGAGAATATAAAAATCTTTTACTAATCAAATTTATTTTTTTGTGGTATAGGTATTTTTAAATTTATCCTACGAAATAAGTTTTATATAAAAAATAAACAGTTTGAACTTTGTTAGAAATATGTTTAATGGACACTCAAGCACGCTGGATTTTTCAAGGGAGTGTAAGCAGGAATCGTATAAATCTTCCTCACTTTGACACCACTGAGCAAGAATTTGTTTGATGGATCGCTCGGAAGAGGAGTTGTGTGCCTGCACAATGGAGTTAAGACGAAACCAAAAGCAAAGGATGCTCAAGCAGGCTCTCAGTCCTTAAGTGCTTGCCGTGTTTTGCTTTTAATTTCTCCTTTGTTGCTCATAGATAGCACGGTAGATTTATCGTGCCATTTCTCGGTTCTTTCCATCAAATTAACTATGGTGAATCAACAATGCGATAATTAATGACCAAGTATCGATTGGTTCTCTCGAAATGGAAAATCTATCGCAATGTGACAGTGTTTTCGAGCCAATGACATATCTCTCTTGGACAAATGGACTCGTCAAAAACACGTGAAATCTGTATGCAAAAGCAGTCGATGGTAGCGGCTGTTTATGGCGCACGCAGTACTTTCCATGTGTCAGTGTCTGCAGTAACGACCACTGAGCAGGGAAACACTCACGCGTGCCGGAACACACACTCAGCTAACAAAACAGCCTTATAAACAACGTACCGGGGAGTAGGGTGAAGCGATAATGAAGTTAAACAACGCATTGACATTGAATCATGTCTTAATTATTAACATGGTTTGTTTGTTTTATAGAAAAGGCATAAGATACTTCCAAGCAAACTTATGTGGGATAAATCTGTCTAAAAACATCGGTTGAAGCTTAATAAATAAATAATAACTGCAAAAGAAGAAAGTGCAAGTCTGCTAATTAATTCGCCATGCAAGCAAACAAGCGCAGACAGGCTCAGACATGCCGATGTTGGAAGTGTGGAAACGATGGCTTCCAAGCGACCCTTCAGAAACAATTGAAAATAATTCAGATTTTGAAATACTGAAATTCTTTGGAAATGTTCCCAAACTATTTTCGTAAAGTTTAAAGTAATTTTGCATTGAACAAAATGTTTTTTAAATATCAAAATTCATTTTGTTTGAAAATCATTATTGGCATTCATAACTGTTTAAAATAAATCAAGTTTAAAAACACTTTACAATGCAAGAATTTAAAAAATATAGTATGAGTTCTATGAAACGGCGCCAAAGCGTGCGACGGCCCTGCATACTTGAAAGACTGCATTATTTTACTTGAACAACCCAGTCACATTTTTAATTTTTCAATTTTTTCAATGGAATCGTCGTCAGAACTGAGATTTACCACATTTATTTTGTTTTTGTCTTAATATTTCAAAATAGAAACAATGTACTATGCAAATTCATGGAACGACAATGATATTTTTAAAGTAATTTTTTTTTTCACACTTTCAGAGTTTCTAGTTTTTTCAAATTTTTATTTGTTACAAATGTTTTTTTTCTAATTTCTGGAGCATTATATTTTATTTTAAATTGAAATATCAAAACTGACCAAATGGAAGCCAAAGATAAAAAATTTCTATTGTAAAAAAGTTTTCAAAGTATAAATCATTAAAAAAATTGTGAATTTATAAATTTATTTTTGAGAATAGACATCAAGCCTAAATTATAAGTTTTTTTTAAAGAAAAAGACTACCGCGCCAGAGGCTGAGACGACGTCAAAGGCGTCTTGTCTTTTACTCTTCATTACTGCACCGAAAAAATGATTCTAATCAGACTTTTTTTACTGAAATTTTACAAATAAGTTAGATCTATTTCATGGGTTGCAATTTCCAATAAGCATAATTGCCTAGGGATGTCTAACTAGCCTGAAGCAAAGTCACTTTTTCTTAGCTTGAACAGCTTTAAATCAGTTCGATTGCATTAGAAAGTCATAGACATTCCATTTGAAGTCAAGGTTATCTGTCTCAAAAGACCTGAAACCATTTCTAACTTCTTTCATCGCCTTCTTCCAGACAACTTGCTTTTAAATTTGGCTTCTAACTAAAAAGTGATGTTTAGAGATAGCGCATGAACTAAAAAAAGGATTTATAGAGAACGTTTAAATTCATATATAATAATAAAAATGAAGATTTAAAAAAAATAAATAATGATGAGCATTATTATAGTGTCGTATAACCCGAACGGGCTTCATTTGCACCTTTGGGTTACTAGGGCATTGGTTGCACTTGAACCTAGGACCTTTTATTATTGGTCAAACCGAGAGTCGTTACCGACTCAGCGACTAGTTCACCCATATATTCGGATAGAATCTATGAAACATTTCTTCACATAATGTTTTCAAAGTAAGTGGGAGTTGATTCTTCTAGTTGATCAAACAGGTCTCACATGAACGTATTCCAAAGCGTTATATAAATATATTTGATGGAGCAAACATGTGTCACTCTCAGGAGTGAAGCCGACTCTGACGTGGCATGCTCAGGCTGGAGTGGTTCTGTCGGTCGAGAGGAAGGGAGAGGGACGCCCGAGTGTGGTGGTGGAGCAGGGCTACAACTTCTCAGTGACTTGTTCTCTGCGCAGGATGCAAGCTCTCCAAGTGCTGCGTCTGCGAATCATAACAGGTTTGTCGTAGTGGTGTTGCAGTTTTTGCATTGAGTGTCTATGTTGTTGTTGTTTCACAGGTTATAGTTGTATTTTTTTCAGTTGTGAATGTGATTTTTTAGTTATTTTTTTCTGTACATAAGATTTATGTTTTATGGATGATGGAACTGTGTTTTGATAATGTTATAGGCTGTATTATGAAGCTTTAGTGCTGTTTAATTCAATAATCTAAACGTTTCTATCTAATGAAAACATTTTTGACAATTTTCGTTAAAAACATAATCTATAATATTTTTTTTTTTTTTTTTGTTATCTTAAATTCCTTCAATTTAACAATAATTTTTAAATTATTGCTATTGAAATATTTGATCTTAAACTATCCAGCTTTCACTCAGGGCATTCTATTCGTTGTGTTCCATGCATTAACCCACTATTCCTATAGTATTGCTATGTTTTCGCCTTACTTCCCATAAATCTCATTTCATATTTTATTAGATAAACTCCATTTTTATGTATTTCTTGTTTAATAGAAGGCTACCTCATCACTATTCATTACTCATCGAGTTATTCCTCGTGTCTGGGCGTCTTTGACAAGACCGAATCTCTTTCGAGTCTGCAATGAGCCATGTTTCTCGTGACGTCTGAATTAATGCCTACATGTCATCTTCTTTCCTTCTAATTAACCTTTTTTCATCTTTTTATTTATGCATCTACATTAATATATTCTTTCTAATCTAATTTATCAGTACTGTAAACTCTATTTCCATCTTCATCAATTCTATTCAATTTTTAAATATTTTCTACCTTACATTTCTGAAGAAGGCTTAGGAAAAACTGTTTTTTCTTATTCTGCCTTCAATCGTCTTCATTCAGGCGACAAAGCGTTGACAATCGCTGACAACAATGACGTAAAACTGCCTTTCTCCCGCATCAAGCGCTACAAAATTGAAAACCATTACGACTACAACCTCAGCACTCTCACTCTCTACTATATAGGTGACATCCTGGTTGAGTTGAAGACTGGATGAGTTTGATCCACTAGAAAAATAACTTTCAACTGTTTTTTCATTCACCTCACCACAACCACCCCTCTATCAACATAACTATGAATTTCATCAGCCAAGCAACAAACACCCCTTAAGGAGTGATGGGGGAAGACAGTGGAATGCTGGAATGCGTCAATCTGCCAACTTCCAGCGTCTTTCTCAATCTCACAGTTGTCGGTGAGTCACGTTGCTGTGTCCATGCTGTAGCTATGGCATGACAAGAAATGGACAAATAAATAATTTTTTTCAATATTATTTTTATGAATTTGGTTTTGAGTTATTTTAAATGACGTTAATTATTGAATTTTGTCAAAATGAAAAAAAAATCGAAATAAATATTTCGCTTTTAGCATTTTAAAACATTTTTTAAAATCACGGAACTGATAAATTAGTGTTTAAATGCTTTTTTAATAAAAGAAAAAGATCAAAGTTTCAATAATAAAGCATTAAATAATTTATTACATATTATCAAATTATAGAACTTGAAATAATTGATATTCTGCTTTTCTTAACTTTCACATAACTTTTAAAACAAAGATTTATTCAAGAGCATCAAAGCTGGAAGTCGTTGAAACATTAAAAATTCAAGTGGCTGATAAAATTTTCATCAGCAATGAAGCTAGTTTATGAAAATGGCATTGTTTCAAGTTTCTTGTTTCATTCGTATATTTCATTTCATAATGGAATATTTAAAAGAAGTTTAAATTGCTTCAAATTCAAATTTGAAAAATTATCTGAAGTGAAGATTGTATTGTAAAATAGTGCGGGAAGATGAGAAATCTGCCAGAAAGAAAATAAATGTAGCATCAAAGGAAGCGTAGTAGCAGAAAAGATTGATTTAATAAGTAGCAAGAGTTATTCAATGAGGGCTCACTGAGAATAACGAGCAGTTGAAAAGATTCTTATACATGTTGACAACATAATGGATAGTTTGAAATATATTATTAATAAAAACTGTTTTTTATGTTTTTAACAATTTTAAGTTATTTGAGAGAGTTTTCACTTGAATCTTAGGGTATCGATGGATTTTTTAAATAATATAATTTTCCTTACTTGTGAGGATAAAAAATATGAAATCTCCCAAAAGAACAAAGATTAACTTTTTTTAGAATCAAGAATTCCAATACATCTTATTCAAAATTTTCTAGATTGCAATTTATTAAGACAAACAAAAAGTTTTTTTTACAGTTTCTAGCTCTATTTGTGTTTGTACTAAGCCTGAAAACGTATCGAGTTTCTAAAGATCTCAAACGTCATTGAACTTAGAACTTTCAAACACAATCGCCGCTGCAAAAAAATGAAAATAAAACTTAAAATTTTTTTTAAAAACAGAATTTCTTGTTTTAATGAAATGAATCAATAAATGAAACATTTCAGCTAAGAAATAAATTATGAACCGATCCCCAAGCACTATGCAGATCCTTCAAGCTCCATCTAATGTTTTTTTTATTTTTCCATGTCTTTTAATGTTTTTAAAAAAATACATTTGAACTGTTTTTGTGCCTTTTTAAACCTTTTTTTATATAAGTATTTACAAATTGATGACTCGCTTATCACCCGACCATTTATCATTCGCTAACATATCTATCTATTCTCCTGCCTAACATCTATCTTTTCACCTGCCTTATATTTGCCATCTTTAAACCATCAATTTACCTTCCAATAAATAAATTCATCTCTTAAACGTTCCAATTGATTTATGCTCAGAGCCATTTCACACACACTCAGCCACCAATGCATCCCGTCTGCTCCCATCAGTGCCTCTCAGTGGCATGTCACTGGCCTACCAAGACAAGCTCTTAACTCCTGGAGAGATGTTAGTGTTGAAGGAAGGAGAAAATCACAATCTTAGGTTGGTTTTTGAAAAAATACGACAACGATTTATAGTTTCGAAAATTTTCAATATCAATAAATAGGTCTCAGAAATTGTATTTATTTGTTTTAGAAAAATGGTTTCAATTTTGAAAGTTGCTTGGAGATTACAACGCCATTGATAATTCAAAAGCATAGTTTTGAAACTACATAGTTTTATTTATTTTTCAAAGTTTAAACGATCTTCAATCTTTTCACAATTTCCAAGTTTTTCTACTCTGAGTTACTCCGTGATTCAAGAACCATTGAAAATATAACATAGTTTGCATGTCATCAAACCCTCACACACACTTTACATTTAATTATTCTTGTTGCTTTTCCTCTGCCAGGTTCAATATCATTTACATAATTCAACCATCTTCCTCAGTTAACCTTTGAGACAATGGTGGCTTGCGTCGTTATTTCTCGCGCATCTCATAAATTCAAATTCACAATTTGATCACCCATTTTCATTGTTCGCAATATTTTATGCAATCGCTAGTTGCAGCCATTCTTTTCCATGTAATCTTTGTCAAATTCCAATATTCAACAAGTTTGTCATTCCACACATTCTATATACTCAAGTTTTCTTATTATTTTTTCCAATTTTTATACTCAAGTTTTTAAACCGCACTCAAACACTGCGGGTTTTTTCGAGTCTAATGCATCGTTTTTATCACTTTCAACATTAATTCTTTTAGTTTCTTCACTTTTCCAGTTTTTATTTTTTTCCACATTCTGATAATTTAATCGAAGTCTGATTTCTGTAATCTTTCAATTTCCATTAATTACTCAGCAAACACAACTTTTCTTAAAGTCTAATCAATCTCTACCACCATTAATTTATCCACATCTGTCCTTCTACTAGTTTCTTCGACCCCTTGATTGCAAACTCATTGATCAATTCTAACACGCCTTTTTTTTCTTTTCCAATTACTACGATCCTTCTTATAACTCCAATAATCTATAATTAGTTCCCTTATCTTCTCCTCTTTGCTTTGCAGGCGGCATCACAAACAGCCATTCTAATAAGATTTCTCCATTAATTATTAAAATTATAAAACTAAATTTTTAAAATCCTATTTACTTTTTTTACAATGAATATTAAATCGAATGTACTCTTCTCGTTTTTATCACCACATAAAACCCTTAGTGATAGTCCGCCACTCTAAAACCCTCCCTAACCCACCTCTAACTCACCTGATTGGACCACTAAAACTCACCCTAACCCACCCAATTCACCACCACAACCTTTCCTAACTGCCCACCCAATTCACCACTACAACCTTTCCTAACTGCCCACCCAATTCACCACTACAACCTTTCCTAACTGCCCACCCAATTCACCACCACAACCTTTCCTAACTGCCCACCCAATTCACCACCACAACCTTTCCTAACTGCCCACCCAATTCATCACCACAACCTTTCCTAGCTGCCCACCCAATTCACCACCACAACCTTTTCTAACCCCCATCCATCCAGTTGCACAGCATGGGCGGTTTCTTCAAGCATTTCTCCTGCACTCAATATCAGCGTCAACGACCATCTTCTCAACACCAGCCTTTCCCACCACAGAGTCCATATCTTGGTGAAACTTTTTTTATTCATCTAAAAAGTACCAATGCTTTAAAAAACAAAAGATTGAGAATATAAAACTGTAATTGGATCAAAAACAACCAATAACTTGAAGAATGAAAAAATTAAAAATAAATAGAGAAAGTTTTTACTTAACTTGTTCAGAGTGCAAAAGCTGCTTAGAAGCTTAAAGGCGATGTTTGAAGAGCTAACTGAAAGCACACAATTCTAGAATTCTTATTTATTTTCTTGAAACTGAAATTTTTTTATATACTTATATAAAAAATAATGTTATAATTTTTTACTCCAAGTCGTTTTAAATGCATATGTGTCTTTTTGTTTTTGTGTCTTATGATTGCTGTAGTAGAAAAAACCGAACTATACTTCTTCTAAGCTTTTCAGCATTTAATTTTTAATTTAAAAAAATAAACATTTATTATTTTGTAAATTATTTTATTACTCATTGTTCTTTCACGTTTGCTAATTTTCTTCTACTCACCTATACACACGCCCATCCTTCCTACTCACCCCTCTAGAGTACTGATGACTTGGGACTGAGCAGTTTCAACAGCAGTTCCACAGCCTTCTTCCAGACACCACCCTTGCTTCACAGACTCCACGGCAAACGGCTGGTGTGTTCTGCCTTCACCTACCCCATCTTCCCTCCCCACTCCCTCGCTACCCATCTCAACGTCTTATGTGGGTATATGATTGAATTTAGCATTTCTTTTTTCCTTATCTTTCTAATCAAAAATTATTTTTCGTGAAAAAATATTATTTATGTCTGAATGATGATTCTTCTTGACACTGTATTACTTCTGGGTCGATGAGAAGTGTCGAGATTTTTCTTCGCACGTCTTTCAGTTTTTATTGCGTTTTTGAGACGAAAAGATTAATTTCTTCTGCAAATCATCGTACAGCGCAGGTTATTCAGCGCAAGCATACGTGAAGTTGCGCCTTGAAAGACAGGAAACTTCAAGCTACCTTTCTTCTAATTAATCCCTCTTTTTTTCTTTGTATAAACACAATAATTGAGTTTATTCGTATTACTAATCAGCATTGCGCGCTATGTTAACCCCGTTATGGCGTTGCATTGTTCCAGAAGAAAGAACATAAGCCGTTCACACATTTGCCCAGCTGTTTCTTCTCAATTGCAGCTGCCAGATTAATGTATTTAAACTTATTGAATTTTCCATGCATTATATTTTAAAGATTCGATATTTCAATTTAAAAAGATTAAGATTTGAAGCACAGTTAACTTCAGAGGTAACTTTAAAAACCGTTAATCATTTAATTTGTATCGAAGATAACCGAAATAACCGTTAAACGTAAAAAAGTTGATTTAATTATTTAAAATGATGCTTCTAATGTTCCTTTATTGATGCATTTGGGAGCAACTTAAAACTGAAAATAGAAAAAATCAGTATCTTTAAAGCTGGAAATGATAAAATATTCATTACATAAAATAAATAAGTAAATATTGAAAAAATAATTGGGTAGTTCTTCATAGATCTTTGCTGCCTCTAATTTTTCTGTTGCTTGTTTTGCAGCCTTGATCGTCTAAAAGACATTCTTTGAACATTTAGTTGGATCAAGAAGCCTCCTATTGCTGTAAAAAAATTTCATGGAAGGCCATTTAATTCAATTTTAAATCATTCTTCTTAATTGCATCTCTCTAAATCATTTGAATGAATTCTGAGACGAGCTAGCCATTACGAAAGCCACTGGTTTTTGTTTCATGTAAGAAATCAATAATTCACAACTAGAAAATTATTCTATTACTTCTCAGCCAAACAAACCGACCATCTCAGCAACGTTAATTGTGCTATAGCAGCAACCGCATCAATGGTGCCATCGTTAGTTCCTCCCTGGCGCTCCCTCGTCTCCTAGCATGTCTTGAGAAATTAAGACTTAAAATTGGAAAAAAATATTTAGAAAGTTTTATTAAATATATTGTTTAAACAAATAAATTTTAAGCTATAAAAACTAACGATAAGTCTTCGAAAAAGTGAAGAAAAGACGGAGAAATCATTTCAAGAGCGGCAGAGCACTTAAAGTTGCCATTTGTGACACCTTAAACTTTCTCAATTGCTCCGGAACGTCTAGAAGTGAATATTTATGAAGGGAAGCAATAAATTTCAAAAGTGTTTGCGAGAGTGAAAGAATTTGTATTCTGGAAAGCTAGTTATACTTTTAAACGACATTGACGCCTCGAGCGACAAGGATTCTCGTAAATAGTTGCTGCAACGACAAATCGTGTCAGGTAGCTTCTAGTTATTTTCTATGTTTAACAATTAAATTTTTAGGCTGTTTTAGATATAAATTTCTATACTAAACAAACTATTTGAAACAAATTAGAATTTTTAATTAAGAAAAGATGAAAGAAAGTCTGTGCATTCTTGTTTTGAAATATCAACATGGGTACTAGAAAGGAATAAATATTGCCAGTGAGAACAGATACCACTCTAATGAGCTCGCATCGAAGCGCTCTAATTGGGTATTTTGCGTCTTTTCGCTGCAAAACGACGAAAAATAAATAACTTATAAATTGGAATATTATTTATGACACTAAAGCTACAAATAAAAAATATGTAATATTCTTTGTGTACCCAAACCCACAAGTCGCTCCCAAAGTACACTGCAATGTGGTGGTGTACAGAACAAAACTGAATGAAAACATCGCCATGAGTTGTGAGGTGGAATCAAATCCCCGGCCACAAGTTTGAAGCATTTCATGTACTTTGATTAAAGTATTTTGTGAAAAGTAAGTTTGTTATTTGTCACTTTACGGGAATTTTAATAACACAGATTCAATGGTTCAGCCGAAACAGGGAGCTTCGACAAGACAAGTCACACAGCATGAGCTTGAAGGTGGTTTCTCCAATTGTGGTCACTTAGATGCGGTGATTGTATTGATGAATTCAATAATTTTAGCTGTAGTCGGAGGAATGCTGCTTTTATGTGCTTGTTGCATTGGCTTTTTGAATATTGCAGCGCGATAACTAGTGAATATATTTTAATTAAAAGAGCTAATGCGAACTGTTACGTTGGTTGAAATAAATTATTCAAAGCCCTTAGAAAGGCCGGTTAAATCAACTTTAAAAGCTTCTCGCGAGATTTTTTTTACTAAAAATGTATGAAATCTTGCAGTTATGTTGTTTATTCATGATTCACCAGGTAGTAAAGATGGAGTTGGCACTAGTGTCAAAATTAGTTTATTTAGATGATCAGATGAATTATAGTAAAAAATAGATAAATAGAAGATATTTATATAGAGTTCTTCGTAATTTTATTTTTAAAAATAGGTTCTCAAACCTCAAAGAAAAGTAAATAATGAAATTGAATTTTTTGAGTTAAAAGGTAATGAGTTCTAAATGGAAAGATCGGCCCAATGGAATGAACGTTTAGCCAATAAATTATTAATGGAAAGAATGAAATAATGTTTTTGTGTGGATGATCTTAGATTACGCCGATAAGGATGAATAATTAATGCAAAGACGTTTCAATGTATTTCTTTCCAAGAAATGCAGCACACATTTAGTAAAAGTTTAAAATGATTCTTTTTATTATATTCTATTAATACAATTTTAAAATAGGAACTAAATGCAATTCAATTTTTATTCTAATTGGGTGTTCAATAGTGAAATTATACTTTACTTTCAATTCAATTTGTTCTTCTATATTGCTTGCGTCGGCTTTTCACCATCGCGTGTAAGAGGTCTCAATAGAAGCACAAAATAATTATAAGTAAAATTAAATATTTAAAGACTTTTTCTATTTTTTCCATTTAAATTTGCAAAAAAACTTATGCTTTGCATGCCAATCTTTGGGGAGCTGAAGGTTATTTTGAGTGATTATTAATATTTAGTTTAGATAGAATTTAATGCTTGCTTTTTTCAAATATACCTTTTATAAAAAAACAATTGCCCAAAAACCATCAAAACCAGGTTTCAAACTCACAAATTAATATTTGTCACTTCATCTGACATCTTATACATTTCAAGGCAGGGCATTTGGTAGTATCTTAGAGATAAAACTCGATCATTTTGATTGTAGTAGCATAAACCCTGACGACTTGCTTCGAAAAAACATTAAAAATCCTTTGAAGCACATCAAGATTGAACTTTTCGGCAATTCCAAGACAAAACAAAGTAATGCGACCTTGCAGTTCGATCACGCGTGTCGTAAAGATGCACAAGGCGATAGTTTAAATGGAAGTTTTATTTCGCTGAGTCTTAGTTTGAATATATTTGTCTGCTGTGAGTGTGCCAGTGTTGCCTGAAATGAGCATTTATTGCAAAGCTCAATGGTGACTTTTTTCAAGATTTATTGATCCTTTTGCAAGTTTTTTTATAATAACATCGAGCTGGGACGCCTAAATTATCTAAAGAATAACTTTAAATACCGAAAAGAGTGACTTGTGAGTGGGAATAAAATTGCAATAATCAAGAGTCTAAATGATAAAATAAATTGAATGAAAAAAAATTCACCAAAAAGAATAACGCGTGAATGTGTTTGTTTGCAATCAAACTGGTCGCAAAGGAAGGTGTCTTGAGTGTATGAAACTCCACTTTGCGTGCAGAAATCTTCGTGTTGTGAGCTCGCAAATGTTCTTTTTATGTAACTCTAAGTGTCTACACTTTTTTCTTTTCCTTTTTAACTCTAACTTATTATTTTAAAATTTATTCATTATTTAATGTATATCTGGTACGTTTATTTTATTCTATTTATTTTGAGTCTTTTGTACGGTTTCGTTGATAAGTCAATTTACTCAGCGTTGTATTTTTTATCTCTAAATTTTCAAGTTATCTATATAAAAGACTATGTCAACTCTTTTTAGTTAACATTCACACGAGCTCAGAATATACTTGAGCTGCATATAGATATTAAAAAGTAGTTTTCATTGTTTAACGAAAAAAAAGTTTAAAAAAAGTTCATTTAGTAGAAGCTTTGATGAAATTCACACAAAAAATCTATTTCATCCTTTGTCTAAATACTTAATTTCTGTATTAAATATTATAATTATCTTTATAAAACAATAAAAAGACCAATATGAAAACACATATAGTGTTAGTTTAAGTGATAAGACAAACTCAGACTGAGCTTAAAGCCAAAAGATCCTTGCTTTTCTGCTTGCTATGGTTTGGATTATTGGAGTCCATGTTAACCCTTCAAATAGATTTTAATTGGAAAGTTTTGTAAAGTGTCTCATAGCTTTAAAAAGGCTTCAAAATGTAGATCTTAATTCGTTTTTTAAAATAACAAAACTGTTTTCTTCCCCACAGATCAAACGAAAAGTTCAATCCCGACAAAAACAGCATCAGTCTTTCAACCAAGTTCACAACCAACACAATCGCCACAGCCACTACGACCACTTATCATACAACTACCTCACAACTGCCGACCATCACAAAGACCAAAACAACAACCAAAACAGCCCTCAGATTCCAGAATCAAGATTCATATGCAGTTTGAACATTTCGAAAGTTAAAGAGGCCTTCTATGGGGTGTATATGATCAGTGCAAGCAACCACATGGGCTCCTCCAGTGCAAACATCACTCTCCTCAAGACTCCCAGACCTCCCAAGCAGCCAACCCGTATCAAAAACGACTACCGTGCCAATAAAAGAGGTCAGTTGTGTAGTTTTTGGTTGAATAAATAAAATGAATCAATCTTCCTTTTGTTTTAAGTAATCTTCTTTTCTACTCAATTTATTTTTCACTCTATTTCAGCGCAAATATTTTTTTTAACTCCGTGCTTTTTAGAATTATGATGATAGTTTTAAAGACTTTAAAAATAAATAGCATTCAGTTATGTTTACGTATATTAATTAAGACCCATGATGTTGTTTCCTCTCCTGTCCGTCTTCCTTCACGTTCCATCTCTTTTCTCCCTTAAACAAATATTTTTTAAATTTCAGCTTTTCATATTATCTACATCTTCATCAATTTTGAATATTTTGAAAACTAAATAAGATGAACTATTCACGCTTGATAATTGTAAAAGTTATTCTTTACTCGAGTAACACGCAATACAAATCGAAAAAATCCAGTGAAAATAGAATTTAACATGTGAATAAATCTTATTAAGGTTTCACATTAACCATTGCTTGCACTGCGAGTTTCCAGGGACTTATCCAGCAATATAGTGAAGCCAACAGAGACAGCACGCTCGACAGACATTCCATAGCAGCATGCCGCTGATCACAAAAGCAACGTTTTACTAAAAAAAAAATTTTTTGAAATTATAATGAGTTTAAGATTTAAAAAAAATTAAAATAAATAATTAATCAAGCAGGAATGATAGTTTTTTTATGGATGATTCTCAAACAATTATCAACGTTTGTGCTGACAGACATCCATCCAAAAAGAATCATTCACAACTTAAAAACGTACTTTTGGAAAAATATGATTCTGAAATTGTATTTTAAATAACATCATGATTAAGTCATGCTAAAAAATAGTTCAAAATATTATGTTTTTTTTTGTGTAAATTGAATTTTTTGTTGAGCACAATTAAAGTAGTTTGAAGACTTAAAATGAGTCAAATGCTCGTATTTGCAATTTAAAAAAAGTTGGTTTGTAGGAATAGTAGTGATGACGGTGGAAGGAGTGGTGGTGATGCTTTTTCTACAAGACATGATGCGTAATTGCGAAGCCGAATAATCTTATTGCGTTGTACGAGCCATAATAATCCATCTTTTTTATCATGAATCTTTTATTGCCATCTTTTTCCTATCTATAATTCTTTCTTTTATTATTCAGCCATACATTTTTGAGTATCAACTAATTCTATTATCTATCTGAAATCTCATTTAGTCATTCACCCACCAATAAATTTATCTATTTATTCACTCACTCATCCACAAAGCTTTCAACTGTTTAGACCTCAAACAGCTCTTTTCGGCTTATAGTACATTCGTTTCTTGTTTCATTGTCTCCTTATATTCATAAAGTTGTTTCTTTCATTTCTCGCTCGAGTCGTCACTATCATCAATCCATTTTGCTTAATTTTCCTTTAAAAGCCTCGTTTCATTCGTCCCTCATAAATACCCCATTCTCCTCTCACCGTTCTAATACTTTTGCATGCTGTTCATTAATTATTCATTTATTCATTCACTTTTTTATTTTTTCACTTTTTTCTGTTTTTAAAATTCTCTGAATACCAAAAAACTCATTAAATCTACACTCTTCATGAATATGTATTTTAGAAATAAATGTTAAAGCTAATGTCATTCATGAAATCATTTTATTGCTGACGATATTTCGAAAATCTTCAATACATTATTTCAATTCCAACTTATCGCAAGTATAAAATACACGCGTTCTCAACTTATTACCCAGTTACTTACATTTAAAAATAGAAATCTCCCATCACAACTACCAATACAACTATCATAAGCAACTCTGGTTTCATCTCATCAAACACTACACCAAACACGACATTGCAAGCACGGAGATCGTAACTCTTGCTTAATTCTGTCCTCCTAGTTCATCAAAAGAATCTCTCCCTCCGTGCCACTATCAATCACACTCGGCTGAATGAGGGAAAGATCATCGAACGCAGTCGACAGTCGCAATAGAGATTCATGGTCTGACTGAGGCGAGTGAGGCATTAAGACTGTGAGCTGCTTGAACAAACTGATGGCAGTTCGTGAAGCCTCAAAGCAATTAGAATTGAAGTTTCAATTATAAATGCCGATGCAGTTGTGCCATTCATTCCAACATGGAGATTTAAGATGTCCATTTTTTCATCACCGACAATTATAGCCCCTTACATTCTACGAGACAATATACTTTACCAAAATCGCAAAAACGTGAACCTGTCCAAAAAATAAAATGTCTATAAACAGTTGAGAAACTTGCATGTATTCTGAGTTTTTCGCAAGAAAAGAAACTACTCATATTTGAATTTTTAGAAACTGAGTGCTCGTTAAGCGGCTGAAACTCCAGTTGAATAGACTTCAAAAATGCATTATGCTTATGTCGCTTTGGTACGCGATTGTGTTTTAAAAGCTGGTTTTCATAACTGCAGATCTTTGAGTATGTGTTTCGCAGACAATTTCACTTAGTTATGAAAGTCTTCCTGTATTGAAATAACAGCATTTTCTTTTGTTTTGGGACGAAGAAACCCCATAAATGTGATATCATGAATAGGCAAGTGGCTCAGACGAAGAAGGCGCCTAATGGCTGAACGGGTGGTCGAGTGCAACTCTCGGCTTGGCCTGGGTTAATGGTGGTAGGTTCAGGCGCAACCGATGTCTCAGTAGTCTCAATAGTTGTGAATGAAAATTTGTAGCTTAAGTACCCGTTTGGGTTATAGGCCATTATTCAATTTCTTGGTATTATACCTATTATTCATGATGATACGATGAATGAAACTATGCTACAACCTCGACTCACATAATCCAAGTTTCTGTCTTACCGACGATTGTTGCTTCCACTGGGAAAGACCACATTAGTTCTCTAGTGGATCGTAGGTGATAACTTTTGACAAGAAGCTTTACGTTTTCAGTGAGCTTTGTCTTTCAAAAGGTTTTTCTTGAAGTTTCAAGACATGTTTAGAAGACTGAAAAGTAACTTTTATAAACTTTTCAAGTAGGCTATATGGCCTTTGTTCTAAAACTCACGAAGTTTTCAATTTAGTAAATTAACAACTCTTAGAAAAAATTTTTAATAAAAAAGTTTATTTTAAATAAAATTCAACAAAATATTCCAGTTAAACGTGACAGTTTTTTCTTTCAACAAACTGGATTATTTACCGAGCAATCCATTACAGTCCAGTCCTCTGCTAACAAAGGGATTTAATAAGCCAAAACACAATTTAATATTTTGTTTACATTTTTTTACAATTTAAAAAATATATAAGTTTTATTTTGACAATATTTTCATTCAAACCATAATAAAGCTTTCAATAATGAAAAAAATTATATTTTTTGCTTTACTTCAAAAAGACTTTTATGCCATAAACTTGAATTTGAGGAAGAGCGCTATAGAAATGTATTTGATTGATTGATTTGATTGAAACTTTGTGCCGTGTACAGGCAACAAAATATTTTATTTTTGATTTTAATATTTTTCACCTAGCAATCGGGCAAGGATTTTTCGGTTGTCATTATTCTCACTACGGTGTTGAACAAACATAAAAAATCAAACATGAGCACACATTAAAAGCTGCAATTTCTCCCACAGTGAAGACCAATAGTCTGCCGGAGCTGAAAGCCCCTCCCATCTCTGCCCTCTTCTCGCTCTTCATCTTCACCACCATTCTCATCAACTGAAACTCAAAAAATAAATCAAAAGATGGCATTTGGAGCAGTATGAGTCATCACTTTCTACTTCTGAAATCCGGCGTGTCTCGCCTCCAAGCAACTCTCTAACACACAACTCTCTGCATCCACAAAGAGTTCAATACTTCAAGTAAACAGATGACGCTCTGTGTACTGATCAGCATTGTCATCAACTGACCACATAATCATTTTCCATCATGAGAACTTTGCCGTTTACACAGTCCTTCTCGCTTGACCTAGGAAAACATGCACCACACCGTATTTTCTTCTCTTCCATTCATTCTACAAACTTTCCTTTTCCTTCGTTCAACAACCTTCCATCCAATACAAAAGCTTCAGAGGAATGCAGTGAAACTGTTTCTTGAAAGAACTTCAACAAACTTAAAATGGATTCTCCGATAGAAAGCTTAATGGCTTCAAAATTATTCATCTTCAATCTGACAAAAATAATATTGTTCAAAAAGTAATACAACTTTAAATTATTCAAGGATAAAAAGGAAGAAAAATATTTGTTTAACGCAAAAACAGATATGGAAGTCGCATAAGGATTCTTACTAGACGCAAAAAACGAAATGCGATTTCTGGAGAATGTAATTCATAAAAAAACATCACTACGTCTGAAAATGTAATAAGAACAACAATCAATGAAAGAAAAATTGAATTAAATTATGTATAAATATTATAAAAACAAAATGGCATGGAAATTCAAGGGTTCGGAGGCATCGATCTGCATTTGTAATTTCGCTCCCAGGCCACCCTGAATTGCATAACTCTATGGTTATTTTTGCTATTAACACATTTTATTATTATTATTATTTATAGATATTTTGTGTATTTTAAAATTGTTTTAACAGCATTCTTCCGGTATTTCAACGCCATATTCAACGCCGCGATTCAACATTCTGGCTGCAATATGCAGGCCATTCCATCGCTTGTTCTCATCAACCTCACATCCGCTTGCTGTCTGAACCTTTTCTCCTCACCTTGCTGTTGTGACTTTTCAACGTAAGTTGCCACTAGTAATTACTGTCTACAAATTATTAGTCAGCAACAGCAGACTTTTATAACTATCATTATCAGCATCATTATCATCAGCGTCATCATCATCATCGTCATCATCATCATCATCATCATCATCATCATCATCATCATCATCATCATCATCAGCAACAACAACAAAAATATATTATCAACAACATAAGTCATCATCACTACCATGAGACATCCGTCTACGCAGTGGTTTTCCCCTTTGAGCCCTTCAGACTTGAACAACGCTGTCAATTCCGTTTGTTGTTTTTGTTTATTATAAATAGAGTGAGAACACAACATAGGTTTGTTTTCCAACTTTTTGGCAGCGATAGTGATGTGGATTTTTCCAATGTTTTTATAAAAGCAAGAAAAGATCTTAAAATCAATATAATTCCTGTTCAATGATTTTTATTCCATTTTTTTAAATTATGCTAAAATCCTTATATTTTATTAATATACTTTTAAAATCAAATTGTCGCTATAGTCATAAAAAGTCGTCTAAATCCACATGATAAATTGTATTTTCGCCAATCAAAACACGTTGTAGACAAAAGAAACTAGACTGTGGTGACAAATAATGCCCATAATTTAAAAAAATGAAAAGCAAACACAATTTAAACATAAGAAAACTCTTTGAAATTTATTTGAATTCCACTGGCCTTTCGTTTTTTCAAGTGCTTGTGCTAGCTATGTTTGTTTAGCTTTATTCATTCACTTTCCAGTTCACTCATCCATTCTTTTAATTATTCATATTAATTCTTTGATGAATTATATTTTTCCAATTATCTCAAGATAAATTATCACAATTAAGCAAAAGAAACTCGTTGTGGAGGGGTATAACGAGATGTTTTGTCACACAAAAAAACTGAATGCATAGACAAACTTACTGCTGCACGACTGGCCAGTTAATCCATTAGCACGCTACGAATTGTAGTTTCCTGTTTGAGCATCCCTTTCAAAAGGAAGCGAAAGCTGCCATTCCACTCAATTCTTTGTGTGCTGTGCGTGATGTAGCCGTAGTAAGTTAGTGTGAAAATGGAAAAAAATGAATTAAAAAAAGATGGGAGTACAGAAAGAATGTTGTACGCGTGGATTCAACCGATTATTTGTGATGTTATATTTTTAAAGTTTATGATTCGCTTACTGGCACGTTGAAGTATTTGACGCGACCACTAACGCAATAAAGCGGGACCATTGAGTTCGTGTTGTGAATTTATATAACATTTAATTAACTCTGTTTTTTTCGAAAAACTTTGTATATACAAAAAATCTGATTAAGTTTTTCAAATCCAAATCATTTTCTTCGGCACGTAAAACATTTTTCTAGAATTTATAATCAATTTTGTATGTAAAAAAATAAAATCTTAAATAACCGTGAAACATCATGTATAAAAAGCACTTTTTTGTTGACAAGAATATTTTAAAATCTAATGCGCCTTAACTTGAAAGATTAGAAAGCTTGAGATCTCCATAAAACATTGCGAGGCACTCACGCTAACAACTGTTTCGGTAAACGAAATAAATAATATATTAAAATATTATTTTAATTATATACACTTCTATTTTCTTCTTCGTAGGTTTTTTTTAGAAAATCAAAAAGACACGTCTTATACATGGGTGGACTTATACATGCTGTTTATGGTGTTGCTATTTGGAAAGTTCAAAAGCTCGCAGATTTTATTGTGTAGAGCAGAATTGAATGAAAGGAATTTACTGGACAAAGCACCTGGTCGATAAATCATGCATATTTCTGGCTAAATGGGTTTTCTTAAATAAATGTTTTTTTTATTCATTAAAACATCTAAAGATGAAAGGTTTTCTCAAATGTTGAAATTAGTTGAAATTAATCTAGTTAAAATAAATTATTTTCTTTTGGTTGCGAGGATCTTGCGAGGTGTTAATGGCTCAGTTGGCCATGCATTCCCTGGAATCTCCGCTTGAACTTGCAATGACTTTTGATCACAAATATTTCCACTGTAAATAATCATCCATAAAGACAATAAATAGGTCTATTTTGAACAAGGAAATGAACACAAATCATAAAAAAAATGTTTCTTTATCGTAAATTTATTGTTTTAGAATACTTCAATGGAATACAAAATCCCAACAATAAACTCAAAATTACAAGAAAAAATTCAATGTACAGCTGTGCACAAGACGTGAATGTTAAATATATCCCTGAGCTCAGTAGTTATGTATAAAACAACACACCTTCTTTTGAAACTAATATATTAAATATTAAAGTATATTTTTTTCAAAAGCGAATTATTTGGAATTTACCATCAGCAACTGTCCCACCCGTCCAAACACTCAGTTCTGGATAGCTCCACAATGAAGAGGCTTGTCACGAGTCACCTAAGTGGTTCAGTACTTGAGACAAGAGTTCAACTAATCGCCTTTGAAAGGCCCACAACAATAGATTTATGTTCAAATTAGAAGCTATGATTATTTTATTCGAATAGCTTGGATTCGTGAAAGAACCTCGGAAGATATAAAATCGAGAGAAAGAAAATTAAAATCAATATTTAATCAAAAGCAGTTCAAATCAAACAGAAACAAGAATTTGAAAAGTTTCGTTTTCAAAATTTGCTTCTGAACAATCTTGAAACGCCAAATTAAACTTGTAAAACAGCTTGCGTGCCAGTCCCGCAGATGCTTCGCTCACCACCTTCCCTTAGTTTTTGGAAAGCCTTTCACAGACAATTTGAAACTTTATTTAGATTTTCATGAATTTTTTAAAGGTAGTGAAGGCTTTTAAAATGCCGCTAGAGACCAATTCAAAGCATCAGTCAGAATTAAAAATATTTCACCTCAGCTATTAAAATAAAGCAAAATAACTTAAATGCACATAAAATGTTCGGAAACAAATTTTACGTTAAACAAAATTTTCGCTGTTTCAAAATTTCTAAAAAGTAAAGCTACAGAAGAAGATCCTTCTAGTTTAAACATCTTGTTCAGTTCACACGGCACACTAAAAAGGAGCAATAGATTCACTGCGGCAAACACTCTAAACTTTGATTTGTTCAAAAGAGAATTGAAGAAGAATGATGATAGTTTGAAGAAAGGGAAGTGAGCAAGCACAAGTGGTCAATAGAATCTGTTGGTGCGTCTGTGCTTGAAGGAGAAGGGCACCCTGAGACATGCGAGAGGCTGCCTCTCTCTGCTCACCAGTTTGAGCTGCACTTCGTAAAGACCCTGCGTTGTGAAGAATAAGGGTGGTAAGATAATGTGGTTTGATATGGGGAATTGATAAAGTGGTTTGATATGGTGGTGGTCAAATGGAAAGTGATGTTCTTTTTTAACAACAACTAACCGTTGGTTTACTAAAAAAGTTTATAATAATAATAATAATAATTTTTTTAATAAAAGGTTTTATAAATATCTGAAGCAACATCACTAATATATAATCAGGAAATGTCGTTCTGATGATAGTCACGTGGAAGAAAAGACTTGCATTTACGGTAAATTGGTTCCCGGAAACTATCCATTACACGGTAAGTCAATTAAACATGCCAACAGCATTTTGATGAGGTTTCTGAGCTTTAAATTAATTTATCTTTTAGAAAGGTCTTCTCTTTAATTTACATGAATCTCAAAATCTTGAAAAAATGAAGAAAATCTCTGAGTGTTTCTTCGAATTCACTTACTATCTCATTGTTTCCGTAAATTTTTTCCTATTTTTTTCTTCTTACTTAGTTGCATTAACTAGCATGAATAAACAATAAGATCATTTAAAAGATGTTGGGAGTCAGTTAAGAAGCGTTGTTAAAGTAAAATTTAACGCCATAAAAGCTAATTGCCTTGTATTATTTCTGAAACATTTATTCCTTCAAAATTTTTCTCAACTTATCATAAATATTTTAAAGAATTAAGTACTTTGAGTAAAATAAACTTTAAAAAGATTTTTTTTCCTTCAAGGTATGCCACTCCAGCACACAATGTTGTGGATGCGAGGTCTTTATTTGAAGGAGTTGTCTGTGAATACGAATGTCAACCTTTAAATCATGGAACCTGCTTTATTTTTCAACCGAAAACTTAAAACCAAGATACATTCGTCAGCTTAAAAGAGGTTAAAACTGCTAATTGAAAAAGTTGAAAATGTATAAAAACTTCAATTTTAAACTATTTTAAATAGATTTTTTATTTTAAAACCTTAAACATAAAAACTAAATAAAGATAAAATCAATGAATGGGCTCTTTAATATTTTATTTAAAAATTCCAATTAAATTTTATTTATTTGCTAGCACCCTCATTGACCTTGATGAGAAAAGGAAAGAAGTGTTGGAAGGGAGGAGGGTGGATGGGGTAGTGGTGCAGCTGGTAGAGACCTTGTTTGAAAGGGCATTTGCAGGGAATGCCTTGTCTCCGTAACAGGCGTGGACAGCGTGCTGGTGGTGATGGGGATGAAGAAGATGAAACTGAGAGTGGCGAAGCTGCTGGAAATACTTCAGTTGTGATTAATGTCTTTGCTTGAGAAGAAATAGTTGAAGATGACAACGGTGGTGCTGAAAGAAAAGATGGAGCAGGTAATGCTGAAGAAAGCAAACGAAAAAGATCGAAAGAAGAGGGGATGGGAGGAGGAGAAAAAAAAGAATCTGGTTTTTTACGAGGCTCTTGCAATGATATGTGAGCCAGTTGAGTTGTTTGGAGCGGGTGTAAATCATAAGACGATGGCGTTGCTGATGGTGGTAGTGGCACTAATGAAGAAAACGATGGTTGGTTGAAGAAGTTTGTTTTTGTGTCGTACGATTTTTTACTTGATGTTTCATTTCTCGAAGATTCATTTTGAAACAAACTTTTTGCGTCAGTGGTTTGATTACTGGGTGTTTGGTAAGATAAGTGGCTGGAAGGATAGCTAGAAGAATGACTGTAGTGGTTCATGCCTGAGCTCCATAAACTTTCCAGGAAGGCACAAACGTTTTCAAAGTAACTGTAGACGAAAAAATATAAATTTAAGTATTTATTAAAAAAAATAAAGTGAATTAAAAGTTTCTTTTGATTGAAAGAAACACCAATTTGGGTATTTTTGACATGCTTATAAGTTATAATGTGCTACATGCTGCGGTTCACACGTGTGAACAAAGAAAAAAAAGGGCCGAAAAAATGCATTAATTAAAACCAGTTTTCAGTAATTTCAGTGAATTTTATAAAATTCACTTGTGGAAAATGTGAAATCAACATTTTAGAGCATTCTTATGTTTTATTGCGTGCTTCACAAGGACAGTCGCACTTGATTTTAAACCTATGTATCCAAGTTTACATTTTATTTATTTTAACAAAAAACCAGACAAATTTTATTTTAAGAAACCTTTTTATTTAAAAAATTCTGGTTTTCTCAAATATTTTTCAAATTTAAAATTAATGAAATTACATTATTGATCGGTTTGTTGACTAAACTTTTACAAATGACTTCTTTTACATTTATAAATAATTTTCAGATTTTTAGAAACTAAGTACACATTTTTCAAAACTATGCTTCTGTTTTTTCAACTTTTGTGTTTTCGGAACAAAATCGAATTTATACTCTGAAACATTTGTACTTTTTATAATTATTTCGTTATTCATAAACAAGAATTTCAAAGCACATTTACTAGATACTTAAGAGATTACTTATTGATGAGTCAAACAATTGACTCTGGATTGGTATGTGGACGCTAAAAGTGTCAAATAGCCTTCGAAATATATTAGTCGAGTATTATCCTCTCATGAAGAGAGTCAATGGGAGAATTGTCGGACTGCTCGGGAATTTCAAGTAAAAAATTAGTCTGGCTGAATAGTTCGTATAATTTTGTTAAATTAAAACTTTTCAATTATATAAAATGAATATGAAAAATCTTAATCAACTTAAAATTGTAAAAGGAAGAAAATATTTATTAATTAATTCTACTTTTCTTCAACTTTTAATTTTGTAAGAGCTTCTATTGTTAAAAATGGTTTATCTTAATTGTTAGCAATAATTCATTTGTGATGGGTGTTAGAGTAGCAGGCCACACGCAAATCAAACTGCGGCTATCTGTAAACCCTGCTTCAGCACTAAATCATCACGAAGGTATAGATCAGAAAAGTGGATTTCCATGAAGTTTGTAAAAATTGACCAAAATTCATTAAAAATAAAGTTTTAAAATTAAATGAATTAGATTATTCATGAGGGTGGTTCATTCAACACAGTTGCGACTAGCAGCTGGTCGCAACAAATGGAACGATCATTGTGCTGAACGAAGATATAATGGGTCTTAAAGCGCCTTTAAAAGTAAACTCAATTCGAACAAAGTTTGTTAAATGCCTAGGGTTCTACAAATACCACAGAAATGGCCTAAGCCGTGACAATGAGTTATTGACTATTTCTATTCGACCATGCAGAATCTTAAAAACTAACTGATTAAGTTTAAAAAGAAATGCTATTTCTTAAACACACCCATTCCAAAAACAACACAGCTTAAAGCACAACAGCACAAAAACAACACCACTTCTTTCACGACTGGAGCCTAATCAACGGCGACCACCCAACCAGACCTCCCAAGCCTTCCATATGTGCCATTGTATTGTAATACGTGTAATTAAATGTAATTACCTTAATTAAAAATATATTTGAATAAAACTATTAGTTTAATTATTACGATTCTCAATGAGATGGCATATCAGTGTATTATTTAGAAAGGTTTCCGATTACTCTGCATGGAGCCCCGAATTAAAATGTTTTGAGAAAAACAATGTTCTGAAATAATCTAAATAAAATAATGTTTGTAAATATGTTTGACGTACACTCATTTTTGGATAAGCTTTTGTGAAAAACTAAGATCGATTTGAATTTTTTCCACGCGTGAAATTTCACCATAAATTTTTGGATAACTTTTTTTATGAATCTATGAGAATACAGAACTGACAATATTTAAATAAATATTATTTTCAAAGTTATCTGGCCACTTTTATTACCAAACCAAACTCACCCACCTTCCTCCCTCCTTACCAGCTTCCAAAGATGGAGTAGCAGGGAACCTGAACTCTGATGCCAGAAAGAGTGGTTCTGAAGAGTGCTAGTTCAACTCCTATGGAGAAGGGCAAGTCTTGAGTGATGTTGATAGCGAAAGAGAGTCGGAGAGGCTGTGCCGAAGGGTGGTAGGAGCGGTGGTGCAGGGGTGGGTGGAGACTGAAGTCAATCACTTTAACCAGAGTGTCACGCCTAGAGTCTGGTAGAATAGCAATTAAGTGTGAGGGTGTGTTGGTTTTTTTGAAAAAATAGAAATAATAATAATGGAAATTGAATTAAGTTTCGTCTGTCGACAGCTAAATTCTCGGAAACGTGTTCTTATTCACTGACGAGCAATACAAACCTGCGCATAACTTAAAGATCATAAATTTGAGAGCGAGTCTGAAAGCATAGTCGACTAATAGCAGCCTCAGCGTGTGTGTGCCCATCCATCAATCCATTGCTTCTGGGTGGTCGGCTTGAGTAGTGATGCTTCTTATCTCGTCTGCCCCGCTTAACCTTTCATGCTCCATCAAAAATACTGCCCTGAAGTTGAGATATCCGCAGGCTTGGCATTCCCCAAGGACCAAAACAGCATGAACCATCACTCAATGGCCTTCGTGCCTCAATGCAAGCCTCTGTGAGACACAAGGTCTATAGCGCTAGAACACGTTTCGAACGTTTTATTTTATATTTTCTATATTTAAGTTTGTAAATTTGCTTAACGA
The DNA here is from genome assembly GCA_943735955.1 of Piscicola geometra. NCBI lineage: Eukaryota > Metazoa > Annelida > Clitellata > Hirudinida > Piscicolidae > Piscicola > Piscicola geometra. Next base: position 332,208 of record OX030959.1, on the reverse strand, counting down.
TTTAATTTTTTATAATTTACTCATGTTCGTTTTTACGTTTAAAAAAGCTCCTATCTTAAATCTTTGAGTTTCTGCCAAAGTTTTCGTTTAATTGCTCGTGAAGCAATTTTCTTAAGTTAAAAACATGAATTATGAAAGTGAAAAAAAATATTAAAGAGCAAAAATCCTAGAAATTTTGTCTGAAAAAGTCACAATTCAGTAAAAAGCGTCATTGTGTTTGTCCAATGCATTAAACACGGATTTATGACTTTTATACATTATCTTAACAAGTTGCGTTATTTATTCAAGAAAAAATGGAATTTATTTTGGATTTTTGCAATAAAACTCTAAAAATATTTTAAACTCTTAATCTTCCAAATTCCTTTGGTCAATATTTCTTCTTCTATTCAATATACATTTCAATCAACTTCTTTCGTGAAAGACTGGTGGGGTGAAGTTAGTGTCAACGGCTTATGGCGCTAACACCGATTTTGATTTAGAGTTTTGATTCATTGCTTCCAGTGAGTTCTCTTTTAATATTTGTTGAAATATTGCTCTGTTTATCGACACAAATCTATTTTATGTTCAATTTTCAGTAACATTTGTTTATAATTATTTTATTAAAAATGAAAAATAAATTGTGTAGGTATTGAAATTACTTTAATGAGCGATTACTAAAGATTCATCTGAACGTTGTGCAATTAACGAGCGTCAGCAGCATTACTTTCCATGAAGTGTGCATTGCTTCCTGTCTTTATTGCGCCACTAAATCAGCACATCATTGGCTACACATTCAACCACACTTTCGAGGACTCGCTCACAAACCTTTTCCACCGCATTGTTTGAATCCTGACTTCATTTCTCCACCGATCCTTCTTCCTTCCTTCCGCTTCCTTCCAACACTCACCACTTCGACCCTTGTTGCATCCACTCCATTCTTTCCATGTCGAATTTTCCTACTGCCTTTCTTTCCATCCAAACCGTAAAGTTTGATGCCTCTGCTTCGGAAAACTTTTAAACCGTTTCTTGAACCTTCGTATTTTTTGTAAACGGTGTTTTGCCTTTGACGTTTATCTTTTTTCTTTACAGCATTGCTTCTCGCTTGTTCCAGTTCTCTTCTGGCCTTCCACCACCTCCTATCCAAGTCCTCCAAACTCCCGTCTAAACTCTTCTCAACCTTCTTTTGATTCTTTTTTCTGTTAAAGTTTCCTTTTCGTGCTTTCGAGGTTTCTGTCTTTAATTGCTTCAAATGCTTCTGAATCCATCCAGATTTGTGCGTGCGTTCTTGGCGCTGATGGCGATGCTGGCGAAGTGGTTTGTTCTTAAGACGAAGATAGCGGTTGTTTTGGTTTTTTAAGTGAGTGTTTTGTCGATGCAGCTTTTCTTGTCGGCGTCGTTTTAGTCTTTTTTGCATTCTGTACAGCCTCAAAACGTTTAGTATTCTAAAGACCTTTTTTCTTGAAACAACTTTAACTTTTCTTCCATGTCTCTTCTCCCTTTGGAACGGCTGATGGATGAGCTGGCTGAAGCGATTGGAGGATTGATTGATGGATCGATTAGATTGATCGAGTGCATGGAGACTGCCATCTTTCATGCCACCACCCCTCACCAACCCGTCTCTTTCTTCTCCTTCTTCCGTCACATTGCCTTCTTGTTTTAAATTCTTTTCAGATCGTTTTGGGTCAGCAACTTGCTTTGCTACCTGGTCGTTGTGCTTCGGCTCGGACTCTCGTAGAGGAGAACTCTCCTGCTCTAGGGCTGATGAGACAACGATCGATAAAAGAAGCAGTTTCAACATTTCCATCATTATCACCTTTATTTCCAATTATTTAAATGTAGAAACCCTTTTTCAAACGTCGATAAAAAATTTGTTTTTCTGTTTTTCAGATAAGCCTTGCTCAATTTAATTTTTATTTATTTATTTATTCAATGTTTTAAATTACAGTTTAAACATTAAATTAAATAATAAATTGAACGTTCAAAGATATAAAAACAAGTATATTTTATTTTGTGTATAGCTGAAGTCTTAGGTGACAAACTTTTTGAAAGACAAATTAAGACACATTTTCAGCGTTTAGAACAACGCTTTTGAGTTATATACCAAGCGCGTTGATTAACCAGTCCGTTTTAAATGCTATTGTTTGTTTTGGTTGAAGAATTCTTTATTTGCTAATGTTGTTATTATTAATCTTTTTATGATTTTTTAATTTTATCTAAATTTATTGATAATTTACTTTAAAAAACTATTATTTATATTATTTGATGTAAAAAAATTCTAAAAGCTTAAATTTATAAATTATTTTTTTAGGGGTTTTTATTTCATTTTGTAGCTTGAAAATTGTTAAAACAACTTTTTGACCCAAACAATAAAAAATTCTCGTGTGGGACATCAAAAAAGAGAAAAATTTCAAAAGACACGAATAAAAAATATTATTATTCATTTCAGCAAACAGAGTCAATTGTACGGAATACGGTAGATTTTGTTGTTGAATGAAATTATTTTGAATAACCTTTCGCTTGCGGTTTTACCAAAAATACCACACTAGTTTTACGGCCTATTGAAAAATAATATTCTGTGTTTCTATCTGAATTATGAAGAAATAAAAAACGCTTCGCAGTCGATTCTGGAGCTCAGACGTGGTAGCTTTAAATCGCTGGTAAGATCGCACAGAGTTGATAGCGGGGAGTCGGAACCCAACGAGACCTTGAACACCCAAAGCCGATAAATTCTCGTGAAAACCGGTTCATAAAACAAATTTACCAAATCTTTGTAATGCTGAAGAGGGGATGATATGATAGTGTCGAAGGAGGGCAGAAAAGTCTTTTGTGCACATCCTCTATTAGGTCTGTAATATCTTTTTACTTGGTAATGAAAGCATTAGACAGTAATAGATGAACTCTGATGAAGAAGAAAGCAGGTGGGGTCTGCAAACGGGGAAACTAGTAGCATGGATGGCAGTAGAAGCATAAATGTTTGAAGGTGCTTTGATAGATGGACGATGCTCAATGCAGTGGAAAAGACGAGATTTTGAAAAATAAAAAAACAAAATATCTAGACGAGCAGGTGGCTGAGTGGTTAACGGCTCGTGACTTAAAGTCACAGGTCGTGGCTTCGAGTCCCACACCCCCTAGTATTGTTGGAGAAAAGATGGATGCCACAAAGAGCAACTTTAGCCCTGTGAATAAAAATACCTAAAAAGCATAATTTCAACCTTACGCTTATGGGAAAATGTTAAGTTTTCAAAAACACGGTTTTTAAAAATTGCATTTTTATAAAGATTAAAAAAATAATTAAGATTTATGGGATGTTTGAAAGCTTTATAATGCGATTCTTCGAGCAATGAACAGTCAAGTTTTGTCAATGAATTCTGGAAAAATTGACATCACTCGAGTTTTAGTTTGATATTCCCGTTGAACTTATTTGAATGAACGAATCAACAAATGAAGTGAGAAAATCTAAACGTGTCATTTAATAAATGTATAAATACAGCATTTCGCTATTTTTTAATCGGCTTATACTCGAGAAGACATAATGAACAAGGCATGTATAATATATATTATATATCTAAATATAGAGAATAATTTACGATTCTAAGACTTCGTTCATCAATGGGAGACCACACAGGCTTCTAAAATACCATTAAAAACAAAAGGAAGCACTAATGCAGATTGAGAAGGATTCCTGCATTATGACTCGCATGCCTCTACAACGCAGTCCATTATGCTCCTTGAATGATTTATGAGCAGGAAAGTAGCTTTGAAATTGATTTTATGATACGCTACACTCTTTCTTTGATATCTTCATTCTCTTCTAGATTAAAACAATGTCGAGAAATATAAGGGTAATTTAGTACATGTGGTCTTTATCGTTTGTTGGGTAATCCAGCGAAGAAAGTCGGAAAAAGTCCTGTTGCGCCTCGTTTCATTGCGAGGCTAAAAACTTATTGAGTTTATTGTTGTTGCTAATGTTTGGAAATGAGCGGGAGAAGTGGCTGACTTACGGCTTGCACACCGATCTCATCTTCCCTGCCTATGCGGAATCATAACCAATCCACAACTGTAATAAACATCTCCTTGCTACAACTTGGCTCAGAAAAAGAATGAAATATTTCCGATTGCTAATTAACGTGAAAAATGTAAAAAGTTGAGTTATGCGTTGGTGGATACAAATTTTCAGTGAACAGTTATGCTTTTAAATACACAAGACGGGTTTGAAAGTTGTGGGGGAAGGAGGGGTTGTCATCGTCAAAAGCTCTTTCTCAACAAGAACAGACCAAAATTGTATCTGAATTTTTTCCAGAAACTTTTTTAGTGACGTAAATACATAAAGATTTTCCCGTTAGAAAGATTTTGTTTTTTTCATTAAAAACTAAAAATTGTAATTTCCTTTAAAAACGATATTTAAAATGAATGACAGCGACGCATTTTTGATGTGCAGACTGGCACTTTGTTTACGTAAAGCATTAAAATGTCCGATCTATCGTGTGATTGACTTGTTATGGCTGAAGCACTGGTGGCGTGGTGGTCTCGACGACACACTCTTCAACGACGCTTCAGTGCGATCAAAATGTCGCGATAAAAGACTCCACTTGCGCGTTGTCTTGCTGTCTGTCTTGCTCTTTGCTCAACAAGTGGGATTAAACATCAACCAAGTGATTGCAGAATTGATAAGAAAACCTTTTTTCAACACTAATATTGATAAGAATCTTTAAATATCACTTGTTTCTAACCTAATGAGCTTTTTTTGTTTTTTAGGACGCATGAAATGTTATAATTAAATTATTTTAATTTTTTTTAAATATTTTTTTTATTGAAGCAGCAATATACATGATATTCTACTTTCAATTTAGATTCCTATTGTTGAGAATAAACTATTCGATCAAAGTAAAAGTTAAAAAAGCCTCTTTTAACCTTCACTCTGGTGAATGTTAAATATTTAACGAGTTTAAAATGATTCATCAAGTAAATAATTTTTTATAGTAATGATTTATATTATTTTACCACTTTCACCACCCATTTATCGATACAGAGTTCACGTAATGGCCACCATATCGCTTTCCTCCGAACAGCGTCGAAGGCTTTCTGAAGGTCGACGAATGCTGAATAGAGTAGTTTGCTGGTCGTCTGGTGAGCACCCTTAGATGTTTAAAAACGAAAAAAAGCCGTGAAGTGGTGTGTCTACAGAAAGAAACTTTGAACAAAGTGGATGCTTTCAAGTAGCTGGGCGCACCGATCAAAGCAATGGTGAGTACTCCCGAAAAGTAAAGAGTTCAGACAGAGCGGTGTTTTTAGAAAAAAGTAACAGTGGTGATCTGCTACAAATAGGTGTGTGGAAACTGTTTTTTAAAATATATAAGACTGTTGTGTGACCCGCGATGATGTATGTTCTAGAGACAGTGGCAGTGACTAAAGAAGAGAAGTAGAGCTGGAGGTAGTAGATCTAAAGATGCTAGGTTTTTGCTGGGAGTTACGAAGTCAGAAAAGATTATAAAAGAGTATTTTAGTCAAGACAAAGCAGGTGAGACGCTTTGGTGAAAAAGGCAGAAAGAAGCATTTGAGATGGTTTTGACGCGCTCAAAGGAGAGAGACCAGTCGATCGAGAGAGGAATGCTGAAGTAGAGCCACCAGAAAAAGAAAAAATACCTCAAAAAAGCTTATAGGACGGGGTGGTAGAAGATATAAAAAAATGGAAACAAAAACTAAAATATAGAAATAGAAGAGTATGGAAAAAAAAATTCTCTGTAGCAACCCTAATAGGAGCAGGAAAATTAAAAAAGAATATCAGCCACACATTAAGCAACTCCAGTCCCTAATTAATAAACTCATAAGACTTAACTACCTTCCCTCTCTCTGCCCATCTATCACTTCTATGTTTACCACTTTAGACACTAAACTATTTTTTCAAATATCTACTAACTCTGACAACGTTCTTCACCATATCTTACCCCCTCTTAAAAAACCTACTCATAACTTAAGACCCCCGAAAACACAATTTTGATACCCCTATATATACCACGCTTGAAAGTAAAACATTCCTCCCTCGTCTTCTTAAACATCACATTCTATAATTTACATTTATATTTATATTATCATCTCTGATTCCTATTATTTATTTATCTACTTAATTATTACCATATTCACCATATCCTTTGTCTTGTAGTATTTCTTCAAACCATTATCATTAGCATCAGTATCCTATAATTATCTACTATTATCTTGTATCTTATGCAACATGTAACATGGCCTGCGTCTGTCAAACCGTGATCAATAAAGACTATAAAAAAAATAAAAAAATCATAGGCATCTATAATGCACTAGAATTTTCTCTTAAACGGTTTTATAGGAAATATTTTGTTTAATTTTCTTTGTGCGAGATCATAAAAGTGCCTTTAAATCAGACTGAAACTCTTGGGTTGTTTCTAAGCGTGTGGCAGAATATTGCCAAGGTCAAACTTGGCACGCTGTTAAAGAAAGGAGAAACGATTGAAAGTTTATTGCACTGATTTTTAATAGCTTATTTACTGTCACACTGATTTTGTGAACAACGCCTTAGTAGAAGTATTTTAAATACTTTCAATGAGTATTGTCTACTTAGACACCACATTCTTGGGACATGAGAAAACAATTGAATGAGATTCGAAAAAAATAATTTACATTGATGATCAAATAAGGAAAAAAAAATTTATGAATGTATAGAGAAAATCTGAATGAAGAAAAAAGATAAATAATTTAGTTTGCGAGACAATGAAATGGAGAAATTAGCAGTTAATAGTAATTCGTAAGTTATTGAGATCAACCAAACAAGTATGGTTTCAAGGACCCGCTAAACGTCGTTCTTAAATTCAGTGATTTGAGTCCATTAGGAAGACTATTCCAAAGTGTCGGCACTGCAACAAAGAAGCGTCTTGCCCTTGCATAGTTGATTTTGTAGCACTGTGGGGCAACATCTTTTGACCTGGCAGAACTTCGGGAAGACAATACTGCATGACAGTTCACATTTGAATATAATCCAAAGTTGGAGTTGGATTATCCTATAGTTTTACCCATTTATAAGTATAAAAATTTCCGTAATGATGATGATGGAGAAGAAAAAAAAGATAAATGTGCTGAAGAAAGGTAGGACTGGAAACATTTCCTAAGGAAAAAAACAGCGTTTTCTAGCGAAAGGATTTGGATTAGAAGCTGCAGTTGTTGCTGCAGTTGTTATTGCAGTAGAAGTTTCAATTGTAAATGTAGTTGTTTCGGTAGTAGTTGTAGTAGTAGTTACAGTAGTAATTTTAATAGTAGTTGTAGTAGTAGTTTCAGTAGTAGTTGTAGTAAAAGTAAATGTAGTTGTTTCGGTAGTAGTTGTAGTTTCAGTAGTTGTAGTTTCAGTAGTAGTAGTTGTAATAGTTGTAGTAGTTGTAGTAGTAGTTTCAGTAGTGGTTTCAATAGTAGTAGTTGTAGGAGTTGAGGTAGTACTTTCAGTCGTAGTTGTAGTAGTAGTTTCAGTAGTAGTAGTTGTAGTAGTTGACGTAGTTGTAATAGTAGTTTCAGTAGTGGTTTCAGTAGTAGTAGTTGTAGTAGTTGAGGTAGTACTTTCAGTCGTGGTTGTAGTAGTAGTTTCAGTAGTAGTTGTAGTAATAGTTTCAGTAGTTGTTGTAGTAATAGTTTCAGTACTAGTTTCAGTAGTAGTTGTAGTAGTAATTTCAGTAGTAGTTATAGTAATAGTTTCAGTGGTAGTTGTAGTAGTAATTGTAATAGTTGAGAAAGTAGTTTCAGTTGTAGTTGTAGTGGTACTTGTAATTGTAGATTCAGTAGTAGTTGTAGTTTCAGAGGTAGTTGTAGTTGCAGTAGAAGATGTAGTTTCGGTAGTAGTTGTAGTTTCAGTAGTATTTGTAGTTTCAGTAGTATTTGTAGTTTCAGTAGTAGTTGTAGTAGTTGTTGTAGTAGTGGTTGTAGTAGTTGTAGTTTCAGTAGTAGTTGTTGTGGTGGATATAGTAGTTGTAGTAGTAGTTTCAATGGTAGTTGTAGAAGTGGTAGTAATAGTTTCAGTAGTAGTTGTTGTAGTGGTTTTAGTAGTTGAAGAACTAGTTTCAGTGGAAGTTATAGTAGTAGTTGTAGTAGTGGTTGTAGTAGTTGTAGTTTCATTAGTAGTTGTAGTAGTAGTTTCAGTGGTAGTTGTAGCCGTCATTGTAGTAGTGGTAGTAATAGTTTCAGTAGTAGTTGTAGTAGTGGTTGTAGTAGTTGTAGAAGTAGTTTCAGTGGTAGTTGTAGTAGTAGTTGTAGTAGTGGTTGTAGTAGTTGTAGAAGTAGTTTCAGTGGTAGTTGTAGTAGTAGTTGTAGTAGTGGTTGTAGTAGTTGTAGAAGTAGTTTCAGTGGTAGTTGTAGTAGTAGTTGTAGTAGTGGTTGTAGTAGTTGTAGAAGTAGTTTCAGTGGTAGTTGTAGTAGTAGTTGTAGTAGTGGTTGTAGTAGTTGTAGTTTCAGCAGTAGTTGTAGCAGTGGTTGTAGTAGTTGTAGTTTCAATAGTAGTTGTAGTAGTGGTTGTAGTAGTTGTAGTAGTACTTTCAATGGTAGTTGTAGTAGTAGTCGTAGAAGTGGTAGTAATAGTTTCAGTAGTAGTTGTAGTAGTTGTAGTTTCAGTAGTAGTTGTAGTAGTTGTAGTTTCAGTAGTAGTTGTAGTAGTAGTTTCAATGGTAGTTGTAGTAGTAGTTGTAGTAGTGGTAGTAAGAGTTTCAGTAGTAGTTGTAGCAGTGGTTGTAGTAGTTGTAGAAGTAGTTTCAGTTGTAATTGTTGTAGTGGTTGTAGTAGTTTCAGTAGTAGTTGTAGTAGTAGTTGTAGTTGTAGTTTCAGTAGTAGTTGTAAAAGTAGTTTCAGTTGTAGTTTCAGTAGTAGTTGTAGTAGTGGTTGTAGTAGTTGTAGTTTCAGTAGTAGTTGTAGTAGTAGTTTCAGTGGTAGTTGTAGTAGTAGTGGTAGTAATAGTTTCAGTAGTAGTAGTTGTAGTAGTTGTAGTAGTAGTTTCAGTGGTAGTTGTAGTAGTAGTGGTAGTAATAGTTTCAGTAGTAGTTGTAGTAGTAGTTTCAGTGGTAGTTGTAGTAGTAGTTGTAGTACTAGTAGTAGTTGTAGTAGTAGTTTCAGTAGTAGTTGTAGTAATAGTTGTAGTTGTAGATTCAGTCGTAGTTGTAGCTTCAGTAGTAGTTGTAGTAGTAGTTATAGTTGTAGTTTCAGTAGTAGTTGTAGTTTCAGTAGTAGTTGTAGTTTCAGCAGTAGTTGTAGTAGTGGTTGTAGTAGTTGTAATTTCAATAGTAGTTGTAGTAGTGGTTTTAGTAGTTGTAGTAGTACTTTCAATGGTAGTTGTTGTAGTAGTTGTAGTAGTGGTAGTAATAGTTTCAGTAGTAGTTGTAGTAGTGGTTGTAGTAGTTGAAGAAGTAGTTTCAGTTGTAATTGTAGTAGTGGTTGTAGTAGTTTCAGTAGTAGTTGTAGTAGTAGTTGTAGTTGTAGTTTCAGTAGTAGTGGTAGTAATAGTTTCAGTAGTAGTTGTAGCAGTGGTTGTAGTAGTTGTAGAAGTAGTTTCAGTTGTAATTGTTGTAGTGGTTGTAGTAGTTTCAGTAGTAGTTGTAGTAGTAGTTGTAGTTGTAGTTTCAGTAGTAGTTGTAGAAGTAGTTTCAGTTGTAGTTTCAGTAGTAGTTGTAGTTTCAGTAGTAGTTGTAGTTTCAGTAGTAGTTGTAGTAGTGGTTGTAGTAGTTGTAGTTTCAGTAGTAGTTGTAGTAGTAGTTTCAGTGGTAGTTGTAGTAGTAGTGGTAGTAATAGTTTCAGTAGTAGTGGTTGTAGTAGTTGTAGTAGTAGTTTCAGTGGTAGTTGTAGTAGTAGTGGTAGTAATAGTTTCAGTAGTAGTTGTAGTAGTAGTTTCAGTGGTAGTTGTAGTAGTAGTTGTAGTACTAGTAGTAGTTGTAGTAGTAGTTTCAGTAGTAGTTGTAGTAATAGTTGTAGTTGTAGATTCAGTAGTAGTTGTAGCTTCAGTAGTAGTTGTAGTAGTAGTTATAGTTGTAGTTTCAGTAGTAGTTGTAGTTTCAGTAGTAGTTGTAGTTTCAGCAGTAGTTGTAGTAGTGGTTGTAGTAGTTGTAGTTTCAATAGTAGTTGTAGTAGTGGTTTTAGTAGTTGTAGTAGTACTTTCAATGGTAGTTGTTGTAGTAGTTGTAGTAGTGGTAGTAATAGTTTCAGTAGTAGTTGTAGTAGTGGTTGTAGTAGTTGTAGAAGTAGTTTCAGTTGTAGTTGTAGTGGTAGTAATAGTTTCAGTAGTAGTGGTAGCAGTGGTTGTAGTAGTTGTAGAAGTAGTTTCAGTTGTAGTTTCAGTAGTAGTTGTAGTAGTGGTTGTAGTAGTTGTAGTTTCAGTAGTAGTTGTAGTAGTAGTTTCAGTGGTAGTTGTAGTAGTAGTAGTGGTAGTAATAGTTTCAGTAGTAGTGGTTGTAGTAGTTGTAGTAGTAGTTTCAGTGGTAGTTGTAGTAGTAGTTGTAGTACTAGTAGTAGTTGTAGTAGTAGTTTCAGTAGTAGTTGTAGTAATAGTTGTAGTTGTAGATTCAGTCGTAGTTGTAGCTTCAGTAGTAGTTGTAGTAGTAGTTATAGTTGTAGTTTCAGTAGTAGTTGTAGTTTCAGTAGTAGTTGTAGTTTCAGCAGTAGTTGTAGTAGTGGTTGTAGTAGTTGTAGTGGTTGTAGTAGTTGTAGTGGTTGTAGTAGTTGTAGTGGTTGTAGTAGTTGTAGTTTCAATAGTAGTTGTAGTAGTGGTTTTAGTAGTTGTAGTAGTACTTTCAATGGTAGTTGTTGTAGTAGTTGTAGTAGTGGTAGTAATAGTTTCAGTAGTAGTTGTAGTAGTGGTTGTAGTAGTTGAAGAAGTAGTTTCAGTTGTAATTGTAGTAGTGGTTGTAGTAGTTTCAGTAGTAGTTGTAGTAGTAATTGTAGTTGTAGTTTCAGTAGTAGTGGTAGTAATAGTTTCAGTAGTAGTTGTAGCAGTGGTTGTAGTAGTTGTAGAAGTAGTTTCAGTTGTAATTGTTGTAGTGGTTGTAGTATGTTCAGTAGTAGTTGTAGTAGTAGTTGTAGTTGTAGTTTCAGTAGTAGTTGTAGAAGTAGTTTCAGTTGTAGTTTCAGTAGTAGTTGTAGTAGTGGTTGTAGTAGTTGTAGTTGTAGTTTCAGTAGTAGTTGTAGTTTCATCAGTAGTTGTAGTAATGGTTGTAGTAGTTGTAGTTTCAATAGTAGTTGTAGTAGTGGTTTTAGAAGTTGTAGTAGAAGTTTCAGTGGTAGTTGTAGTAGTAGTTGTAGAAGTGGTAGTAATAGTTTCATTAGTAGTTGTAGTAGTTGTTGTAGTAGTTGTAGTTTCAGTAGTAGTTGTAGTAGTAGTTTCAGTAGTAGTTGTAGTAGTAGTTGTAGTACTAGTAGTAGTTGTAGTAGTTGTAGTAATAGTTGTAGTTGTAGTTTCAGTAGTAGTTGTAGTTTCAGTAGTAGTTATAGTACTAGTTATAGTTGTAGTTTCAGTAGTAGTTGTAGTTTCAGCAGTAGTTGTAGTTTCAGTAGTAGTTGTAGTTTCAGTAGTAGTTGTAGTACTAGTTATAGTTGTAGTTTCAGTAGTAGTTGTAGTTTCAGCAGTAGTTGTAGTAGTAGTTATAGTTGTAGTTTCAGTACTAGTTGTAGTTTCAATTGTAGTTGTAGTTGTAGTAGTTTCAGTAGTAGTTGTAGTAGTAGTTGTAATTGTAGTTTCAGTAGTAGTTGTAGTAGTAGTTGTAGTACTTGTTTTACTAGTTTCAGTAGTAGTTGTAGTTTCAGTAGTAGTTGTAGTAGTAGTTGTAGTTGTAGTTTCATTAGTAGTTGTAGTAGTAGTTGTAGTTGTAGTTTCAGTAGTAGTTGTAGTTACATTAGTAGTTGTAGTAGTAGTTGTAGTTGTAGTTTCAGTAGTAGTTGTAGTTTCATCAGTAGTTGTAGTAATGGTTGTAGTAGTTGTAGTTTCAATAGTAGTTGTAGTAGTGGTTTTAGTAGTTGTAGTAAAAGTTTCAGTGGTAGTTGTAGTAGTAGTTGTAGAAGTGGTAGTAATAGTTTCATTAGTAGTTGTAGTAGTTGTTGTAGTAGTTGTAGTTTCAGTAGTAGTTGTAGTAGTAGTTTCAGTAGTAGTTGTAGTAGTAGTTGTAGTACTAGTAGTAGTTGTAGTAGTTGTAGTAATAGTTGTAGTTGTAGTTTCAGTAGTAGTTGTAGTTTCAGTAGTAGTTATAGTACTAGTTATAGTTGTAGTTTCAGTAGTAGTTGTAGTTTCAGCAGTAGTTGTAGTTTCAGTAGTAGTTGTAGTTTCAGTAGTAGTTGTAGTACTAGTTATAGTTTTAGTTTCAGTAGTAGTTGTAGTTTCAGCAGTAGTTGTAGTAGTAGTTATAGTTGTAGTTTCAGTACTAGTTGTAGTTTCAATTGTAGTTGTAGTTGTAGTAGTTTCAGTAGTAGTTGTAGTAGTAGTTGTAGTTGTAGTTTCAGTAGTAGTTGTAGAAGGAGTTTCAGTTGTAGTTTCAGTAGTAGTTGTAGTAGTGATTGTAGTAGTTGTAGTTTCAGTAGTAGTTGTAGTTTCAGTAGTAGTTGTAGTAGTGATTGTAGTAGTTGTAGTTTCAGTAGTAGTTGTAGTAGTAGTTTCAGTGGTAGTTGTAGTAGTAGTTGTAGTAGTGGTAGTAATAGTTTCAGTTGTAGTTGTAGCAGTGGTTGTAGTAGTTGTAGAAGTAGTTTCAGTTGTAATTGTATTAGTAATTGTAGTAGTGGTTGTAGTAGTTTCAGTAGTAATTGTAGTAGAAGTTGTAGTTGTAGTTTCAATAGTAGTTGTAGAAGTAGTTTCAGTTGTAGTTTCAGTAGTAGTTGTAGTAGTGGTTGTAGTAGTTGTTGTTTCAGTAGTAGTTGTAGTATTAGTTTCAGTGGTAGTTGTCGTAGTAGTTGTAGTACTTGTAGTAGGAGTTTCAGTAGTAGTTGTAGTACTTGTAGTAGGAGTTTCAGTAGTAGTTGTAGTTGTAGTTTCAGTAGTAGTTGTAGTTTCAGTAGTAGAAGTAGTAGTAGTTGTAGTTGTAGTTTCAGTAGTAGTTGTAGTTTCAGCAGTAGTTGTAGTTTCAGTAGTAGTTGTAGTAGTAGTTTCAGTGGTAGTTGTAGTAGTAGTTGTAGTACTAGTAGTAGTTGTAGTTGTAGTTTGAGTAGTAGTTGTAGCTTCAGTAGTAGTTGTAGTAGTAGTTATAGTTGTAGTTTCAGTAGTAGTTGTAGTTTCAGCAGTAGTTGTAGTAGTGGTTGTAGTGGTTGTAGTTTCAATAGTAGTTGTAGTAGTGGTTTTAGTAGTTGTAGTAGTACTTTCAATGGTAGTTGTTGTAGTAGTTGTAGTAGTGGTAGTAATAGTTTCAGTAGTAGTTGTAGTAGTGGTTGTAGTAGTTGTAGAAGTAGTTTCAGTTGTAGTTGTAGTAGTGGTAGTAATAGTTTCAGTAGTAGTGGTAGCAGTGGTTGTAGTAGTTGTAGAAGTAGTTTCAGTTGGAATTGTAGTAGTAGTTGTAGTAGTGGTTGTAGTAGTTTCAGTAGTAGTTGTAGTTGTAGTTTTAGTTTCAGTAGTAGTTGTAAGAGTAGTTTCAGTTGAAGTAGTGATTGTAGTAGTTGTAGTTTCAGTAGTAGTTGTAGTAGTAGTTTCAGTGGTAGTTGTAGTAGTAGTTGTAGTACTTGTAGTAATAGTTCCAGTAGTAGTTGCAGTAGTAGTTGTAGTTGTAGTACTTGTAGTAATAGTTCCAGTAGTAGTTGTAGTAGTAGTTGTAGTTGTAGTTTCAGTAGTAGTTGTAGTTTCAATAGTAGTTGTAGTAGTAGTTGTAGTTGTAGTTTCAGTAGTAGTTGTAGTTTCAGCAGTAGTTGTAGTAATGGTTGTAGTAGTTGTAGTTTCAATAGTAGTTGTAGTAGTGGTTTTAGTAGTTGTAGTAATGGTTGTAGTTGTTGTAGTTTCAATAGTAGTTGTAGTAGTGGTTTCAGTAGTTGTAGTAGTAGTTTCAGTGGTAGTTGTAGTAGTAGTTGTAGAAGTGGTAGTAATAGTTTCAGTAGTAGTTGTAGTAGTAGTTTCAGTGGTAGTTGTAAATGTAGTTGTAGTACTAGTTGTAGTTGTAGTAGTAGTTTCAGTAGTAGTTGTAGTAATAGTTGTAGTTGTAGTTTCAATAGTAGTTGTAGTTTCAGTAGTAGTTGTAGTAGTAGTTATAGTTGTAGTTTCAGCAGTAGTTGTAGTAGTAGTTATAGTTTTAGTTTCAGTAGTAGATGTAGTTTCAATAGTAGTTGTAGTAGTACTTTCAATGGTAGTAGTTGTAGTAGTGGTAGTAATAGTTTCAGTAGTAGTTGTAGTAGTGGTTGTAGTAGTTGTAGAAGTTGTTTCAGTTGTAGTTGTAATAGTGGTAGTAATAGTTTCAGTAGTAGTGGTGGTGGTGGTTGTAGTTTCAGTAGTAGTTGTAGTTACAGCAGTAGTTGTAGTAGTAGCTATAGTTGTAGTTTCAGTAGTAGTTGTAGTTTCAATAGTAGTTGTAGTAGTGGTTGTAGTAGTTGAAGTAGTACTTTCAATTGTAGTTGTTGTAGTAGTTGTAATAGTGGTAGTAATAGTTTCAGTAGTAGTTGTAGTAGTGGTTGTAGTAGTTGTAGAAGTAGTTTCAGTTGTAGTTGTAGTAGTGGTAGTAATAGTTTCAGTAGTAGTGGTAGCAGTGGTTGTAGTAGTTGTAGAGGTAGTTTCAGTTGTAATTGTAGTAGTAGTTGTAATAGTAGTTATAGTAGGGGTTGTAGTAGTTTCAGTAGTAGTTGTAGTAGTGGTTGTAGTAGTTGTTGTTTCAGTAGTAGTTGTAGTTTCAGTAGTAGTTGTAGTTTCAGTAGTAGTTGTAGTAGTAGTTGTAGTTGTAGCAATGGTTGTAGTAGTTGTAGTTTCAATACTAGTTGTAGTAGTGGTTTTAGTAGTTGTAGTAGTAGTTTCAGTGGTAGTTGTAGTAGTAGTTGTAGAAGTGGTAGTAATCGTTTCAGTAGTAGTTATAGTAGTTGTTGTAGTAGTTGTAGTTTCAGTAGTAGTTGTGGTAGTAGTTTCAGTGGTAGTTGTAATAGTTGTTGGAGTACTTGTAGTAGTTGTAGTAGTAGTTTCAGTAGTAGTTGTAGTAATAGTTGTAGTTGTAGTTTCAGTAGTAGTTGTAGTTTCAGTAGTAGTTGTAGTAGTAGTTATAGTTGTAGTTTCAGCAGTAGTTGTAGTAGTAGTTATAGTTTTAGTTTCAGTAGTAGATGTAGTTTCAATAGTAGTTGTAGTAGTACTTTCAATGGTAGTAGTTGTAGTAGTTGTAGTAGTGGTAGTAATAGTTTCAGTAGTAGTTGTAGTAGTGGTTGTAGTAGTTGTAGAAGTAGTTTCAGTGGTAGTTATAGTAGTCGTTGTAGTAGTTGTTCTTTCAGCAGTAGTTGTAGTAGTGGTTGTTGTAGTTGTTCTTTCAGCAGTAGTTGTAGTAGTGGTTGTAGAAGTTGTAGTTTCAATAGTAGTTGTAGTTTCGAAAATAGTTGTAGTAGTGGTTGTAGTAGTTGTAGTAGTGGTTTCAGTGGTAGTTCTAGTAGTAGTTGTAGTTTCAGTAGTAGTTGTAGTAGTTGTTTCAGTGGTAGTTGTAGTAGTAGTAGTAATAGTTTCAGTAGTAGTTGTAGTAGTGGTTGTAGTAGTAGTAGAAGTAGTTTCAGTGGTAGTTGTAGTAGTAGTTGTAGCAGTGGTTGTAGTAGTTGTATTTTCAGGAGTAGTTGTAGTAGTAGTTGTAGTTGTAGTTTTAGTTGTAGTTTCAGTAGTAGTTGTAGTAGTAATTGCAGTTGTAATTTCAGTAACAGTTGTAGTTTCAGTAAAAGTGTTTTTTGTAGTTGTAGTAGTAGTTGTAGTAGTGGTTGTAGTTGTTGTATTTTCAGTAGTAGTTGTAGTTTCAGTAGTAGTTGTAGTAGTAGTTGTAGTTTCAGTAAAAGTGTTTTTTGTAGTTGTAGTAGTAGTTGTAGTAGTGGTTGTAGTTGTTGTATTTTCAGTAGTAGTTGTAGTTTCAGTAGTAGTTGTAGTAGTAGTTGTAGTTTCAGTAGAAGTAATTTTTGTAGTTGTAGTAGTAGTTTCAGTGGTAGTTGTAGTAGTAGTTGTAGTAGTAGTTGTAGTAGTTACAGTTTCAGCAGTAGTTGTAGTAGTGGTTGTAGTAGTTGTAGTAGTAGTTTCAATGGTAGTAGTAGTAGTAGTAGTTGTAGTAGTGGTAGTAATAGTTTCAGTAGTAGTTGTAGTAGTGGTTGTAGTAGTTTTAGAAGTAGTTTCAGTGGTAGTTGTAGTAGTAATTGTAGTAGCTGTTCTTTCAGCAGTAGTTGTAGTAGTGGTTGTAGTAGTTGTTGAAGTAGTTTCAGTGGTAGTTATAACAGTGGTTGTAGTAGTTGTAGTAGTGGTTGTAGTAGTAGTTGTAGTAGTTGTTGTTTCAGCAGTAGTTGTAGTAGTGGTTGTAGTAGTTGTAGTTTCAATAGTAGTTGTAGTTTCAATAGTAGTTGTAGTAGTGGTTGTAGTAGTTGTAGTAGTGGTTTCAGTGGTAGTTTTAGTAGTAGTTGTAGTAGTGGTAGTAATAGTTTCAGTAGTTGTTGTTGTAGTGATTGTAGTACTTGTAGTAGTAGTTTCAGTAGTAGTTGTAGTAGTGATTGTAGTACTTGTAGTAGTAGTTTCAGTGATAGTTGTAGTAGTGGATGTAGTAGTTGTAGTTTTAGTAGTAGTTGTTGTAGTAGTTGTAGTAGAAGTTGTAGTAGTTGTTATTTCAGCAGTAGTTGTAGTAGTGGTTGTAGTAGTTGTAAAAGTAGTTTCAGTGGTAGTTGTAGTAGTAGTTGTAGTAGTGGTTGTAGTAGTTGTAGAAGTAGTTGTAGTAGTTGTTGTAGTAGTTGTAGTTTCAGTAGTAGCTGTAGTAGTGGTTGTAGTAATTGTAGTAGTGGCTTCAATGGTAGTAGTAGTAGTAGTTGTAGTAGTGGTTTTAAAAGTTTCAGATGTAGTTGTAGTAGTGGTTGTAGTAGTTGTAAAAGTAGTTTCAGTGGTATTTGTAGTAGTAGTTGTAGTAGTAGTTGTAGTAGTGGTAGTAATAGTTTCAGAAGTAGTTGTAGTAGTGGTTGTAGTAGTTGTAAAAGTAGTTTCAGTGGTTTTTGTAGTAGTAGTTGTAGTAGTTGTTGTTTCAGCAGTAGTTGTAGTATTAATAGTTGTAGTAGTGGTTGTAGTAGTTGTAGTTTCAGTAGTAGTTGTTGTAGTCGTTGTAGTAGTTGTAGTTTCAGTAGTAGTATTTTCAGTAGTGATTGTACTACTTGTAGTAGTAGTTTCAGTAGTAGTTGTAGTAGTCGTTGTAGTAGTTGTAGTTTCAGTTGTAGTTTCAATTGTAGTTTCAGTAGTAGTTGTAGTAGTCGTTGTAGTAGTTGTAGTTTCAGTAGTAGTTGAAGTTGTAGTTTCCATAGTAGTTGTAGTAGTAGTTGTAGTAATAGTTTCAGTGGTGGTTTCAGTAGTAGTTGTAGTAGTAGTTTCAGTAGTAGTTGTCGTAATAGTTTCAGTGGTAGTTGTAGTAGTAATTGTAGTAGTCAAGGAAGTAGTTTCAGTTGTAGTTGTAGTTTCAGTAGTAGTAGTAGTAGTAGTAGTAGTAGTAGTAGTAGTAGTAGTAGTAGTAGTAGTAGTAGTAGTAGTAGTAGTAGTAGTAGTAGTAGTAGTAGTAGTAGTAGTAGTAGTAGTAGTAGTAGTAGCAGTAGTAGTAGTAGTAGTAGTAGTAGTAGTAGTAGTAGTAGTAGTAGAAGTAGTAGAAGTTGTAGTGGTAGTTTCAGTAGTAGTATTGGTCGTAGTAGTTGTAGTTTCAGTAGTAGTTGTAGTAGTAGTTTCAGTGGATATTGTAGTAGTAGTTGTATTTGTAGTAGCAGTTTCTGTGGAAATTTTAGTGTTAGTATTACTTGTATTAGTAGCTTTAGTAGTAGTTTCAGTTGAAGTTGTAGTAGTACTTTTAATAGAAGTTTCAGTACTGGTTTCAGTGGTAGTTGTAGTAGTAGCTGATGTAGTGCTTTCAGTGGTAGGTGTAGTATTAGAAATTTCAGTGGTAGTTGTAGTGGTAGTTGTAGGAGGAGCTTCAGTTGTAGTTGTAGTAGTAGTTTCTGTAATGGTTTCATTAGTAGTTTTAGTAGTAGTTGAGGTAGTACTTTCAGTGGTAGTTGTAGTAGTAGTTGCAGTATTAGTTTTAATGGCAGTTTCAGTTGCTATGGTAGTAGTAATTCTAGTCGTTGTTTTAGTTAATGTATTAGTAGTAGTTTTACTAGTAGTTTCAGTAAGACTTCTAGTTGTATGTTCAGTGTTAGCTGCAGTAGTATCAGCAGTCTTAGTTCTAGAACTTTTTGTATTAGTAGTTGTGGTTGTAGTTTCAAATGTAGTTTTGAGTATATTTTCAAGAGCAGTTCGTGTATTAGTTCCAGTCGAAGCTTTTATAGTTGTTTCAGTGGTAGTTTCAGCGATTGTTCGTGTAACTGCTGCTGTGATAGTGTCGATAGTATTTTCAATGGTAACTGAAGTGATAAATTTATTGATAGTAGCATTAGTAGTTTATACGGTAGTTGCGTTATTAGTAGTTATTTAAATATGCTCATTCAAACGCATATAGTCCTAATTTTAATAATCCTTGGGAAACTATATTCTATTATGATCTATTATATGCCTTTGTATTTGTGAAGTGACAATCAATCATTGTTGTCGCTGGTCAACACAGCCACAAAACAGTCGTGCGATTGCATAACGCAGTTTATAGACTATAAATTATAACTATAACTATATATAATTATAACTATAAATTATAGTTGAATATTTTTTATGAGACCTTTAATTAACAAACAAAACCACATTATATCGTTTTAAAAAGATTTATTATTCAGTGGTATGAGATTATCATCTGTAGTTTGTCCTATATTTAACATTTAGTGTATACACTTTATAATTTAAATTGGAACAATAACCTATTTATTATCTTAAGATATAAAAAACTCACTGGCTGGTCCGGTTGTGAAGACTGGAAAACAAAAATTAAATTATTAAATTATCAAACTTAAACGCGAAAAGAAACTGAGAAAATGCCATTTTGCTTGAAATGCAAAATAATATCTCAAAAAAGATATTGCAAAACATTGATTTTGAAAAGTTAGTAAAAACCTTATGAGAAAATCATGAATTTTATTGTTTCATAAACCACACATAAACACTCACCTAGAGTAATTATTGAAGTGAGTAAGATTGGCAAGAGAAAGGCAATGAGAGATACAATGAGGATGAAGGGCAGCTGGCAACAGCAAGGAGCCACGGAAGCAGAACCCGAGTCATCACAGTCATCAGAATCGCACTCTTGTACTGTATCCACACCGAAAAACACTGGTTGAAGCACCAATGGTATCAGCTTCCTTACCTGTATCTGCCTCAACCTCTGTACCCTGACAATCCTTGGAACTCTGACGACCCTTTGAATTCTTATAATTTTCGGCAGCCTAATGACTTTCTGCACGTTGAATACCCTTACTTTTTGCATAGTTTTTTTTAGGTTAATAATCAGTTCTTGAATTATTCGAGTTCGAATTAGAGAATGTGAACTCAATTCGATAGTTATGCGATCAAATAAGCAATTTAGATATCTTAATCAGGTACTCGGCAATAGTAAATTGTTAAAATACTTTCCTATTTATTTTTTTAAAAATAAAACTTGTTTTGGTCACTCAGAGGAAAACCCCTTCATGCAAATATTTTCAAGACTTCCTAACCTACCAAGAATACTTTCAGTGCTTTGAAGGTGCAAGCTCAGAGTTTTAGAATTGAACGAATTCAACGGCTCTTGTCGTTAGACTGGTAGGTTTGTTCTTTATTAAGAGACAGAAAACAATGATCACTTATTCTTCTGTCAATGGCTATGTTTGAATATAGTGTGTTAGGACAAAGCCCTAAACCACGCTTTCCCAGCTTAACATTTCTTTCAATCAATCAAGTGTTTTATTACTGAACATTAAGATCATAGCAAGATAATCTTAAAGAAGGCGTTTCTGAAAAGATTAAGTCAGGCATTGGTCTAGTCACGCCCCATGGGGCAGAAATACTCCACAAATTCCCCCAGTTGGTAGGCCTAGAAATGAATAGGATGAATTCAACGACTCTGGGAACCCAGGGTTAACACGAGCTCTATTCTTATTAATTTTTTAAAAACTTTTATAGATTAAAGACAAATCGAGTAAATTTAAACTTTTCGATTACGAATCGAATGCGAATGAGAAATAAAATAAAAAAGTTGCATACTCTTAAACATTTAAAGTGAAGGATGTATATTTAGTGGTTGAGATCATGTGAAAAATGAAACGAATATTTCTACTGACTGATGCATATTTTGCAAAATCACTTTTTTTCTATTTTCTTGCTGAAAGCCAAAGATTATTTTTTTCTTGATTTTTTCTTATTCAGATCGAGACAGAAAATTACATAAAATATTTTTAAAATCAAAAATTCAAAAAAGTGTTCAATTAATTTTTTTAGGTTTAAAGAAAATAACTAGACAATATTATTTTTAAAGGGTTTTAAATCAGTTTAAACTTTTACAGACTTGACAAGCGATATCTATACAGACAAAAGAGAAAAAACAATATAAAAAAAACACTGTGTAGTAGGTTGGTCTTTTTTATATAGTTTAATTAAATGAGTCTCGCTGAGAAATTCATGAAAACATTCAATTCGCTAGGCTCGTGAGTTTACCGTAATGCATTCCCAGGTGTTAAAATAAAAATTTTGAGTTAGCTATTTTGTATTCAGTAAAATAATTGTTTTCACGCCTTTTGATGCCCAAAACGAATAAAGAAAATTATAATTTACTTGCAAATGAAATTAGAATAAAAATTTTAATATTTTCCAGTTTTCCTCCAAGTCATAATCATTAGGAGACTGCATATATATTAGATGGGGCTATGTGGGGATCTTAATTACATTTGAGCTTTAATTATTGAAAAAGATTCAATGAAACTGATTTTTGAAACAAAGAGAAATATATTAAAATACTGGATACATTTTCTTACAAAATTTATCATTCGCTAGAATAAGAAGTATGTTGTCTTTTTCAAGGTTAAAAATTACATATATAAAAATTGTAAGTTATGATACATTTAGGTAAGACATAGGAAAAAAACAAAATAAAACTTTTTTATTTTGATAAAAATTTTGAATACATTTTAAATCTATAAAAATTAACCGAACATTATTTTTACGGTCTCAGTAATCTCTAGAATTGAAAACTTCTGACTACCATCTTCAATTTCATCACATCTATTTTCCGTTTTAGTTTGATTCGATTTTAACCAACGCAGGATTTTATCTTTATAGTGAAACGATATTATTGATACTAATTATGAGTACACTACTAATACTTTTGTAAATATTACGGCTAATACCTACTTGTAGTCTACTTGGTGTATTATAAAGTTATATTAATTCGAAGACTTCTAGATATTTTCATGTGGACAACAGCGCAAAGAACTAAAAACTAATTCTAGTTGTTCTAAACCCTTGCCCAAACCTGCGTACACAACACTCACATATGCAAATAATAAAATGCACACGCACGAAAAACACACACGTAACACCACTTATGTTACACCACAAAAAAAGACACTTAAACACATAAAAACATCCAAGCACGCAAAACCTCTCCACTGTACCAACATGGCATTTATATAAAACATCATCGGCACTTTCATTTATTCAGATGTTTCTAGCCGTTTGCTAACGGTATTATTCTAGTGACGATAATGGTAGATTTGAGCTTGATGGTTGGAGTGATGATGGTCGTAGTCATGACGATGCAGGAATGAAGACTGCATTGTGTGATGTTGAAGGGAAAATAATGAACGTGGAGGTGATTTTATTGAATGAAATGAGCTATAAGCACTGTTGCTGTTATCGGATCCCTTGATTGTCTTTGACATTTTTGGAAACTTCTATTACATCACAGATTGCTAAAAGCAAATAAATTCCTGCTAACACAGCCAATGTAACGAGAATAATCAGAAACACTGATTGACATCAACTTTATCTTTATCTACATCATCCTCATCAAATGCAACTTTATCTTCATCCTTATCATCCTCTTCATCATTTCTAACCTTCTGCCCCGAAACTCCTCCACGGAAATGTTTAAGAACACATCACTCTCAAGCACGTCACTTGAACACACAACGTGCACCCCCCTTCAGCTCCCAACAACAAGCACTCCAGCTCACGACTGCAGTTTCTTCGACTTCGTGATGTGGGGCTGCATCGTGATGTTGCTGTGTCAGCTTGGCTACATCGGCAACACTCTCTCCTTCTTGGCGCTTCAACGAGACAAGGCGAACGCTGCCATCCGACTGCTGCAGAGCCTTTCCATCAGCGACATCATCCTTCTCCTCTCGGTCAACACCACCGACTCCATTCCTTACTTCTGCCACTTCACACACGCGTGTTCCGATCCATGGACGACGTGGCCGTATGTAAGGTACGTCTGGCTGCTGACGCCAGTGGCCCACATGATCTGCATCTGGCTGGTCGTTCTGGTGGCAGCCAACCGCTACTGGGCCGTCTGCAAGCCACACCGTGCCATCGAAGTTTGGTCACTCAGTCGCACGAACTTCTACATAGCTTGTGTGGTGGTTGTGGCAATAGTCTTCAACAGTCCTAGAGTTTTTGAATACAAAATAGTTGATTCTTTTTCCAACAAACAGTCTAAATTACTAGAAACAATTGAATACAAGAATCTTTCAAATCTCTTAAGCAACCATTTGATTCTTTCTAACAAACTTTTTCCAGCAGTTGTTTCCAACAACAACATAACAGCAACCTTCCAAGACACGACGGAAAACACCTCGCAGGACTCATCAACATCTATCCTTCAAAAAAATATTAAAAACTCAAATCAAAAAATTGAAATCCAAACCGACTTTGGTCGCCCCCAAGCCTACAGGGTGGGATACAAAGTGGTGGTGGTTAACTTTCTGCTAGTTTTGCTGCCCCTGTCTTTTCTCCTGGTTAGCAGTGTTTGGATCATCAGAGCTCTGAGATTGTCTGAAGAAAAAGTCAGAAGTTCTAAGAAGAACTCAAGCAAGGCTTTCAATAGAAGTGGTTCTAAGATCAATGCCAAAAGTGCATCCAGAGAAGTGAGATGTTATGCTTTTGTGATGAACTATCGATGAACTATCAAGAGTAATTCAAATCAATTCTGGTGTGTATAAATTTATGGTTCTTTAATAATTTTTATTCAAAAGAAATAATTAATGATTAAGGAGTGACCTTACAAAGAATCTGATTCTAGGTCATCATTAAAGGATTTTTTTCACAGGTGACGATCACGCTGGTTGCGGTGGTGTTGGTGGCAGTCGTTTGTCAGACACCTCTGGCTGTTTTCCATTTCGTCAGGTACGGGAAAAATAAAACTTTGAGCTTGCATTTATTGACATTAATTGACTATTTCTACAAGCAACCGACAAAAAAATAATATCTAGGCCACTTAGCCTGAACACTTTCATTCGCGCCTAAGGCCAGTAGGGCATCGGTTGCGCTCGAACCTGAGAAACTAATGCGAGAGTCGTTACCAACACGTCTACCCTTTCACCAAAAAACATACCAGATACCTCCACCAGTACAACTGCAGCAGTGTGGTGTACTACCTGGAGTCAGCGAGTAAACTGCTCGTGAACGTCAACAGCTGCAGCAACTTCTTCGTCTACTACGTCATCTCTCCACGCTTCCGTCGTCTGCTGGCGTCGTTGATTGGATGCAAGTCTGCACGTGACGTCATATAATTGAAAAGACGATTGTCAAAGAGAAGTTTTGAAGAAAAGAGCGGCTCTTTGGGAATGGATGGTGGAAATGATGACGATGATTTTGAGGCAGTGGTGTTGTTGCTAATGATGAAATAAAGAGTATCAGGGAGGATGATGTTAAGTTATTTAAGGAAATAAAAGCTCGTGAAACTAATTCAATAATTCCTTTCAGATTCGGGTGATTCAGTCTAGGGTGATTCAGCCCAAATAAATTCGTGCAAATTTAATAAAACTTGTTTGATTTGATTAATCTTATGCAAATCATTTTTGACATACTGTTGTTTCTTTTAAATGATGTTTGCGAATGAATAGTCACGTTTTCTTCTTTAAATAATTTTCTTGTGAATTTTGTTTAACGTAAAAATATTTGTCTTTCAGAATAAGTTTGTATGAATCGATGCATGGGGCAAGAGAATTGAAAGAAAAAAATAATTGATAAATGATAAACTCGTCGGAGGAATGAATGCATTAGGAGTATTCCAAAGTCATTCAAGCAGTATATGACTTTGGATGCATGCTTGGAAGCAGACTACGAAACAGCATGGTAACACAAACACAAAAACGCCAATTCGCACACCGTAAGACCTTGTGTAAACATGGTGGCTTTGTTTTTCCATTATGAAATTAATGTTCACAAACTTTTATAAACACGGATAATTCTATTCGATAGACTGGTTAATCCAATTATAGTTGAAAGAATAGAAAATCACTAGAAGCACCCAAAATGTTTTATTACGTCGAAACAGACAGACCTTGAGAAGGAATTAAAGTAAAACATGATCCCCTTAGAAGGACTAGAGATACGAGCAGGAATATGCGAAAGTTATGAAGAGATAAGCGAATGTGGGTCACTCACAGCCGCACAAAGCCTCAGGTATGGGAGATTGACGGAGCCAATACGGCCTGTGCTACTTCACTAATTATCCAATAACAATTAAGCGACCTCCAATTAAAAAGAGTGTCACAACGTTTAAAGAGGCTGTGGGCTACATTAAAAAAGTAAAAACCGTGAAATATTTTAAAGCATAATCTTTAAAATTATAAGAATTTATAATCAAATGTATAAAATTATTTCTTTGAATAATTTTCTGAAATGAGTGCATCAGTTTTGAAGATCTTTTCGAGGCAGCACAAGCAGCAGTTCCCCTTGAAGGCAAGAGTATGTCACGTGGAAGAGGCGTCAACAGTGCTTCAGAGACAGGGTATCAAGGTGGGCTCAGAGGTTGTTTTGCATGGTTGGGTCAGACAAGCGAAGGTGTTGGCGTTAGGGGTGTTTGAAAAAGTGGGTGATGGTGAAGGAGTGAACAATGGTGAGATAGTCCAGCATTACGGAATTCCATTGACGTACCAAGGACTGTTCAGAGTGACAAGCAAGTTCTTCGTTGGAGTCTGTGGTCTGATTGAAGGTGGTGTGGGAGGGTGGGTTGAAGTGGTGAGAGTCGATGCACAAGAGGATTGTTGTATGGCGGTTGGAGATGTGGTGAAGGTGATAGAAGAGAAGAATGAAGTTGTGAAGATGGTGAGAAAGGAGGATGGTGAGGTTTTAACAGTGAGAAGAAGGTTCCAAGGAGTCTTCAAAGAATCAGTTAAGACAATGAATGGCTACAGGACGCCACCTCAAAACGTTAAAGAGCTCAGCGCACTGTTGAACGATTGCGAACTGGAGGTTGAAGTAGCGGAAAGGAGTGAAGATTGTTCTGGAAACACTTCACTGGAACACACTATGTCTCTCTCAAACATGGACCTTCCAGCTTCGAGACTTCTCTTCACAGCTCTCGTAACAGAACAATCCATTCTCGCATCTGACAACTCAGCAACCAACCCCATCTTCCAAATCCCTCTTCGGACTCGCGTATACTTGGAAATGCTCACTGAATTAGGAAAGAATGAAGGACCTTTTGGCCGAGACGCTGGAAAGAAAGACAAGCCAGTCTTTTCCACGCTGGATCGCTGCGTGGAACTTATTTCTCCTGACGTGTTTGCCTCTATGAGACTGCCACATGGAAAAGTCGAAAGCTTGAATTACTGGTGAGTTCTTGTTTGTTTGTAAGTTCGTGTGTGTTGGTGTATAATACTCTACGCCGATAACTTATTCCTTTTCAAATTTTATTATTTTTATTTTCACTTTTAATTCAAAGATAATTAAAAATAAATAATATTTTTATAGGATATCGAATTCTTTAAAAGAAAATACTGAGAAAAAATCGACTTCAATGGCTGTGAATGCAAAGGTGCTCAAGGAGATTCCCCTGCATGGCAACCTCTACGCCTTCAAGGGTGAAGAGTTCATGGCATTGTTGAGTTGTCTGAGGCTGGATGTTGAAGTGATGGAGAGATGCTGCAGACTGGAAATTGATGGAAAAAAGTTTGCGAGGTTGTCGATGGAAGATCTAGCTATGCTGGATTTGAAGCATCCCGTGTTGAGACATTTCAAAAAGAGAACTTGTGATGTAAAATGAAAATTGATTTATTTTTGTTAATAATAACATTTTAGTTATTTTGTGAGATTTAAAATGACCTATTATGAGTTTGTTCATTATTTCTTTTGAAAAACTACAAAAATTGGCAGTGGTGGGATTCGAACCCACGCCATTACTGACTGGTGCCTAAAACCAGCGCCTTAGACCACTCGGCCACACTACCTTATGATATCATTATGGTTGTTAAGAATATGATAGGTAATTTTCCTCGGTAAATTTTATATAATAAATTTATTATAAAAATATATAATGACAAAGTTTTTACTTTTGAGAAATTGAGTCGGCATTTACTAAATGTGGAAAAAACTTATTGAGAAGAGGTTAAATTAAATTAACTAAATTAGTCACAAATAGGCTTCTATTTCTGATTTAAAATTAAATTTATGAGTTCAATAAAATAGAAAAGGAATAAATTTAAAATTTTAATGAAAAAGTTAAAAGATAATTTGAGATCTTTCGTGATTTTGCAAGCATGAATGCATTATGTCATAATGATTATGATTATGCCAAAATAACCTTTTTATTTTTGAATGTCGCTGTTAAGACATATAAAAGCGCCTGAAATATTTATCAAACTTTTAGTTCATATAATTTTAAAAATGGTTACTATGCATAAGTTTACTTTATTAACTTTATCTAATTTACTTTTAAACAAATTGTCATGTTGCCTTGTCAAATTTTCCAAATGAAATATGCAAAACTGATCTATTTATTTTTCCCCTTATATTTTCCAGTTTTGGTTGCATGGGATGCAGAAGATTTTTCTTTATTTGACGTAGTGGAAGATGTGAATAGAAATTTTTACGAGCTGCTAGAGATTAACCAGGTGTTTATTGGCTTTCAAACACATGTACACTAATATTAATATAATGGCTAAAAAAATACATTTATTTTTATCTTATATTCATAGTTACATTTCAAATGAAGGATGCAAGTTCGGCGGAGGTTCGTAAGGCGTACAGACGTCTGTCCCTGCAGCTGCACCCTGACAAGAACAAGGACCCTGACGCCGAAGACCAGTTCAGAAAAGTTCGACTTGCTACTTTCATATCTGAAGCTACAATGTAGCTTAGCTACATTCACATTTTTATATTGATTTTTAACTTTCAGCTGGTCTCTGTGTATGAAGTGTTGAAAGATGAAAATCTACGAAAAAAGTATGTAAATAGCCTCAGTACATCAAATGGCTTTCATCCATAATCCTCATTATCTCTTAATTATCTCACCCACCATCAAACAACTCTTCAGGTACAACGAGGTGCTGGCCAATGGCCTTCCAGACTGGAGACAGCCTCTTTACTACTACCGAAAAGTACATTACTAGGAAGATCATCATCATTATTATCACTATTTTCATTTTTATACTATAATAATAATAATAATAATAATAATCATCATCATCATCATCATTACCACCACCATCAAGGTCAAGAAAATGGGTCTGATGGACTTGGCTCTCTTTCTTTTTGTTGTACTTACTTTTGGTAAGTGTGAATGACTGCTGCATGGGGGTAATTGTACTAGCAACATGATGATGATTATGATGATTATCATGATGATGATTATCATGAGTATGATTATGAGGATTATCATGATTATCATGATGATGATGATCCTTCAAACCAGGTCACTACATCATCAAGTGGTCAGCATACTACGAGAGGAAGTTTGAACTGGTCAGTTTAAAAATAATATCATCATTATCATCACAGTTGATATTTATCATTAATATTCTTTTTTTAAAGAGTAAATGCAAAGTGATAGTTATTATTTTTGAACAGGAAGAGGTTTTCAGGCCGAAGAAAAAGAAAGACAAAAAAGGAAAAAAAATAAAGGTGAAAATGAAGAGATGAAGCTTTCTCTTGGCATAAAGCAATTGATGATTGATTTGAACAAACAACAGCAGGGGGATGAGGAGGAGGAGGATGTGGTGGTGCTGCCTGATGAGTTGGCTCACCTGGTCGTCAAGGTTGCATCTCTCTTTTTTTCTCCTATACCACCACCACCACCTTTATCACCTTCATCACCACCACCACTTTTATCACCACCACCACTTCCATCACCACCTTTATCACCTCCATCACCACCACTTCCACCACCACCTTTATCACCTCCATCACCACCACTTCCACCACCACCACCTTCATCACCTCCATCACCACCACTTCCACCACCACCACCTTCATCACCTCCGTCACCACCACTTCCACCACCACCACTTCCATCACCACCACTTCCACCACCACCACTTTTATCACCTCCATCACCACCACCTTTATCACCACCACCACCACCAGCCCACCTACATGGACCTTCTCCCAGTGATGGCACTCCAGTTCACCTTAAGTCTCTTCACCCACCACATCCCCTCACTCATCACCTCCATCTCACTGAGCAGGGAAAGGAAGAAGGAGGAAGACGAGGAGGTTGATGAAGAAGGTATGCTTTTTAAGTTTTTATTCTATTCATAAATCATCTCACCATCCACCTACTTCATCTCTCTCCCTGTGACTTCTTTTTCCTTCTCTTTTCTTCCGTCTTCCCTCTCTCACTCATTTTCCTCTTCTTTTTTTCCTTTTTATTTATACTTCCTTTCTTCTCCTTCCCTCCTCTCTCTCTTTTTCCATTTTTTTCTCTCTCAGACAGACACAGACAGAGGCCAGCGAGGCCGACTGTAGCATGCACCTACCAGATGGCAGAACAGTCACAAGCCATCAACTACACTAAGTATTACCATCGTCATCGTCACCATCATCATCACCATCGTCATTATCATCATCATCGTCGTCATTATCATCATCATCGTCATCATCATCATTATCGTCATCATCGTCATCATCTCAGACAGTCTGCAGAAACAACAGACGTCGACAAACAAACTGAGAGCTCAAAAATGAAGAATGAAAAAGTGAGTGGCACTTCTTGCCCATTCAATTCATCGAGCCATCACTTCGACCACTCACCATCAATCCAGCCACCATTCATGCAACCATCCATCCACAATCCATCCACCATTCATGCAACCATCCATCCACAATCCATCCACCATTCATGCAACCATCCATCCATAATCCATCCACCATTCATGCAACCATCCATCCACAATCCATCCACCATTCATGCAACCATCCATCCATAATCCATCCACCATTCATGCAACCATCCATCCATAATCCATCCACCATTCATGCAACCATCCATCCATAATCCATCCACCATTTATGCAACCATCCATCCACAATCCATCCACCATTCATGCAACCATCCATCCACAATCCATCCACCATTCATGCAACCATCCATTCATAATCCATCCACCATTCATGCAACCATCCATCCACAATCTATCCACCATTCATGCAACCATCCATCCACAATCCATCCACCATTCATGCAACCATCCATCCATAATCCATCCACCATTCATGCAACCATCCATCCACCATTCATGCAACCATCCATCCATAATCCATCCACCATTCATGCAACCATCCATCCATAATCCATCCACCATTCATGCAACCATCCATCCATAATCCATCCACCATTCATGCAACCATCCATCCATAATCCATCCACCATTCATGCAACCATCCATCCACCATGCATGCAACCATCCATCCATAATCCATCCACCATTCATGCAACCATCCATCCATAATCCATCCACCATTCATGCAACCATCCATCCATAATCCATCCACTATTCATGCAACCATCCATCCATAATCCATCCACCATTCATGCAACCATCCATCCATAATCCATCCACCATTCATGCAACCATCCATGCACAATCCATCCACCATCCGTCTATCCAACATTCATGCAATCACTCACCGTCATCCATGCATCCAGCCACTCAGCACGATAACCCAGTTCATCATCCATGCATCATCCATGCATCATCCATGCACCATCCATGCACCATCCATGCACCATCCATGCATCATCCATGCATCATCCATGCACCATCCATGCATCGACGACAGAGTGGCCAGGCATGGAGCGATGAAGAACTGCAGTTGCTGGTGAAGGCGATAATAAAGTTCCCAGGTGGGACTGCCGAGAGGTGGGAGAAGATCGCTGCCATGGTTGGAAGGTCGTCAAAGGAGGTGGGTGCATGGGTGGATGGGTGCATGGGTGGATGGGTGCATGGATGGATGGGTGGAGGGATGGATAGATGGATGAGTTTATTTTCATATCACATCTTTTAAGATGAGCTTTTGAACTTTATCTCAGGTGATGGACATGGTGAAGAAGTTCAAGTGCACTCAGGTGATCACTATCATTGCCACAAAAACAACATCTGCATTAGAGGTCGGACATGGACGATTTTTCATTCCCGGTCCCGTCCCGTTCCCGAAATTTGTTTTCCCGTCCCGCCCCGTTCCCGATGGGACATCAGACTTTTGATTCCCGTCCCGTCCCGTTCCCGAAATTTGTTTTCCCGTCCCGTCCCGTTCCCGATGGGACATCAGAATTTTGATTCCCGTCCCGTCCCGTTCCCGCAACTCGATTCACGGTCCCGACCCGTTCCCGAAACTTTTTTGTTTTTTTATTCATTTTCGCTGCCGTTTTCACTGGTCCCAAACTTGCTAGTTCTAACATTTCTTACAATTTATTATTTGAAAGTCAGAGAATATTTCTTTTAATAAAATTTAAAAAAAACACGATTTAAATTTCAAATGTTTATTGAAATGAAAGTATTGAAGTTAGTCATTGTTTTTGAGTAATTCAATCAAGTCTTCATTGCTTTTCACACGGGTTAAACCGTTAAGAGTTTCAGCTTTCAAATGAGAGGATTTTGGGTCTGAAGTTAAACGACCACATATTGAAAAATTCCGTTCACAGGGAATATAACTTGCAGATATACTAAACAAAATTTTGGCTTCTTCTTGTTGTATTTTAAAATTGCTCATTTTACTCCAATAAAATAAAACATCTTTATAATCTTCGATTTTTTTGGGACGTAATTGTGAATATTTGTACAATTCATCCCCTTCTGAATTTTTTTCTTCGTTCATTATTATTAATTCCTCAATAATGTTAGAAATATGTTTTTTGACAACATTCTTATTCTCCACAAATGCAAATATAAAATCATTCGTATAATTTGTTAGTATAATAATTTTATTATAATTTTTTCGTTATAAAAACAAACATAATAGGTCTAAATAACCATCATTTGTTTTTTTTCTCAACGGCACTGCAGCTTGGTCTGGCTGTACAAAATAGATTTAAATTTTCTCTAATGAAAGTCTTGGTATTTATTTCTTTTCTATCCCAAACTTTTTTCCTATTATTCTTTCATACTGTGGATGCAACAGACATGCTGTCATATGAATGAGATCAATGGCATCTTTTCTTTTGTCGAAATGATCAACTGAACAATCATTTGGAAATTAATCATTCAAATTCAAAGTATTAATTTATAAAATTAAAATAATATAACTGACCATTTTGATTTCATCTGAAAAGTTTTCATCATCACCCATTTGTTCTAATCTCCCTAATCTTTGGACTCACCATAACAACTTCAAATGTAGTGTTGGAGATTTCGACATTGGCAATGGTGGCTTCGTTACACATTTCTATTGCCATTTAATACTTATTTTAAGTACGGAGTATCGATGAAATAAAGATTTCCATACTTAGAAGTTTGCTGAAAAAGCATTGTTAAAAAATCCAATCCCAATAACTGTCATTCCCGTTTTTCCCGTTCGCGATTTAAAAGTTGATTCCCGTTCCCGTCTTTTCCCGTTCCCTATTTGAAAGTTGATTCCCGTTCCCGTTCCCGTCCCGAAAACCTATTCCCGGTTCCCGACTTTTCCCGTCCCGAAATCAATTTTCATTCCCGTTCCCGCGGGAGTCCCGCGGGTACCCGCGGGTACCCGGTCAGATCGGGTACCCGGTCCGACCTCTAATCTGCATCTCAACAACAACACCCTCCACATTATCATCACAACAACCAAACTTCAGCAACAACATATTCACACCATCATTCCTCTTTTTCAACAACAACATCATCATCATCAACACCCATCATCAACACCATCATCACCATCATCATCATCACCACCACCACCATCATCACCACCACCACGGAATGCAGGTGATGTCTGAGATGAATTCCAGGGTTGTGGTGAGGAAGGGCGCCTCCCAAGTCAGTCTCATCCACGTCCAGACCTCGACCCTTGATCCTGCGGAGAGAGAATTGGAGGAGGAGGAAGAGAAGGAGGAGGAGGAGGAGAAAAAGAAAAGAAGTGTTGTGAAAAAGGAAGGAAGTGGTGATGATGATGAGGTAGTTAGTTCTACCACGGCATCGTCATCATCGTCGTCGACGTCGTCATGCCAATGGAGTCAGCAGGAACAGAAGTGCCTCGAGGCCGCAATGCTAAAGGTCTTTCATTTATTTATTTGTTAATATTATTTTTCAATTTAAATTATTAGGTGATTAAATTAGATTAATTATATTATATATATATTATAAATATAATTAGATTAATTAATTTATTAATTAACTTGATTATTCCAATCGCCAGGTGGATAAAAGTCTTCCAGACCGCTGGGACCGCATTGCAGAACTGGTTGCCGGCAAGAGCAAGGTTGCCGTGTTGAATCCTCAAAGAGTGTATTATCATCATCATCATCATCATCATCATCAATAAAACTTCAACCTACAGAGTGATTGTTTGCAGCGCGTGAAATACCTGAGCACCCTGGTGAAGAAGAAGAAGAAGAAGCTCGAGACCGCCAACACCAACAACAAAAATATCACCAACACAACAAACAACAACAACAACAACATCAACACTACCAACTGATCCACGCCAACAACAATACCATCACCAAGACAACACCATCACCAACAGTTCCACTCATAACACAAATTACAAATACGTACTAAACGGCTACTTCATACACATCAGACCAAACTGTTTTTTCACATCCACAAGTATTTTAAATCCACTGCATACATGACTCCAAAGTAATAAGACTTTTCTTGGCAATTAGTTTGAAATAAAAAAATATTATCTTTTCTAAAATTCATAATTTCAAAATTAAATAGTTCGGACAATTGTTGAATATGTTTTCAGTATAAATAAATAGAATCATATTTATTAATCGAGGCATTATTCATTGAGTTTTCTTTTAAAATTACTTAAATCAAAATTTTCGATTTGGAGATCTCACCCGCTTCTTGAATACTCGATTTCCACGTCGACATCTACCTTGGAAATATGTTCTTCACAACACTGACTAGACCAGTCACTCGAATATAAATGGCCTCTAGAACATTGTCAGTTTCACGCTTTTAACCATGAAATTCATAATCATTTTCAGTAATGTTTTTTTTTATTGAACCCGGGCCATGAATTCTCTGGATTCTTTTCAGACAGGAGTTTGTGGCAGTAAACACAACTTGTACTCTTTTAGTTGTCTTTCCAGCACGGTGACTTTCTGCAATGAAATCAAATTTGCTATTCACTTCCTGTTCATCTATCCCTTATCCCAAATTCTTTTAGCAGCCCTTAAACAAACATCCATTTATTCATCTATCATCCCTCCTTTCCAAAGCGCTCATAAAGCCTCTTTCCTCCTCCCAACCACCTCCAGCAGCTGCAGTCTCATGCTCTCCAACTGGTCTGCATTCTTCTTCACGAGCGCCTCCATCTTCTTGTCCTGCACCATCAACTGCCTCTTCCTCTCTTCGATGAACTTCTTCGTGTTGTTCTCATTCACCTCTCTTATACGCCTGTGTGTGTGTTTGTGTCTGTTTGTGTGTGTGTGTGTTTGTGTGTGTGTGTGTGTGCGTGTGTGTGTGTGTGTGTGTGTGTGTGTGTGTGTGTGTGTGTGTGTGTGTGTGTGTGTGTGTGTGTGTGTGTGTGACACCGCCAAGCGCACCACACCAGGGACCCAACCAATCACCGGTCCTTTTCTGCCTTGTTCTTGATGTTCTTGTCGTTCTGCAGCACCTTCACACAGTCCATCGAGGCCTTCGTCTGCTTCGACTTCAGTTCCTTGTTATCTCTGAAAAGACGAAAAAATGGTCAAAATCAATTTTTAAATTTCATTGAATTTTCAACTTGGAATTAAACTGTAATATTGATTTGAGTTCACCAACAGCATGACACTTTACAATACCCACATCGACTCACCGTTCGTTCCTCTCAGTGACCTCTTGCACATACTTCTGCTGGTTCTCCACCAGGGAGGTCAACACTCTATCCATGGTGACCTTGGCGTGCTCGATTTTGAGCAAGAACTCTGCCTCTCTCTGCTCACTCACCATCTCTGTCCACGTTCTCGTTTGC
Source organism: Piscicola geometra (assembly GCA_943735955.1). Taxonomy (NCBI): domain Eukaryota; kingdom Metazoa; phylum Annelida; class Clitellata; order Hirudinida; family Piscicolidae; genus Piscicola; species Piscicola geometra. Next base: position 297,590 of record OX030959.1, on the reverse strand, counting down.
TCCGTCACCTGCTTGTGCCACTGATGTGGATGCGAAAGAAAACTGAGTCATTAACTACAGTCATGGTCGAAAAACATTCGCACTTTGCCGATTAACTATTGCATGTTGCACATAATCGAATAGAAACTACAGCTAGCATCGGACGCCACCTTGCTTCTGTGAAACTCATAAATCCTTCTCAGGGCTGCTTCTTGGTAGTCTGTGCTGCTTCTGAACAATTGGCAATTTAGACAAATTGTTTAAATTCTTCAAGATAATTACTCCCTTCACAACCTCCCTGAATACCACTTGAAAGCCCTCTGGCATGATACCGACTTTTTGTTCTTTTTCTTGGACGTCCTAACGTCTTCTGCGTGGCACTTGAGCATCATGTCGGTGTCGAAGCACTGTCTCCTCACCTCCCTCATGCACTCCTTCAAATGCTTCTTCTCCATACGAGCTACTTCCTTTGATGGAGGAGGTTTGATGATGAGGGTGTTGATGATGAGGGTGTTGATGATGAGGGTGTTGATGATGAGGGTGTTGATGATGAGGGTGTTGATGATGAGGGTGTTGATGATGAGGGTGTTGATGATGAGGGTGTTGATGATGAGGGTGTTGATGATGAGGGTGCTGATGATGAGGGTGTTGATGATGAGAGTGTTGATGATGGTAATGAGTTATCTAGTGATTAATATTTAAAAGTCTCACTTTTGTTTGCGCAGTCCTGAACTTGATGAACTCTTTGCTGTCGTAGACGTCTTCCACTCGAAACTCTTTCTCTTTTTCCAGCTCATCTGCCAAATAAACTCACAAAGTTTTAAAATGTTGTAAAATCGTTCATAAAAAATACAACTCAACCACTCTTTAAGTTTTTTCAGCACCTTTTTTTTCAGTTTCTTCGTTTTTCTTGACATTTCCACCACTTCCACCTTCTGACCCCGCCGTGGTGGCACTCTTGGCAGTACTTCCATCACCTCCACCGACAGTGAAAGGAGTCGAACCCATCGCGTCGGCATCATCCACTCCAAGCTGTTGCAGGAGTTTGCCTCTTTTTTCCGCTTGGCTCAGAAACTTTATGGGGGATGACAACGCGTCGACAAAGTCTGAAGAGTGAGGTTAATGAGACAAATATTTAAAATCAACGGAAAAAATAAATTTTTTACTCATTAATAATCAAAAACGTTTTTAAAAAATCGCAAGAGCTATGACCACAACAAACACCCTATCACCTCCAAATCCTTCAGGAACATAAGAGTTGAGGTTGATTCTGCAGAAAATCATGGGCAACGAGAGAGGAAAATTACTCTCAGTACGCAGGGATATGTGTCTGTAGCCTAAGGTTCAAAATAAATTATTGCATAACACACTAAGATGTAATTAACAGAAGAAAATTGAAAGACTTTTATTAAAGCTTGAGACTTTCAAAGTTTTTGGAACTATTTGACGCTGAGCCATTTCAAGCCACCTGACTGCAGGGCGTCCAGGGGCAGGATTCTTTGACCAATCATCTTGCCCGACTCTTCATACACGCCTATGCGCAGAACTGCCAGATCAGGTAGGATAATCTGTGAGGGTGGTGATGATGATATTTTAAGTTTTGATTAATGGAAGAGGAAAAAAATTAAGAAAACAAAGATGAAATAAAAAACTTTCAAAGCAGAAGGATGATGCTATAAATGCTGACACAATCTTCAAAAACACCACCTCTCATCGCATTACACAGAACCCATCATCTTATTCCACACCACCTTTCTGAAAGTGAAAGGCTCTTCTTCATAGACCGGGTTGAGTCCATTGTTCGGCACAGTCCTGGTTCTGAACTCCTTCCTGATCGTATCCGAAGGCAGTCCGTACATGTCGACCTCAACGTAGGTGCCCACCCGCTTGTCAGATAGAAACTGACCGCTTATCACCTGGTATCGAAGAAGGTGTGTAGATGGAGATGGATTGGTATTTCAGTGAAAAATAGTTATGAGAATTTTTGAAGTGGTGTTCAACTCAAACGGTCTTATAGGCCACTTAGACTGGAATTATTTATTCGCAACTGGGTTACTAGGGCATCGGTAGCACCCGAACCTAGAGCCATTAATAACTGATCAGGCTGAGAGACGTTACAATCTCGGCAACCCGTTCACCATAGAAATAGTAAATAAATTTCAAAACTGCAGACTTCAACTCCAACCTCGACAGAACACTGGGCAGCCACCACGCCATCGACTGGGCTTTCAGAGAAAGGATCGAACACTTTGTCTTTTCTCCGCATGAATTCTGGCTTCAGAACGTATCTGTTTGAATTATTTATGAAATATGCTTATTGAAACACTAAAATCATAAAAAAATTATTTTAAAAGAAAAAGAATTATAGCACCTACCCTGTGCTGCCGTTGTACTCAAACTTGCCCTGGTTGATTTGCATCGAGAGGTCAGAAGTTTGGTAGTTCAGCGCAACCATCTGACAGCCTGCGTTCCAGAAAATCTTGATAGAAGTGGTAGAATGAAAAAATAGTAATTTTATATAAATTTATTCAATTATTTGAATATACATAAAAGTTTTTTTCCTCTTTTCTCACTTGAGGCATGTAATTACTAGAGTCGACTCTGGCTCCTTTGGGGTAGATGCGAGACATCTGCCGCTTGTTGTAGCTGTGAGACTCAGTCAAGGAAATAAAGTGTTCCATAGTGGCAATATACAGCCTGGGTCGACAGGGAAACTCTCGAATTAGTAAAATATGTTCTTATTATTTACACTTAATTATGAGTATTTAGAACGGCTTGAAATTATTAAAATTGAATAACTTTTTTTTCCCTCTAGATAGACGGATGAGAGGTTGCTAGGAAAGGATACTTTACGAATTCGATAGAGCTCTGCTTGAGAGCACTGATTGCTGCTGATTCGTTGAAGGAGCTCATGTTGTGGTGGATGTTCTTTTCTGGGGCAGTGAAAGATTACCATCGTGTAAATTTGAAATCGTTTTTAGAATCAACAACTAATCACCGTCTGCCGCAGCGAATCCTTGGAACTTGATTGGTTGGGCGTAGTTGATGAAGGAAGAGAGAAGCGGGTGGATCGTGCTGGTGGCACCTGGTTTGAATAATTATCGTTAAAACAAGTTATACCATGTATAACACGCACCTGTTGTCAAAAGCACGTAAAATCTACACTCCAAAATCCTTTATGAATTTTACTTTCGCTTGATATAGCTTTTAAAACATTTTTTCATTTCCGATTACAGTGATATTTTTGCCTTAAATGGCAACTTCAATTTTCTTCACACCCACCAGTGTACTGGTAGTTTGTCATAAGCGCTGATTCTTCTTCTTGCGTTAACTCATTCTTATCCTGCATAATCATCATCATCATCATCATCATCATCATCATCATCATCATCATCATCATCATCATCATCATAAAGATCCTGATTTTCCCCTTCCTCTTTCCGCCAAACACAACTCACCTTATCTTCTTGACCTGCATTCACTTGGCCACCTGAGGGAAATATCTTACTAATTTCCAATCATTCAATCAAATAAATGTATATCGTGCTTTCTCCTTAATTCAGAAGTGACAACACTTTAATAAAACTCTATTTTAAAGATGATAAAACTGTTTTTCTCATAAATATCTTTTCAATCTCAATCATCATCATAGCTATTACCTTCAGCGTCTTCCCCATCTCCTTCTTCGGCTATCGTCTGACCCTGCAAGAACTTCTCCAATTCCACTGCGGAAAGTGGGTTACGTAAAAATATTTCTTTATTCATTAGCTTTTTACTTATCAACCTCACTGGTTTATTTATTGAATTTGTTTTTTTACGCTCCTACATTATTATCGTCATTATCATTCTCATCATCCACTCCACCCTTCTCGACGTCGGGCTTGAGTCGTTTGTTTTTGATGAGGATCTTGCGCTTGAGAAGGCTTGGAGGCGGGAGAGGGCTGTTTGGCTCTAGCTGGGCAGGGGAAAAGTAAATTATCAATCAACTATTTGTATTTAAACAAGAATAGTTTATAACAACTATGAATATTTCGATAAATAAAAATCGGATTACAAATAATAATAAAAAGAATACATAAATAAAATAGTGAAACCATTAAAAAAGTTAAAATAAAGATAATATATTTCAAAATATGTGAGGGAAAATAATAATCATAAAACTTAAAAAGCAGGATGCAAGGAAAGTGAAATTCTGTGAATGGTGGCTCACAGGGTGTGTGTCCAAAGGTTTCTTGAGCAGCAGGTCTCCAAAGATCTCGTCACAGTACTTGGCTAGCTTGTACTGCTGCTGTTTACTTTGAGGTCATTTGGGGTTAGTTCTTTGTTTTAGTGAATGATTGTGGTGGTAATGGTGGTAGTTTTGATACTTATGGTCATTATATTCGTAGTGATGATGATGATTATAATGATACTGATCTAACCAGCAATGATTTTCAAAAGAAAGGATGACTGGATAGTCACTAGTTACGAATGCTGTTTCTTTAATCGCCCTAATGACGTCCTGTAAGCAAGCATGGGTATAGTAGTGAATGGATAGATGAATGAATGATTATATGGATAATTAAATGAGTTTATCAATTAATTAATTAATAAAATAGTAAACACAAACCACAAAAAGGATGTCTGTGCACATGGCTTTTCCGTGAGTGATGATGGGCTCCTGGTCTTCTCCTTTGCCATCCCAGCAGTCCAACTCCACACACCTGTGCCAAAGTGGTTTGTAAAGAACATTCTTCCCATTTAGAATTTTTCAGCGTATAACTATAAGTTTTAAAGAGAAAATGAAACTTGAAGAAAAATAATAATTTAAAAAATGATATTAATAATATTTATCCTATTATAATTATTATCATCATAAATAAACCCACACTAACCTACAACCGGCGAGGAGGGTCTGACGGTACATGTCAACGGACGACTTGCCGCCGAATTGTCTGCCAGTGAGGTAGGTGTTGTGCGAAGAGTTGATGTAGTAGCAGCAGAGAGGCTGGTCCATGTCTTGGTAGGTTTCCAGACGGTCTAGGAAGATCGGAGGACAATCGTCAGACATTAGGTAGCGAGACAAGCCGGCCAACGATAGCTGCTCTGTGTTGGGAAAGGAAAAAGATCATTTAACAGTTTTTTAGGTTTTTTCCAATACAATAGGTTTGATAACAGAATTTCTTATTGACAGCTATTGAAATTTTGAATCTTTATTGAGGACAACTCAGCGACGAAAACATTCTTTAAAAAAGCAACACACACCCATCTTTTTGAACTCGCTTATGACTTCATAGTTGTCGATCAGCTCCAAGACCCTTTGTTTGTTGTAGCGAGGGTACAGCACTTCGTTCAAGCGGTCGTCTCTTTGGTCCTGAAGTATAAAAAAATGTAAAGAATTATATTTTTGAAAGATCATATATTGATGTTTGGCTGTAAGGTCACTTCATTCAGGAAGTTCATGAATTGAGTCCACGTCCAGAAGGGCTTGTCTTTGGCACTGTGTTTGTTGTTTTATAATTTTAAAAAATTGAGAATTTTTTATTTATATATGAATTTAAAAAAAAAAATAGTTATAAAGTTTCTTACACTTCTTTGAACATTTTTTCAATGTCATTTCTGGGACAAATCTTGTTGTAGAGCTGGAAGAAGAGCTCGAAAGTGAAGTTTTCAGGCTCAATATCCTCGTTCTAATTGTTTATTTTTAAAAATTCATTTCATAAACGGTTTTATAAACTTCCTAATGGATAGAAGCTAAGTTTTCAGAAAAAAGTGTCTCAAACCTTTTGCTAACAAAATTGGGTCGTGAAATGATTATATAAATGTCATTTCATCAATTTTTAGTTTGTATAATTAATTTTCAAACCTTTCCTGATGGAAAGCCTACTTCTTTCAGTGACTGAATGACTAGCTTTTCATTCTTGCCAGACGCGAATGTCTTGATAATGCTTGAGAATTTTTAACAGTAAATATTACTAATAAAAAAATTCTATCAATATTTACTTCATCATCAATTCTCTAACAGTTTAATTCAACATCACGAGAAGCTCGTAGCCTTGAACTCACGACAAACTTTTTAACTGGTATCTTTCCTGTTGGACCAACCAAGAAGGATAATTTCATCCACCTGTATTCGTATGCATAATCTTCATCCTTAGCATTACCATCATCCTCATTTATCATCAATATCATCAGTTTTGAATCCGTCCTAAAAACTACTTTTCCAGCTAAAGTTATGGCGTCTGCAAAGGGCGAACTAACAGTTTCCTGAGACAAGTCATGGGACAGATGTGGTTTGCCTTGAAGTTGTTGATCACCTTCGTAAGACTTTCAATCCAAAGCTGTATAATCACCAAAACCACTTTAAATCTAAAAGATAAATAATTAAAGAAAAAAATCACATAAAATCTTTTTCTGGAGGCATCACATTGACTCCTATTATAATCACGAGCCAAACAATTTTAAAACCATAAAATAAATCCTGAAAAACATCTATAAACGATGCTTCTTTTTTCAAAGCCACCTTAGCTTGTTCTACAGTCGGAGCCACAAAGTGGAGAGTGCTGACGTTGACGTAGTCGACACAAGTGCACACGGCCACCACTCGCCCTTCCAACATCAAACCATCTGAAGCTTCCAAGTCTGCAGCTAGCCGCGAGTCCTGAGAAAGTGTTCTGATCTATGACTCGCTTGAATGTTTGTATGTTAATCAGATGTTGTTGAAAAAAAATCGTTTGAGTTGTTTAAAAATAAATACTTCCCCCATGGTATTGCTCAATTCGTCAGATTTTTTATTAATTAATTAGGTATTTGATTGATTATATCAATTAACAAGATTATTATTTCGCCGTTATTATAGTTTAGATTTAACTTAGCTGTTCATTCATTTTCCACTCTACCAATACCATCAACAACCTTGGCCAAACTTCCAGGTATAACTTCTGAAACTTGAGAACAGTCTATTATCTGACCATCCTATAAATGAAAAGTTTCACAAATAAAAAGAAAGCAAAGTAATCTCTGCACTGACAATTGAAAGCTCTATTTAGATCATATTTTATATTTTTTCATCTGTTTTCTGGTGCATAGATCAATCCATGCGTCTCACACCACGACCTTTCCATCGCAGGTCCAGTGGATGTAGAATCCATACTCATCTACTTTCACAGTACAGTTTGGTTCCACCACTGCAGCCTCCTTTGATTTGTTCAAATAATTAATTAAATTTATTTTTTATTAAAAAATCGAGAATTATATTTTAAAATGCAAAATCAAATTTCGACGAATTTAAATGTGCATTATAAAAACGCTGAAAAGTTAAAACCAATGCTATACAATACAATACAATACAATACAATACAATACAATACAATACAATACAACGACGAGTAAGATTATCGTGGCGTATACCCGGACGGGCTTCAAGACCACTTAGTTATGGAAAAGTTAATAATGATATTAATAATGATAATTGAGGAAATAAGTAAATGATAAGTATAAGTAAAGCAAAAATATATATATAAAATACAATATAGATATAAATGCTAATTGAATATTGTAAATAAATATTATTTGAGTTTATAATTATGATTAAAGACACAAAAAGTTTCATTAAGTATATAAATATATCACAGGCTCATGTAATGACAGGTATGCAAAGGCTTTTAAGTAATTAAATGCATCCTAATGGAACTTTCTTACCACCATTCCACATTTTTAGTCGCTCGAAAATGTTTAAAAAATGAAATAAGTAATTATTTAAATTTTTTATTTAAATTATGTAGTGAAAACAAAGATAATTTTAAATGCTGAGGCGAGTCGAGTTCAGGATGAAGCAGGATCTAGGCATACCAAACCTTGATGCCATTCTCAGCATCCATGATGCTGCAATTTTATTTTTGCGACTTTTGCTCAAAAAATAATAGCACAAAATTAACCTTTAAAAATGTTCTCTATCGAGCTATTTTGAATGAACTGCGCAATCTTAAATAATATTTTCTTACAGATTACTTCTACATAGAGACCGACCGAAATTCGGTTCGGTTTCGGTTTCGGCGCCGAAATTGCCAATTTTCTTAGTTTCGGCCATTTTTCGGTTTCGGCCGAATCTAATTTTACAATTTCGGTCATTTTTCGGTTTCGGCCGAAAATAATTTGGTCATTTTGGCTCAATTTCGGTTTCGGCCGAAATGGATCTCATATTTACCGAAAAACCGAAATTTTTATTTATTTATATAGTTTATCTGATATATCTGTATCCTCAATCGAACTATTAAGTTCGGATTCGATTCTCTATTAGATATCTATTAGTTATCGTGGTTGATTGATTTATGGGTGTCATCAGACTAATTATTCGAATAACATATACAAGCATCTGGAACAACAATTATGTATTTGAAATTTAAGTAAATTGGGATACGTTCAATGATGATATTTAACTAAACTTTTTTAAAGCAAATTCTATTTTTTAAAACATTTGTTTAAAAAATGTTATTGTCAAAAGTAAGTATCTGTATATCCTCAATCGAACTCGATTTATTAAGTTTGGGTTCGATTCTCATCTCAATTAGATATCTATTAGATGTGATGGGAAAGTTAAATGCATCTTTGGCAATGATCCAGAGGGGCGATTTATTAGAGGTAAACACACACACACACACACAAACAAACACACACACACACACACACAAACACACACACACACACACACACACACACACACACACACACACACACACACACACACACACACACACACACACACACACACACACACACACACACACATTATTCGAATAAGATATACAAGCATGTGGAATTCTAGATATCCATGCTTTGAAAAACACTGTATATAAGTCGAAAGAACGAGAAGATTTGGCTTCGATTAATTAATTCAAAAATAAATTGTGAGAATGTCGTTGAATCCTATTTGGAAGTTTTTTTACAAAATGTCAGTCTGACCAAAGCAAAGCCTGTCAACAACAACAAAAAATTTTTGTATAAAATTTTTATTTTTTTGCTTAAAATATACGCTTGTTTGGATTTACTTATTAAACTGGCATTGTCATCATTAAATACTATTTTTTCATTTTTAACAGAAGTTGGGAAAAATTTCGGTTTCGGCTTCGGTTTCGGCCGAAAATATGATTAAAATTTCGGTTTAATTTCGGTTTCGGCCGAAATTTGATATTCAATTTCGGCTTAATTTCGGTTTCGGCCGAAAATGGGATTTTAATTTCGGCCTAATTTCGGTTTCGGCCAAAATAAAAATATCTGTTTCGGTCGGTTTCTACTTCTACAACAATCATTTTTTTACATCGGCTTCTAGGGTATCAGCTGCACTCGAACCTAGGATTATTAACCATCGGTCAAACCGATTGTCATTACACACTCGGCTTGACCGTTTACTTAAAAAATTCCAAGTAATTTATTTCATATCTGGCTGACAAACTCTTCTATTTACCTCCATGACGTAGTGGAACAGAGCTCCTTCTCTCAGTTCCGCGGCCACTGCAACTCTCCATTGGAAGTTGTAGGCCTTCGAAGACATTGCACAGCAGAGCTAGTTTTTGAATGCAGTTTATTCGATTACATTAATAATTGAAAATCGAGTCTGATTTATCATTTTTACAAATATTGTAGACCTATTTTGTTTCGAAAAATATTTTTTAACTCTATTTACTGGTCATCTCTGTAAGACAAGAATTACAAACCTTTTCGTTCGAACTTTTCTGTAAAGAGCAAATTAAAAATGAAAATGTTTTGTGACCGAGTCCTGCAGAGCTCAGTTGAAACCTTCATTGAGCTCGGGAATATATAGGCGTGATTTTCTGGGTTCACTTCTATGAATGCTCTCCTGTGTGCTTACAGAGCCCTCTATCGATGGTTATAATCTGATAATTGAAAAAACTAAATTCAAAATTTAACAATTAGTTTTTAATGTCCAAAATCACTTTCTAAAAAACATTTATTTAAGTATATCAGCATAGACTTTTTAGCGTTGTTACAAATAACAAAACAAACTAAAATAAACAATCCAATTAGCTGAAAACAAAATGTAAAACTTTTAAAACACACAAAAACACATGTTCCTTTCACGTTAAATGCCTCTCATCTTTTAAAAGTCTTCGCACGAAAGACTGAATCTTTCTGAGTATTTACAGATCTACAAATCTCGCTCGCCATGCTGACTACCATGGTACCAAAACTAAACCATTAACATACAAAACGATAGTTTTAGCTAATCGTAGAAACCATCTGGCGAATAAATAAATATTTTTCGAAATTACTTAATAGCATTAAGGCACGTTGGATCGATCGTATATATACCCGTGATGATTTCTTTTCTAATAAAAGAGTGTTTAAAAGTATTAATGAATTAATTAATCAATGTATGCAGAAGTCGACTAGTGACAAGAGGAGGAGGCGTAAGATGGAGATGCACAAGAACCTCCGAGTCTTCATGATCTCCTCTCACATCCTCCTCATCGTATTTATCTAATTACTCATTCAAATTATATGTTGTAGTTTAAATATATTCTTGCAGAATTATTCATGACAGTATTATGTTTCCTAACTCTTTTAATGTTTTGATATTCATCACCAATCAACTATTGCAATTATCCGTTTATCGGGTTGGTGACCTCTGTCTCAGACTGAACAACTGACGAAGATAGATTGATAAATCCGTTTATTAGAAAATATATTCAAATAACCTTGAACTTTCTTAATCTGGAATATTATTAGTTTTTGACGTGTAGTATGTAACAATGTAACACACGGCACCAGTCCACAGGCTTCATCCTCGTCTTGGTAGGCTTTTTGACCATCCTCATCAGCAAGATCATCTCCCACCAACACAAAGACTCTCGCCTCTTTCTTACAACCGGTACATCCCCTCATGTATTTATCAATAAATTTTCATTCATTTGTTTTAAGCATGCTCTTATCCATCCAGTGATGCAATAAAAATTAATGTATTATTATTACTGAGATATTCATCTTCTAAATTTATCTACCTACCCTTTCGTCCAGCCATTCACCTTCCCATTCATTTAACTTTTTTTATAGGTACATGTCAGGTAGGCCTGGGAATGTCAATATTACTGGTGGGCATATTCGGATGCGTGGCGTCCTACTTCTACAGCTACTCCTACTTGGAAGGGGTTTGTGCAAAGTTCGATGAAGAGAACAATGTATTTTCACTTTACTCAATCTTAATGAAAACATTCTTCTATTCATTCATTCATCCGCTTATATATTTATTCGTTCATCCATCCGATCAGTACTCCTACCTCATGATCCTGTGTGGAGTGTGCTACTTCATCTTTGCCATCTTTCAAATCCTCACATACCAGGTTTCCAGACTCAATCTTCACTCGAAACTTCAACTTAATCATTAAACCGATCATTGACCAAAAAGTCGCAATCGTTGACTTGATTCTGTAAACATTACGAAAGAGTATTTGGGGATTGAAAAACATACGTTCTTTACGTCATCAACATCATAATCATCATCATCGTCACCAAAATTGGAAGATTCTGGTTGATTGGAACGACAAGAGGGTGGTGAAACTGAATATTGACGCCAGTGAAACCATCAGCTGGAAATACCTTCAGTCTTCGGTTAGAGATTGTGCATGGGTGGATTGATGGATAAATATGGGTGGGTGGCTAGATGGAAAGAATGGTTTCACCTACACCTTCACTATAAAATCTACACAGTAAATATGAATTTAACATAGATTTATATAGTAAATATAAAAAATATATTTTAAACTATTTTCTTTCGTCAGTTTGGCTGTTGCGGCTACAACACGTACACAGAGTGGTTCAACACATCAACCAGAGTACACTAAAAATCATTTCAACTCACTTATATCCACAAACATCACTTCCGTAATCTTTCCCATTCCACTTCGCAACACCCCCACACATCCCACAGTTGTGGATTCCCATCGAGTGCTGCAAGCCAGAAGAAGGATTGAGTCATGTAGCGAGGGTGGTGGATGAACACCGCTGTCTCGACGAAGTCAACAAACTACCCATGGAGAGTGAATACTTTTATGTTAAGGTCCGTAAAATTTTAGTTCATTTACACACTCATGCATAAAAAGCACATAAAAATACACACCCGTCTACCCAAACAAACACACACACATACACACACACGGACAAACAAAACAGGGTTGCAAGGTGATGGTCAAAGGTCTCATAAATTTTCTCAGCGTCTTCATGAACATCTTCTCTTTATTCTTGCTTCTCTTACTGGTGATGATGATGATGTTGCTGATGACTTTGCTGATGATGATAATTTCGATAAAACTAATACTTAACTTCACTTGAAATATGGTATCTCCCCCTTGCTGTGTTGTGAATTGCTCTGCGTCGAAACCTTCAAACACTGCACCACAGAACGTCATAATAATCGCTGCGAGGAGAATATCAGGTCTCACTTGATCAACAAGAGAATCTCGCCACACATGACCAGTCATTGACCATGCATCCTTATCTATTATTATTATTATTATTAATATTATTCTAAGCTTGTTTCGTTTGGAAATCATAAAACACTTTGTCATAATGAAGGGCAGAAAAGGTGGTACAAAATTAACTATAAAATCTATCTTTTTTCACAAATAAAATTATGAAATATTTATTAGTAGTTATGTCTGGCCTAATTAGATTTAGAATCTGCAATGCTGGAGGGAGTTTGAACACTCTTTGATGGCTGCGGAATATTACATAAGAAAAGAACAAGTTTTGGAAATCTTCATACAGACCCGCTGAATAAAAACACACTCAACCAGATAGAAGACTCAGTAAAAATACGTAAGTATAATTTAAAATAATAAATTTAAAATATTTATAAACCAGTAAATTACTTTGAATACAGTGGGTTATAATTTCTGAAATAACAATAAAGATCTTCTAAAGCAGTAGGTGAAAGAATAAAAGCACTTTTAAGACACAGGTACAGCATGAGGCAGGCGATCAAACATTTAAAATGCATAACTTTCGCATCGAATGGGACAGAAAGACAAAATTGAAAATATTAAGTTTCAGGTTCAAGACGAAAAAAGCCCTTTGAAACAAAATAGTACTTATAAATTAATGGTTCACTGTGAAACGGACTATATCTAACGTGCAAGCATACAAAATAAATACTGCATATTTGAATACTGCCTCGTTATCCCTTCTTCGCCTTCCACAAAACCATTTCAATGAATAAATACTGGCACAATTAATAAGTACAATTATAAAGTGTTAAATAAATATTTTGCACGAAATCATGGTACATGGGTCATGTCAAGAAATGCAAACGGTTCTCAAGGCATAGTATGACATAGGCAGCAGTGGACATAGAGTAGCATGAAGCCAAAGATTATTGCACCATACGTTTGTTTGAAGGCGATTGCGAATCTGCGTATGAAACTTTGTTCTATTAGCGCTGAGGGACTAGAAAACTTTTGAAGACTTACCTCAAATCAGCATCGACTACCCTTAGAAACTCGTGTTGTAAATGACATTATCCTGGTCATCTTTCTCAACGTTTGGTGCATCGCTATGATAATGACCATTTAATTTGTTATGGATATTTGAAACAGTTTCATCATAAGTGCTTGGAACGGCATTTTTGTAACAGATCTCAAAAGAGCTGGTAGCAGTTGGACTGCTGTTGTAGCTGCTGGAGGAGTCTCCAAAGACGGAAAAAGTGGAGTTGAACAGCTCTCTGCTGGGGGTGCCGAAGTTTTCAAAAGCCAGATCCTTCTTGCACTGACTGGTGCTGCAAGAAGGAGGCTTGCTGTTGACGATGTCTCCATCCGATGAGAAGTAGAAGAGACTTATTTGCTGCTCAAACGACTTGGGAATGTCGAAGGTTGACTTGGAGAAAGGAAACTTTTGGTTGTTGAGAGGGCTGATGTCTTGAGACGACTCAAGAGAACGGGTCGACTCCAGCTCCCTCTTTGGCTTTTCATCGCTCTCTTCCCGTATCACCCGCTCAACTTCATCGTCCAGGTAGCCGAAAGGGTTGTCACCAGCTGAAAAGTTCTTCTCGTCGACAAGTACACTAATGTCACTCACACAAACACGTGTGGAAGACTTTGTGTACGCAAACAACTCATTCACAAGTCTGATCATCAGCTGAATAAGTTGGTTCAGTTGTTTGGCGTCGTCGTATTGTTGTGGCGTGCTTGGAGTGCTGGAAGGTGAGTTGGGTGGAGGAAAGAGGAGACATTGGCTGATGCAGGTAGATAGGTTGGAAATGCTCATTTGGTTGTAGTTCGAGAAGTCTGAGAGGTGCTTGAGAATTGTCAAGAGTAGGTACAAGAAAGCCAGATTGGCTTGTGGAAGCTTGAGTAGCAGCCTGCAGTGAGAAAGCTTTATCATTGTAATAAAAATCATATTTCAACAAAAATAACTTTCAGCTGATATTACCTATAATAAATATGTTACCTTTTGATTTCAGTTTTTGCAGTTTCTTCTTGCCGAAGAGATGAAGCCTTCATCCAATCAGGGTACAGCTGACAGACCAGCAGACTGCCTGGCAGCTGCTTCAGAAAATTCTGAAGATTTCAGTGGTAAATGAAATCAAAATTACATAAAGTTAAAAACTTAAAAAGTTGAAAAAAAGTAATAGAAATTCTTGAAATTGAAATTTTATTTGTCAAAACCTTAAGTACGGAAACAATGTTAACAGTCGGCTCTTTTTCCAGTGTAGTTATTTCTTTTTTCTGTAGCTTTTCAATAGTTTTTTTGACACCGGGGGAAGCTCCTTTACGGAAGATGCCCTTGGTAACCGGCCCGTGTACGTATATGTGCTCAAACATTTGCTGGCAGTGGTGAATTGTTGAAAAATAATTTTAAGAAAAAATAAGACAACTTTAATTTAAATTTTAATTTAGATATCAACGGTGAAATCTATCCTATATTTTTTAATGTTTTATTTATATTTAAAACCATAAAGTTGATTTGCAATGCAGCAACTGACCATGATGCGTGGGTCTAGGGTGTCATCGTTGGTGACCAACTCATGAAGGGGCCTTTCAAAAAAATGCTTGTTGTTTCGGTCTCGGAACGGTGAGGGTACTGCCATTCATTTTGATTTATTTATATAATAATCAACTTTTGGATGTGTTATTCTAAGAAGACAATCCTATAATAATGAGCCTAATTTCTAAAATCTCACCGAAGGATGCTTTAGCTTGGCCTTTTTTTTGGAGAAGGAAGGAGGTGTCTTGACAAGACCACGAAGAGGCCGATGAGTCTTGGCTCATGGGGGTGAGGGTCAGGTAGAAGGGGGACTCTATGCCTGTCGTGTTTATTATAAAATGCAAATGACATTTTTTTTGGAAAAAGTTTAAGGTTTAAAATATTTTGTGTGTTTATCCTATTTTGGTTGTTTCTTACTTCTAAAAATTTAATAGAAGCTCATTTCTCAAATCTTCGTACCATCTAAGGAACGAGAAAATCCTTCTGTGCGGTTCAAGGCTTTCAATTCAAACTGGCTCATGTCGCACGTCTGTTTCCAATCATCGGAGTTTCGGTTAATGACAATGGGTTTTATAAGCAAAAGTTTATTTTGACAGCCTAAATAACTGCTTATATTTTAAAATTTGGGTTAATTAAGTATACTTTTTACTACTATCAAAATACTGCTTCAATACTTTTAGGTATTTGCTTATTATATCCATTAATCATGCTTTGGATAAAATAAATATCTTGTTATAAATGGCTTCAAACGTACTATTCGAAATTCTTTGAAGCAGCGCCTCAAAAGGTCGTTGCAGTCTTCCTTGTTACTCACCATTAATGTCTTTGTCTGGCAGAGGTTGCGATGAAGGTGCAGACCTCAGACGCCAAGACTCACAAATTAATTGACTAGCAAAGTCGTGAATCATAATTGATCAAGAGAATTAAGTTGCAATGCGCAGCAATCATTCATGAAATAACTTTCTTGTAACAAACCATTGACATTTTTTTCCCTTGGTATTCAACTTTCACCGGCAAATTGGCACTGCCTTCCATTTCTCGAAGAATTCTTATACTACTGCAAGAACGAACACATTATCTTCATAATGGAAGATACAATTCACTCGAATGATATCATTAGAACCAGCTATCAAAAGTAGCTAACCTGCTCAAATCAAAGAACCAATGGTCTCTGAAAACACGTGTCTTAAAAGTGGCGATGATGTTGCATTGGCTGCCTGGCCAGCCCAGTATTATTGAGGAACAAGCACCTTCTGCAGGAACCTGGTCACAAGAGTGTTCACTGGAGTGACATTTGGTGCTGTCATCTTTACAAATGCCCACCCAAGCCTCTCTCAGACGAATGCTTTCCTTGCATTTGTAAAGACAGTCCGACCTTAGTGGTGGCAGAGAAGACTAGTGGTATCAAATAGAATAAAAATTGATTGAATATAAAAAAATTAAAGAAAAGTTTAACGTTAAATTTTATTGATTGCTGAAGCTAGTGAGATTGATTGAAAGAAGCTGTGAAACTATATAGAAGACAGCAGCTGAAAATGTTTTTTTTAACAAATCTATCGGTTCTTTGCAGTCTAGATATCGCAAAAATGGCTGGCATGTTTGTCTATTCAACTAATTAACGAACTGATGTCCAAACATTTCAATTTGGCAAAGAATAGTTGTTTAAGTTATTTCCTTAAATTCTTGAATTTGAAGAAAGAGCGCTATAGAAATCTATTTGATTGATTGATTCCTTTATTAAGTTTGAAGTGCGTTCATTTGCAACAAGATCGAAATCAACATTTTCAAAATGGTCTGATAATTAAAAAAAACACTGGCATTAGGCGTTGCTACAGTTCAAAAGGGGAAAAATGTATTGCGTTGATAAGATGAAAATTAACTTACTTGAACTTGCCAATTATTAGTAGGTCTTTGTACAAGAACAACCACCTTTCGGTAACCCTGGATTCCTTGATCTGAAAGTGTGTTAGAGAAGATTTTTCAAGAATAAAACCAATAAAAATAGATCATGTAAAGTAGGTTTGTTAGCCTTGTTAGAATGGATGATGAATAAACTAGTGTTTCAGGTCTTGACCCTTAGGCTATATTTATGCGCCTCTAAAGACAACTTTCTGATTAAATGAAATTGAAGAGCCTATTTTTTCAAATACACTTAAATACTTAAATTATTTTTACAGATTTTTTAAACATAAAGATTCAATTCCAAGTGAGAGTAACTTTAAACTCAAACAGTAAATTATCTTTTTTGAAACCTTTAAAAAATTAAAAAATCAGTTTGAAAGGGTTTTAGCCAAACACTTAAGTTTTCTTTGCGATATGCAAAACTCTGTCTGCAGTTTTCTCCAATTAATTAATCAGTGAATGTTTAAATTTTTACCTATTTTCTTTTTTTTTAATTTTAAAAATATTCAAAAAAGATAAAAATTAAAAATTAAGGTTTAGTAGTGCATAAATCTGTGAGCCTTTCTTCTCGGTATCTATTACAACACATTGTGTGGGTATATATTGTCCGTTGGTCTGTGGAAGAATGGGTAGACTTGGGATAGTTGTCTGAGGGACATTGGATTATTGGCTATTCTATTATCAGTGTTTCGAAAATTAATCGTTTGTCTATTCTGCAAATAATGTGTTCATTCTCTCAAACACTCCGACGACTGGTCATTTGAAATCAATAGGACCATGTACAGTGTTACTCATTGGTTTTTTATTACAACAGAAAAACACACAATGTAGATAGTTTTACATCGCTTAAATAACACTTAAGTATACTCAAGTGGGTGCTTGTACTGGAGTGCTTTGGCATAACACTAAAGAGAACTGAATCACTGGAAACTTATTTATTATTCAAAGACCGAATATTGAAATTGTTTATCATGCTACTATATAGAATTAACTGGAATATATTAAATGTGGTTTATAGCAATAGAGAATGATAAGATGGCATGTGCTTGTGGCAGGAGAAATATTTGTCTTATCGTACTACAGATGCCGTTATTAATAGGAGTTCGTTGAAGCATTATTTATAAATGAACAAATAAAATCTATAAATATATTCCAAATACTTTAAAACAGAGTTATCTACACTATAAACTTCCCCTATCGATTTTTTCTGCTCAAAGAAGCCATAAAAAGCGACACATCTATGTACAAATTCAATGATAAACTTCATTACTTTCCAGTAAGCATTCTATACAACTTTGAAGGAGGTTTGTCTTTATGCGCACAAAGTAGAAATGTTATCGCTATCAGTCGCAGCGAGGACGCACAAGAATTCATGCCGAAAGAACTTCATCATATAAACTCGTGATCGAACAGCCATTCCTTTAAATTATTATAAAGCATAATTTTGAAGAAAAGTATAGAAATGGATGACATACTGTTGAAATCTTCACGAGTGCTTGTATCTTTGGTTTTCCTTGGGGAGTTTTGTTTGGATCGAAAAGGTCTGACTGACGTTTGCTGCTGTTTTTGAGTTTGAGCGTTCTGCTCAAGGTGCCGTTGAAGGCGATAGGATCCTCGTTGGGGTGGGTGAGTCTAGGACTCAATGTGTGACAAGCTGTGTCGAAGTTGTGGTTGCCTTCATGCTGAGAGTGGCTGTGTTTTAGGTCAAGTGTGTTGTAAGTGTGACGCTTGTTTTTTTCGTCGTTGTTTTTAGACGTGTTTTTGAGAGTATTGTTGTTACAAAGCATGTCGTCGTTGTTGTTGTTGTCGACTGAGCTGATGGTGTTGTCGGTGTTGTGGCTGGGCGTGTTGTTGCTGAATAAACTGAAAATTTGTTTTGGGTCAAAAGGCAGCGGAAAACTCAATCTTTTCCAGCTTTTTTCAGCATTCTTGTTGTTTCCACTACTAAACCTGCCACTCTTAGGTCTACCCGAGCATTCCTTCCTGCAGATAAAAAGAAAAACGCGTGACTTTAAAGATACTGAGGCTCGTATCGGAATAAAATGACAGGCATTCTTAGGCAATGAATCGCAAGGAAGCACTGACTGATCTTGCTGTGTGGGTCTGAGAACACTCCTCGACTTGCTCAACTTTTTTCTCTCGTTCTTGTTCAAGGCGTTCTGTCGTTGTATGCGTTATGCATTTGGTTCTCGCTGAAAGATTAATGGTTTATCTCAACTTTCACAAATGCAAGAAACATGCCCGTGGCTGCTTAATCAATATCGGAGGATACTTGGTGCTAGTTTGCTGCGTCGAATTAAATTTTTAATCATACTATTTCAGAGACAACCTTGCATATTAAAAATTTAACTATTAAAAAACATTTTTATAAATTATCTTAACTGCTGTGTACTTGCAAACTTAAGATTAATTCAATCAACAATTGTTTATATATATAATGTGCAACGGTACCAACCCTGCGGCAAAAGCTGTTATTTATTGAGGACCTGGTCTCTCCTTGTGCAGTAACATCATCTGTATCTCTTTCGGTACTGACTCTATTGGTTGGATTCTTCATTGAAAGGGTGGTGAACAGTAGTCGGTTGTTGTTCTCGTCAGTTGGAGGCTTTTGTGGCATGGTGAAAGATGCTGCCTTCTTTAAAGTAATATCCTTTATTGTCTTGGTTTGTACTGGTGGTTGACGAGCTCTGGGGTATCCTTACCAGCGTGAAAATTCTTTGATCAGTAGGCTAATATATTAATTTAGTTTTACAATTACCAACATCTTCACGCAAAATACTTCTTTTGAATACCTTCTTTTCACCACAAGGGGCTCAGAAGTAATTCTTTTATATACAAATCATGTGGTTTTTTTCGATTTCAAGTCCTTCTTATCAAGCGCTTGTCCACGCTATACAGGTGTGTGTAATAGTGGTAGATGAGTAGATCTTGTATTTATATGGCTTTGAGGGGTTTCATCAGCGGTGATTATTGCTACGGTGAATGAATTTTCTTTTGTTATAACTGCTTCACACTCACACTGATTCAACTTTAGGAATAGAGTAGAGATATAAAATAGTTGTTTTCTTTCCTATTTAAACCGTCTTCGAATGTTTGTCGCTGTCATTTAAAGCTCAGTGACTACTCCATGGCCGTAATCACAGTCGAATGATGTAAGAGAGATTATTGTGGATTATCGGCTTGGCCTGGCAGGGATGAAGCAGACATTGGTGGGTGTGACTGTAACATCGTAATGATGGACAAAATTAGTCACAAAAACACAAAAACTAAATGTTTTTTAAATCATTAAATAGTTTTTCAACTTGTCAGCAACAGTTTGACACTGATGCATGCCAACGTACAGCAAGCAAATTGACAAAAGTAATCATTTGAAGATGCCATTGGAACATAGAACGTAAGTTGAATTCATAGGTAAGGACATCACATAGTCTTCGTTTCATAACACAGTGTGTTTGAACAAGTGCACTTCAAAGCTACTTGTGAAGGCTGATTGCGTTTGAATTAGTTTTGAATTGAATGTAGAGTGATACAGCTACTTTTATTGCAGCAAGAATCCGAGGTGAGGGTGTTAGTTACAATCTTTATGCAGTTTAAAGTTCTTTTAACAATTAAAACAAAACAAAACTTCAAGATTTTGTCTACATAGAAGTAGCCAAACTGACATTTCACTGTAGTAAAATACATTACTAATCTCAAATGAATTTAAAATATTTGCTTGGATGCGAAGTAGAAGTTATTATGAAGTTATTTGAACGCCTCAGAGTATCTAATAACATCTTAATCTTGATTTTCCACATATTTAAAGATGATGCAAATAAATAAATGAAGTATTGTTTCTATTGAATGGAATCGTTTTCATAGGATATCAATCAATAAATCAATCACTAATATATAGGACAATACGTTTTTAAATTTGCTCATAATTTCAGATAAATGTGCATCATATAAAAATGAAACAGAAAGATATTAACCATTTATACTGAATTAATTTGTTGACTTCGTTCAATGAAACACCACTGAGAACTGAGAGTTTGTAAGTTTATCTTAACGGGTCATAAAGATAAGTGATGACTGGCCTTTGTGCGTTTAGTGAGTAGTACCTTGGAAACTGCATTATATTTATATAAAAAATTACATTTAAATTATTTGCATAAATTTTAAATTACCTCTAATAAGCAATATTTTGAAGGATTTACTCTGGATGAATGCTAATTTAGACTAGCCAACATATACACTAACACTCTCCAGACTCTTTGAATAAACAATCTACTTTTCTTCGCTTCCAATTGAGATGCAAGGCACTTACCAGCACAAAGACCTCAAGCTGTATGCCTCATTCGGCCGGCCTTGAAACAGTATTCTTCTCCTTATTCTTCTCCTTATTCTTCTCATTATTCTTCTTCTTATTCTTTTTCTTCTTTTTTCTTCTTCAGAGGGCTTCTCTATTGGCGACGATAGGAATCGAGCCCACGCTAGTGAGATGAGCGCCAAGCATTTTACCGTTAGACTATCCAGCCGAAATTTGTTTTAAAAGTTGCTTTTTGTTGTGCCATAGCGGTGTCACTTTAACCCATTAACGCATGACTCAAAGGAATTAAATAATTTTTTTACATTTTATTGAAAAACTTATTCTAAAAAATAAAATCAAAAAATTATTCTGAAATATTTTATACAAAAAAAGTTATGATGAAAATAAAAAATGTCCTTAAAAAAGGACACTATGCATTGCTACTGACGGTAATCACGATTCGTGGTAGATGCTGAAGCACTCAAAATGTAAAGCTACATTAAATTTAGGGCATTTCTTTTCCACTTTCTTTCCACATTGCTTGCATCTTTTTTGCCCATCTCCAATTTGACTAATAAAATGATCTTATTAGTTTGGATACCACCGATCCACCAAGGCCTAAATCGCTGTTGCACTCTTCTGATGCTCCTTGATATGGGTTTACCAAATAACCAAGCCTATTATTTAGACGCCAAACTGTATTCCCAAACCTTATAGGTTTCCCTCTGATAAGTTCTTTTGACGAATGCCTCCAATAATATGGCACGATTGATTCATCAATTGCCAAATGACATTCTTTGGGCTAAAACTTGTGAAATCTTTCATTCATAGCATCAAATAATAGACGCACTTTGGCCATTCTGCCTAACTTATTAATTTTCTCTTTGTCATTGCAATGAAAATATCTTAATAATTATTCAAATCTGTTGACAGTTATAGCATTGCTTACAGCTAGATTGTGTCCATGGTCGCTTTGTTCGCAATACATCCTGCGATTTGCCAAAGGAACATAGCCTCTTGAATTTGAGGGTGGAGCGCTATAGAAAGTTATTTGATTGATTGATTGATTGCCTGAAAGAATGAGTATAGGCTATAATTATGCTTTCAGGTTTGCTCCTTTAGCAAACCGCAGGATTTACTGCGAACAAAGCGACCATGGACACAAACTAGCTATACTGTATAGTTATCAACTTGATGACTGTTACATAACAAAATTAATTAAACAATGTGAAGGAAGACATGTTTTCAAATTTTGATTTGTCGTTTAAACTATTAGAACTGTATCTGCTGAAGAAAAATCATTGTCATCTTCCAAAATACTAAGAACTTCATGAAGAGCGAATCTAAAAATAATTGTTTTTACCATCAGTATTACTGCATAGTGTCCTTAAAAAAGGACACTCAATAAAACACAGTTTTTGGAAATAATATTACATGTAAAATGAAATTTATTTTAAAATAAGATGTAAGAATGAATAACAATAAAATAATATTATACATTACGAATAGTAGACATTAAATAAAATTATAACTAACTTTTTTTCATGAGCCATGACAAAAACACAAAAAATTTAGCTATCGCCTTGAAAAATCAGAATATCGAAATAATCTATCAATTTCAAATCACAAAATTTTTTAAAACAAAGACTTCAGTTTATATAGGACTGGATTAGTTGCAAAGATAATAAATATAATCAAAATAACTATTATAAAAAAAACTTTTTATTGCTGTCCTTAAAAAAGGACAGTATGCGTTAATGGGTTAAACACAAGTTAATTGACATATAATCTTCCTTGATTTTAAAAATTTACTAAATCGCTTCAAATTAGGGATAAAGCCTATTGTAAAATATTTTTAATTATAACATTTTATTTTCAAGTATTTTTTGAAACCTTGAAACAACTTGAATTTATTTAACGGTCAAGAGACCAACATACTCTAAAGCAGTGGTTCTTTTTTTATTCTTTGTATGAAAATTCATATTTTATTCCTAAGGAGAATTTATATTTATTCCTAATCTGAACAGCCTTATGGTTTTTCAAATGTAACTTCTCAAGAGATTGTTAATATGTTAGTGTATAAGAACATTTGCTTGTTTTACTACATAGATCATCGACAAAATTGGAATTAATAGAAATCCATAATCAATTATTTTTATATCAACAATAATGCAAACCTTTTGTCCAAATCCGCTAACAGTTCAATAGAAATCACTTCTTGAAGGTTTAACGGCTGTATGATGGGTGATTGACTCCATGTAAAATAGTAAAATAAAAGAGTACCTCAAGCTCGAATCTCTTCAACACACACAGCGTATGCATGTATGTGATATATCTACACTGTGGTCTGCAGTCGATACTGCTATCAAGTAGGCCTCATTGCATTGATGTGTCTTAACTCCTTAATGTATATTATCATCTCATGAGCTTTTTTTTATTTTAATAACCTTCAAACACTGGAAATATTTTTGTATTCAGATGAGTTGTGTTACAAGTTGACAAAACATCCAGAGTTACAATTTAGAGAAAATATTATCATTATTAAAATATTCATCCATTCGTCTATTTAAGATTCAAAAATATAATTTAAAATTTTTATAGTTTAATAAAAAATAGAAAATACATTTTCAATTTACAAATATTCAAAAAAACTTTTTCCGAATATTAAAATATATTATAGTTTATAAAAAAATATACTCGAAGTAATAGTATTTTGTTATACAATAATTAAATCGACTAATCTATTTATACACGGATACATTTAAACATTTTTTTCCAAAATATCAATTGGTGGACTGAAAGCATTTTACAATTTTGTACTACTATTGTGAGCTAACATGCAGGCAGGAATAGTGTAGGATATGAATTCAATGTATGTTAACAATAATTATTGACTTGGCGGGCGGCTAAAACAAAATGTTTCAATATTTTTATAAAAAAGTATCTGGACCCATCTAATGTTTAAAGAAAAACTAATGGTCGTCTTTTTGCTTGTAAGGCAAAATTAAAATTATAAAAGAAACTGACTTTTTAAAACAGCGAAATAATTGCTTAAATCATTGGGATTTTTGAAAAAATTGTTTCTGAAACTTTTAGACACACAATATTAAAAAAATCTAAAATTCCAAAGTTTGAAACCTTTTTGCAGAAAGTCTTGTTTTGAGATTCCTTTCGGAATGGTCGAATGGTTTTGCTGATACACGCGCCAGGACATTCTACAAATTAAAATCTCTACTTGCGTTGCAGTATTAAGGGAATTACACTATATTTAACACGGTTCAACGGCTTGTCATCAAAGAAAGATTAAAAGGTAACTGAAATCTAAAGAAATATGACAAAAGTCAAACCATTCCAACTTATAAATGTGAGCCTGGAATTGGAAAATTAAAACGAAACGAATATAAAAAGCTAAAAAGGAAAAAGCACGTAAAACGAAATATGAAAAATGAATAAGAGCAAGTAAATGGATGATTGCTGATGGTTAGACGACTCTCTTGCTTCTCTGCGTTAAGGGCCTCTCGATCAACTCGCATGGACGGAAACAGAAAAACTACAAGGTATTTAAAAATCAGTTAAATCTTCAAATCATGGCAAAATTAAAAATTATATTTTTTATCGCAAAGTCATTTTTCAATCTACCTTGTCAGTCGGCACCAAGAGGAGGTCTCCTTGGGGGTTGGTGATGACGAATCGGTGTTGCGATGTGGCCTCAGCGCTGGACGGAGGGGTTGGCGAGGTGAGAGGAGTGCTCTGGTACTCCTTAAGACGGTACAGGCCAATGATGAGGATGTTGAGTCGTTTGAGGGCATATAGAAACATCGCTTCATACGTCGACTGGTCCTGTGTGTGGCAGTCGGAAGAGCTGAGGATGTCTCAGTGATCAAGTGCTGAGGTTTATAAAAAACATCAACAAATCAAGGAAACAGAAACAAAGTTATAGCTTAAAGCAATGGCAACACCCACTGGAGCCCTGCACAGGGGTTCTTCGTAAATGGCCATCTGAGCCACCCTGCACCGGTCTCGCAACTCTCTTAAGTTTTTCGTCTTTTGATTTTTTTTTGTATTTCCTGATTCGTTTTTTAAGTTTTCATTTTCTTTCAACTTTTTTCTTTTACTACTCTCACAGCCTCTTGTCTCTTCATCGAAATAGCCAGGTCTCATGCCCACTCCCTCAGCCAGGGTCTGCTCTAGTTCCGGAGTAGCGCCTCCTGTCACCAGCGTCCTGATGAGAGTCAATGCGTTGTCGTTGAAGTACGTCTGTGCGGTTGACAGAGATACGTGGGTGCTTTGGGTGGCTTTATTAGAGTTTTTTTAACAACTTATTATTTTTTTTATTGAGAAAATGTAAAACAAAACTATATAATATACATATATTTAGTCAATGTTTTCCAACAGTGCTCATAAGCGAGTCAAGGACAGAAACAGCGAAGGCAGTTCCGCAAGCGAACGGCTGTGTCATGTAAAGCTCCGTGTCAGGGTCGTCGTCGTCGTCCTGGTCGAGAAACTGAACATTCGTGTCGTTGCCTTGAGATTGGGGTAGTTTTAGTAGTGGTGGTGTACAAAAGTAGTGGTGGTTGAAGTGCTGGTGGTTGAAGTGCTGGTGGTTGAAGTGCTGGTGGTTGAAGTGCTGGTGGTTGAAGTGCTGGTGGTTGAAGTGCTGGTGGTTGAAGTGCTGGTGGTTGAAGTGCTGGTGGTTGAAGTGTTGGTGGTTGAAGTGCTGGTGGTTGAAGTGCTGGTGGTTGAAGTGCTGGTGGTTGAAGTGCTGGTGGTTGAAGTGCTGGTGGTTGAAGTGCTGGTGGTTGAAGTGCTGGTGGTTGAAGTGCTGGTGGTTGAAGTGCTGGTGGTTGAAGTGCTGGTGGCTCATTGATATTGATTGAAGACTCATAATAGAAGGCTTCAATGCAAACTTAAAATTGTATTGCATTGTTTCAGAGCATCAAAAACTCGCCTAGTTCGGTGATCATGGGAATGTTCTCGCCACTAGTGACCCGCTTCTGAGGTCCCACGTCTTCTTCCAAGACAGGAAGAAATGCTGCGAGAGGTTCATAGTTAGTGAAATGAAGATAAGCAGTATTAGTTGCAAGTGTTTCTTACAAACAGTGGGTGGTGAGATAATGGATTGGAAAGGAATGCTTTTCTTCTTGATGAGATCACACACGTCATCGAAAGTCATCGCCTCGAAGAGAGTGGAAGAAATGATGAGGTGATCCATAACGATTATGGCAAGGGAAAGGTAATGGTATAAATGAAAATGAAGATGAATATAGTAATGATGATGATGATAGAAATTATGAATCAATAGTATTCGGATTTTTTAATCCATTTAATTGCGCAGTAAAAGTGTGATAAAAAGAAAATCTCCCTAAAAACAATTTCAAGCACACCTTGATGTTGAGGGAACAAAGGATCGCCTCTTTGTCGACGAGGCTGCCATCATCAGAGTTGGACTTGCTGTTGGCTGAGAGGATGACGCACATGTCACAGAGGTTGATGTTCACAGCCCTGAGGGAGGCCCTGTTCAGCGGACTGCTCTGAGAAAAGAGGCGTTAGAGAGAAAGTAAATGAAATAGGAAAAAAAAAATATATATATATAAAATAAAAGGAGTGAAAAAAGAATGACAAAATAAATGGTATGCAGATAAAAAGAAAAAGAAGTCTAAAAGCTTAGGAAAATTTTAGAGCATTTATTAGAAGTGATGAAATATGAGAATAGACCGAGTTGCAAAGATTATAAAAGTACCTATGATTAATGTTCAGAAGTGCACTAACATCTAGGATGAAGACCTTTGGAAAGTTTTGAAGATTTTTCCACTCTTTAGCGACGTATTGTTTGTCACCCACTATCACTATCTGTTTAAGTTCCTGCAGTGAGAAGGACATTTACATATGCATTCACTTTTTACATCCCACAATAAAAAGAAGTATTTTTCACCATTTAACACAAATTTACCTACTTTCCTATAAATTTGATTTAAACCCCTTTGTCTATTTACCACTTTTTTACTCTTCAATTCAGTTCTGCATTACACATATTTCTCTTATTTGTTTCACATCCCCAATCTCTCTCTCATCGGCACCTTCCCGGGCACCTTGATGTCGAAGTTGCTGGACCTGAGAGGCATGATGAGGTTCCTCAGACCAATCAGGGGCGATGTTGAGTGCGCAAACAAGCACACAACCACGTGGTACGAAAGAATGGTCAGTGCTGCCTGCTCCCGTTCCTTTGGGGTGCATGAAGTTCTTATCGGTAGAAAAGCAGAAAAACAGGTTTCTGAATAAAATAAATACTAATTTAACATTTAAACAGTAAATATCATTCACGTTTTTTATCAAACAGATTTCTCAAGTGGAGCATTTTTGCTGAGAAAGCCAAAGTAGATCAAAGGAGTATAAAAAGAAGTGAAAGAGTATGAACGCACGATAATGCAAGAATCGATCGTTTGAGGTGGACACCAGTGGAACATTCCAGTCGAGTCGAACTGTGGAGTTTTGTGGGAGTTCTGCTGGGTGGGGGGCTGTGGTCGGACCTGGAAACTGACCAGAGAAGTTGGATGACTCATGCTGGTGACTGTGGCAGTGCTCATGCGAGGAATGAAAGGCGCGATGGGAGAGGTGGAGAGAGGGAAGTTGGGCAAGAGAGCTTGTATGGGTAAGAGAAAAGGTCTGTGTGAGTGGATGGTTTCGGATGATTGACGAATGAACAAGCTGGGATGGGATGTGAGCTGCTGACTTGCTGACATCTCCTGAAAGTTGGTTGATGTAATGAAGTTTGGTGGCGGAAAAGTGTTGTGGCAGGAAGAAAGGACGGAATAGGGCATGGAGTTAGAAACAGATCTGGAAAAAAGCATGTTTGCATTTAAATATATAATATTAGTCATGGTTAATACAACTTTAAAAGTAATTTTTAAAAAACTAAAAGTTATGTGATTTTAAAACGTGTCATTTAACATTCGGGAGCCACAAACTCACTTTAGATTACTTTTACGCTCAACTTGAGAAAAATAGTTGATCGATTGTTGTTGCTGTTGTTGTTCATATTGTATTCCGTATTGCTCTTGTTGTTGTTGCTGCTGTGGTTGTTGTTGCTGCTGCTGTGGTTGTTGTTGCTGTTGGTGTAATTGGGGTTGTTGTGGCTGTTGTTGAGGATTTAATTGATAAAACTGTTGGTAAGTTTCTTGGTTAACTTGCAGCAACTGGTTATGCTGTGAAACAAGGGGGAGAAGATGTTGTTGCTTTTGCGGGTATTGTAGCTGGGTTTTATTTTGATTATCACAAGTGTCAGAACCATCTTCTTTAGTAACAAAAAATATTGACGTATCCGTTTGAGACAGTGGTAAGTAGTTTCTAAAATCAATTTCAAAATAAAAATTAGTTTTTGAAAATTATAAAATTAAGTGAAAATATATTTTAGCATAAATTATTTTATTAAAATCCAAAAAATTTAAACAACTTTTTAGTTTTACTGTGCTCTTTGTGCTCTTTTGCATGTTTGATTTTCTGGTGGTGATTGGAGCTTTTGGTTGACTGGGTGCTCAAACGCATAAATGGCACGCTATCTTGAGGGTGGAGGAGTAAGAAGTGGGAAAAATAAAAGTCGCGTTGGAACAAAAACATAAAACATACAAATCCAACACATAATTTATTGCCATCTGTAAATTATTGCATCAAAAAACCACAGACAAAAACGCGATTGACAGTCGCGACAAAAGATGCTTCAGAATATGCAAATGAACCTTTTTCCCTCCAGAAATAACTGTCATTGTTTTTAATCAGCGTCAGCTTCTGTCCATTCACTGTGTTTTATTCGAGAATAAGAAAAGAGCGAAGAAGTCAATTAATGCACTGGTGTTTTCGCGCAAAGAATGGTGCTTTAGTGCTGCGTCTTTCAATGCACAATCACCGCTCTGGAATGCTGGATGCCGCAGTGGTGGTTGAAGAAGATGATGATGAGAAAGGTGATGATGAGGATGAGAATAAAAAAACTGAAGAAGAAGAAGATGATGAAAATGATGATGAGAAAAAAAAGAAGATAAAGAGTGAAAAGAAATAATGATAAATAAACAAGATTTTGAATTTGCAATTTTCTATTCTGCTCGGCTTTTTGTTCAAATGCATGCAAGGAATATAGAGATTAGAGCGGCAATTAAAATGTCTTGCCAATTTATGTCAAAGAAGAATAATATTAAAAATGTTATTTCATCATTATTATCATCATCATCAAAAACATCATCAACATCATCATCATCATCATCATCATCATTATTATTAGTAGTAGTATTAACCTCCTTTGCAGGGACACTTTTTAACGTCGTTGAAATCTTCAACAACTCCGTGACACATCTTGCAATAATAAAAAGCTCTGTTTATCAGTTGGAATTGGTGTTAATAATTCATATGTTTAGTGGTGTCATTATTATGATTATTATTATTTTTATTCTTAACCCATTAACGCATGACTCAAAGGAATTAAATAATTTTTTTACATTTTATTGAAAAACTTATTCTAAAAAATAAAATCAAAAAATTATTCTGAAATATTTTATACAAAAAAAGTTATGATGAAAATAAAAAATGTCCTTAAAAAAGGACACTATGCATTGCTACTGACGGTAATCACGATTCGTGGTAGATGCTGAAGCACTCAAAATGTAAAGCTACATTAAATTTAGGGCATTTCTTTTCCACTTTCTTTCCACATTGCTTGCATCTTTTTTGCCCATCTCCAATTTGACTAATAAAATGATCTTATTAGTTTGGATACCACCGATCCACCAAGGCCTAAATCGCTGTTGCACTCTTCTGATGCTCCTTGATATGGGTTTACCAAATAACCAAGCCTATTATTTAGACGCCAAACTGTATTCCCAAACCTTATAGGTTTCCCTCTGATAAGTTCTTTTGACGAATGCCTCCAATAATATGGCACGATTGATTCATCAATTGCCAAATGACATTCTTTGGGCTAAAACTTGTGAAATCTTTCATTCATAGCATCAAATAATAGACGCACTTTGGCCATTCTGCCTAACTTATTAATTTTCTCTTTGTCATTGCAATGAAAATATCTTAATAATTATTCAAATCTGTTGACAGTTATAGCATTGCTTACAGCTAGATTGTGTCCATGGTCGCTTTGTTCGCAATACATCCTGCGATTTGCCAAAGGAACATAGCCTCTTGAATTTGAGGGTGGAGCGCTATAGAAAGTTATTTGATTGATTGATTGATTGCCTGAAAGAATGAGTATAGGCTATAATTATGCTTTCAGGTTTGCTCCTTTAGCAAACCGCAGGATTTACTGCGAACAAAGCGACCATGGACACAAACTAGCTATACTGTATAGTTATCAACTTGATGACTGTTACATAACAAAATTAATTAAACAATGTGAAGGAAGACATGTTTTCAAATTTTGATTTGTCGTTTAAACTATTAGAACTGTATCTGCTGAAGAAAAATCATTGTCATCTTCCAAAATACTAAGAACTTCATGAAGAGCGAATCTAAAAATAATTGTTTTTACCATCAGTATTACTGCATAGTGTCCTTAAAAAAGGACACTCAATAAAACACAGTTTTTGGAAATAATATTACATGTAAAATGAAATTTATTTTAAAATAAGATGTAAGAATGAATAACAATAAAATAATATTATACATTACGAATAGTAGACATTAAATAAAATTATAACTAACTTTTTTTCATGAGCCATGACAAAAACACAAAAAATTTAGCTATCGCCTTGAAAAATCAGAATATCGAAATAATCTATCAATTTCAAATCACAAAATTTTTTAAAACAAAGACTTCAGTTTATATAGGACTGGATTAGTTGCAAAGATAATAAATATAATCAAAATAACTATTATAAAAAAAACTTTTTATTGCTGTCCTTAAAAAAGGACAGTATGCGTTAATGGGTTAATTATACTTAACTATGGCGTTAATAATAATGTTTGAGTTTTAATAAAAGCTATTGACGATTTGATAAAGTTATTGGCAATGAAAGCTTTGTTCCTTCAACCATGCAACCACTGTTGAGACTTTTTTAATTTTGACATGGATTTCTAATGAAGCGCTCCGTGAAATTATAGGACTGATAATCACTTCACTTAAAAGAGTTATTCAACTGTAATTCAGTTTTTCGAAAGATATTTAAAAGTATGTGCTGGAAAAGCCTTTTATTTATGTACTTTTATTTTTAGACTGGAGTTGAAACTTTGTTCTGGTTCAATAGCTTTAATTCTTAACAAATTGTTTTTACTTTGTAAGATATTTCCCAAAAATATAAAATGGAAAATGAAAGCTTCATACCAAAAGATTCGATTGAAGATTCTTTGGTGTTTTTTGAAGAGTGTTCCCACTCGAAGTGCAATATAAATCCAGTAGTCATAAATAACTTACGCTTTCAAAAATTTTTAAATCCAGTTTTTTTGGAGACTAGAACAAATTTACATAAAAAACACATGACATCAATCTTTATCAAGAAGAATTTTTAATAATTTTAATGAGTTTGCGACTTTAAGAAGGTTTTTTTTATTTATTTGTTATGGAGAAGTATCTTATATACTTTCCTATTTACTTCGGTACTGAATAGCCGGAAGAATAAATATTCGGTATTCGTATTCGGTTTAATATTAATAATGAGGATTGCATAAAACTGAAAGTATCATAAATTTCAAATACAAGATTTCTACATAAAATAGATATAAAATCAATTCAACCTTTTGACATCATCTGCTGACTCGGCAATAAAAAAGCCTTGTGTGTTGTTGTCTATGGTCACATGAGCACCTGTATAAACGATGAAATTAAAGTTTAATTTTAGAAGAAAAATTATTTTAATGCAACTATTGAGCCAATAAATGAAGTTAGAGAAGCCACGTTGATAGATTTAGCAGAACTTCAAAGTGAAGTGCACTTCTTCATTAGAAACTCAAAGAAAATAATCAGCATCTGAGTTTAAAAAAGTTTTGATTCCTCACCGGGGTTGATAGAAAGCTGGTTCTTTTGGCCATCATGTGTCTTCTTCTCTACAGCTATCAAAAGTAACTTCAACTTGGTGAAACAGAACCTTGAGTGAAGGAAAGAAATTAATATTCACTAAAAACTTTCCTTCGTTTTGATTAGTGTTTCAACAATTATAACTGTAAATTGAAACAGTGATAGAAAATGCAAGCAAGTAATCTCTGCAGCTTGCTTAAAGAAGTCTTAAAATCGATAACGGATTGTGCGTGTCTTAAAAAATGCCTTTCTTGAAAGTTTCTCAACTTTTCTTATATTTATTCAACTCAAATACATTGATTCTTTGGTTCTACGCTAATGACTTGCAGCAGCACAACTCACTCAGCTGCTTCGGGGAAGGGCACTCCGTTGAGGTCGGGAGAGAATCTCTCAGTGTACATCTCCATGCCGGTGCCTCGCATGTAGTCGTTCTGCCACTGCGGACGGGTATCTGACTGTGGACGAGTTGAAGTGGTTTTAGATGGTTGGTGGAAATGAGATAGTTGGTCTAGTTTCAATAGAAAAAACAATTTGAGAATGTTAAATGCTGAGAGCACTCCCACAAGTACTTATATTCACAGAACCTTGTACATTCTCTATATACTTTAAAACGTGTTGTTTGAAGTTCAAAAACTCGTAAATAAAAGAAAGTGTTAAATGGGTGTGAAGGGATGAAATAAATCAATTTACTTTAAGTTGAGAAAAAACACGTAAAAGTCAAGAAAATTTTGATTTTGGGCAAAAAGTATTTAAGATTAAACTTAAAATGTAAATTTTCACGACTGAAAATTGTTTAAATATTCACTCATTAATAATCGTTAGAAAAAAAAGCAAAGTAAGATTTGATAGTTTTTTTAGAGCAATTTGAATTTTCAAAATCTTGTTAAGCGAATATCCGGGACTTGAATATTTAATTGAGAAGAATGTTCTTTCACAAACGAATGCAATTTTAAAGCTTCATGTGTAGAATCATCAAAAAACTTAAGGTTCGCTTATAAAAATTTACTGTAAGTCTTAGATTTTAACTGCTTGCCAAGAAAATTCAAATGATTAAAAACATTTTTCAGTTTTGAACTACATAAAATTAAAGCTTAAAACATTCAAAAAAAAATTTATTTTAAGTTAGCACATCTTTGTAGGATCTCATGGTGAAAAGATTGGCCATGAGTGTAGAGAAGCCAGGTGCCAAGCAGCTCTGCGCGATGAAGCCCAGTTTCAACTCCGCTAGGCACACCGCATCGTCACCCCTCCTCCAGTCCCAGCTCGGAATGTTCAAGAGGTACGCCTGCGGAAGGAGGATGTTTGAAAGGGTCTAGTGGAAGGAGGTTAGCATGGAAAAGCTTTACTGAAAGAAACGTAGTTTGAATATTTGATCGTGAAAATTTAACAAATTATTAAAGTGTCGGGAAGAAAAGTTTTATACGTGCTTAGTGGCAGATAAAACCTAAGGAATGTTCGAACTTGCGTGAATTAAGGAATAGAAATACTTTTTGAGAATCGTTACCACGCCTCTGACGACACATTAAACACTCATCAGACTCACCGAACGCTGCGCTGTTTTTATTGATTGTTTTCCTGGAGATTTGTTATCAAACTCTGCAATTTTCAAACTAATCCACTTATTCAGCTACGATAAATGGCGTTCAATTTAATCGGATCTTGATTTATGAATGTAAAAACACAACTACAAAGTATCTTCCTAAGTAAATCTTTTTTTTTAATTTACGGCAAAAATGTTATGCCGAGATCAACTGACTTTTGGAAAAACACAAAATTTGTCATTTTTTTAATAAAATATTTTTTCATTAAAACTTCTATCATGAAGCATTCAAAACCATTGAAGTTTGACAGGGTTTTTTGAGTTCATCCTCTAGAGAGTGACTTCAACTCATCATAAAATGTCAAAATGTCACAAATGAAACAATATCTCGTAACGGAAAAAAGTACTTCAAGCTTTAAAGAGATCATTATTTTAAATAAGCCTAATAGATGTGATTCAATATAGAAAAGCTTGGAAGAGGAGAGATTTTAATGAATGATCTGTCATTCCACGGAAGGATGGCACTTGAAGGAATGCTAGAGAAGAGTTTCGAATGGTGTATTGTGCTCTCTCAGAGTTCTCATGAAAATTAATTGAGTGATGAACTCTTCACTTAGGCGCGTTTATAAAATTTTTCCCAAGAAAACCAACCACAAGTGAGAGCATGATATGAATCACAAAAGCCTAAATTTTCTTTAAAAAAATTTGTTTAAACTCACAAAATGTTATTAGTATAAAAAACAAGAGTTTTTCACAAAAAAACATGCACATAACACTGTTAACGGAACAGCTCAAAGAGGATGGAAGGAGCAATAACGGTCGAGGTGGAAGGCAGCTTGCCAGATTTAGTTGCACTTTTATTGAACGGGAGAGCGTGGTTGTTAAGAGCAAATAACAAACGCAACATAAAGGCAAATTCAAATTCTAGTCTTGCAACGTTCCTTCGGGAAGACTTAATTCGACGTGGTTATTGCAGTTCTAATTATTCAATAACTTTGGTGTGTTTTTTGCCTCAACGCAAGTCTTGATTGTCTTATTACTGCAAATAGGATGAAACCTAGAAAGAAGGAAACCATTCGAATAAAGGCAGGTGGAAGGCATCTCGAAATTGAATGCTTTCCTATCTTATCTCACAAAGCAGAAATTTAAGTCGCTTTAAAGTTAGAGACTTTATTACTTTTTATACGCCGGAGCCTATTAATTCTTTTATTTATGCACGGTCTTCGGTAAGCTGCTTGCAGTAATTAATCTCTTCAACCCATCGGTTTCATAAAACGCCTTGGGATGTTGCGACTTAATAAATACAATTTGAAACTTTTATTCGGTGAAACTTCAACTAATCATTCACTTGCCTCAAAATAATTTTCACTAACTTTAAAACATGTTTTTTGAAATTCGCTATAAATCACCCATTATTTTCCATGCCACCCCCTCCCACCACTCCAGCATGCACCTTATTGTGGTACTGCAGCAGCTGGATGATCACCTTGGTGTCATCGTCGAAGTTCTTGATGGAGATCACCCGCATGATGTTGGCAGCATCTTCAGCGTCTGGGTCCTCGCAGTACTTGTTCGCCAGCACCAGACACGCGTCTGCCTCTTTCACCTGTGTGGTGTGCTTGCGCAGCTGAGGTGGTGCATGCAAGAAAAAAGTTGTGATGTGATTAAGAGAGAAAAAATGAATTGTGTGGGAGAGACGGAAATATTAA
Source organism: Piscicola geometra (assembly GCA_943735955.1). Taxonomy (NCBI): domain Eukaryota; kingdom Metazoa; phylum Annelida; class Clitellata; order Hirudinida; family Piscicolidae; genus Piscicola; species Piscicola geometra. Next base: position 262,194 of record OX030959.1, on the reverse strand, counting down.
GTGGTAGACAATGAATGAGTGGCTTGGATGCATAAAACTAGGCGAGCTCAATAAAGAAGAGAATGGCGCGGTTAAAGAACAGCTGCGATGTTGTACGCATGTTAATACGTCAAAGGAGGGGCATCCTGCGTAGTTTGGTTGAGGAATGACTGGCCAGCTGCACAACGCTGCCTTATGCATTCCAAGCGGCACCTAATGCAACCCTTCTTTCTATAGGAAATGTGTGTTGAGACATGCGAAATGGTTTTAGTGAGGCAGTCCAAAAAGAGATGTTTACGTGTCATTGGCCTTGAAGTCTTTGGAAGTCCTTATCTTCGAATTATTTAATTTTTTGATGAAAATTATACTTTTCTTGAATTTCGATGTATTATTAAACTAAGATTTGATGAAATAATTTGCGAAAAAACATTTAAAATGTGATCCTTAAATGAGGCTTTCTGGAAAGAAACAATTTCAAGGTCAAGCTTCATGGAAACAAAATTTCTCAAAGGATTTCATTGCGATAAACCTCGTTTCTATTCGCAAAGCCTTCCGATGCTGTGAAGCGAATGGGGGTGAAGGCATGGCTTGTCGCATGTTCTGTTCTGCTGTGTGTTCAATTTTAAATTAAGTGGCTCGAAAAGGTGCTTCAAAAGTGAATTTGAAAAAAAAATGTAAAAAACTGCGGTAAAGAAGCAAAAAGATGGAATCGACAAGCTCTGACAATGGAAAGGGCAGATTAACGTTTAAGTAAACAAGACAACTTTCATTAAGAAACTTTGTGTTTCAGACTAAAAAGAACATTTAAACTAAAAAGCTTCAATTTGAAATCTTGGGTGATACTATATTGCTTTATTTCATTGCTTTTAACAACAATATTGAAACCATCAAGGATTTTATGTTACTTTCAATTGAAATTCTCTGAAAGTCGATCTTAAAATATATAAATAAAGTGTACTATATTAAAACAACAAAAAAAGCTTTTAAGATTAAAATGACAAGTTTATGGTCTGAGGCATTAATGGTGCAATCAAATAATACATATTTTTTCATGAATTCTTTTACGGGCGGTTGGATCTGTCTTACAAATGGCTTCATTTTGCAAGTATGGCAGTGGTAGCTTGCAATAATGCATGATTGAACAAATGCTGTCTTAGACATTTGCAAAAGCGTCCAAAATATCCACCAGAAAGTGGTTTTTATATGATGCATGAGAGACATTTATTTTTGGAAAAAACTAAGCACCAAAAAAAGTTAAATGAACAATATAAGAATAATAAAGTAAACGATTCATTGGAAATATCATTTCATTATTGATAGACTACATTGAACAAACTGCAAGTAAAATGTTTTCTCAAATAATATTGCAACCTTTTTAATTTTCATTTTCCTCTGCAAACTGAAGAAGATAATAACGAAAGGATGCACAAGTAATTATGGAGTTTCAAATATTCTTGAATTTGATGGCACTCGTCTAAGTGAAACCTGCCTTACTGCAGTTTGGGAGTGGATTACCGTAAAATACCGAAATCTTCGGTCATTTACATTTTTGGTAAACTTTATTTTCTCTAAAACCTAAATGTTTTTGGCTCCTATTTTAACAAAATTAATATTTTTTAAAATCGTGTTAAAGTATATTAAATTTTTTTTACAAAAGTGTTGAAAATATAACAACTTATTATCAAAATGTCTTAAATATTTTACAATTAGAAAATTTTTTTTTTAAATTTAAAACATTTAATACTCTATAATCCGGAGATTTTTGGACGTTTAAATAAAAATTATTGAAATTGTCTGAAAATTTCGGTATTCTACAATAATCCTTGTTTAACGTTCCAGCTTGGTGAACGAATATGCCAAATAAAAAATCAAAATGCATGGACAAATGAATTGAAGAGGCACTTGAAGAAGCAGACTTTAAATAAATAGCTGTCTTTATGAATATAATATGACGTGAATTAGAAATAAAGAAATCGTTGCTGATTAAGAAAGAATGCCAGCGATGCTTGAAAAAATGCCCAATGCTGGAAAAGCCAATGATGAGACTCGGGACTGTGCGGAAAACATGAAGTGAACAATAAAATCCACACTGAGGTTTGAAATGGCTCCGATAAAAGCATATTCAATGAACTGAGAAACATCAAACCTTATCGATGGAATTATACATTCTTTTATCGCTCATGGTTTTTGAAATGACCTTGGAACAGCATAGATATGAAAAATAAATTATTTTTAATTATTCGAAACAAATAAAAAGAAATATAAAATACAACTTCAACCGTGACAACAAAAGTAGCAAAAGCCCCAACAATTGCAGCAAAATAAAAAAACAAAACGTACATTGACTCGATGCAGATCGTTGGCGTCCATGACAGTGCCTTGGAAGAAAATAATCTGAGTGAAATGCCTTTTTACCAGACCCTCCAACTCCAAATCTGGCTCTTTCCTGAGTTTGATTGGAAAGATTAAAACATCAATGGTGTCTCTGTTACTTGCTTGTTATACGGATCCTATACAATGCTATCTAAAGTAACATAATTCAGTGTGAAGCATGAAGCTAGCCATTTTTATTTTTCAGACTATTCCAGTACAGCTCTAAATACTCCAGTACAATGTCATAAAAGAAACCAGGTTTTTATTCTCCAATGCAGTATTAAACGTAGTAAAGTACATTGCCGTGCAGCGCAGTACAAGATTACTAGCATTTTCCTTTCTAATTGAAACATTTCTCCATTAATGATTATCTTAGTTGTTTTTACGCCACTGCTATTCGTCACTTTCCGTTGACATTGTCATTAGTTCCTTTTACTTCATTATCTTCCAATAAATGAGCCTGATCTTTTGTTGTTTCCACATCGTAATCGTGCTTACTTCTTTTACATTCGCATCTCAGACTTTGAATTTGTTTTTAACACTTTTAGCATGTATTCGTGTTGTGGCTCACAAAGTTGTGGTTATAATGAGAAAGATGCAGTGAGGCCAAATGTGTATAGTGAGTAATGACTTTCAAAATAATTCTTAAAACATTTTAAAACGAAATATTGTTGTTTTTTCGTTAATGGAATTATGATGAATGAACATTTAAAGAAATATAGACGGGGTATAATTTATAATGAAGTTGCCTGTGCCTCGATGAAAGCCTGATGACAAAAATGAAAAATTGCTTTTGACCAGGTCATCGTTTCATTCGCTCAAATATTTTATAATTTTCTATATAATTTTTTCCCATTTAATTTTTCGGAGAATAAATTCCTATTTTTACTTCAGAAACGACTTTTATCAGCCCTGTCAATACCATTCCATAAGCACATGACTACATCGATACACCATCATCCTTCTCCACTTTTCTTCAGTTATACTATTTATAGTACCACCTTTTTCTTTAGAAAAAATATTTTTTTATTTTAAATATTTTTTATTTCACTTTTTTTCATCTTTTTCTATTAATTGTCTCCCTTACTCACCCTCCCTGCCACCCTCCCTCCTCACCTGTTCATGATCACCAGCTGCACATCGACGTCTTCCCTGTCCTTGTGCAGGAAGTCCGACATGAAGTTCGACACGCTTTCGAAAGTTATGTGGCCGCATAAGACGATGTGTCTGTGACAGTGGTGGTGGTGGTGTTAGAGCGGGTGAGGTCGTAGTGATAAGATCATTTGTGGAAACCTTCTATGAAGTTTTTTGGTAAGTTTGTGGTGCAGTTGTTGGTGAATTTGAAGTGATATAAGAAGGAAAAGATCTGCAATAAAGGTGATTGCGTTGACATCGATAAACGACGAGAGCAGCCTTTCACCGGTCCAAAAATAATTTATTTTGACAATTTGATAATTTATTTTTTCTAGGTTATTTATAAAGAAGTGGCTTTCTGATAGAAAGACACCAGAGGTGTGAACTCTGTGTAATTAATGTCATTGTTATTGTCTCTGTCACGTTTTATAAAGCCTAGACTAACTTAACATCTTAGGATGAGTTTAAGAGATGTTGGTGGTGTTGGTGGCATAGTAGTGGTGTTGAGACTTGATGCAGTAGCAGCATTAATAGTAGTGATTGAAGGAGTAGCACGGGTAGTTGTATACGTGGTTGAAGGGGCGCATACACAATAGTACATATTTAAGTGTCCTTCTAGCGGTGTGTTTTTCGTTTTTCATGTGTATGTGTGTACAGATGTTTGGGTTTTAAAGTAATTAGGTTTATTAGGGGGTGTGGAGTTGCATCAGTGTAGTAAAAGCCGATCAAGGGCATTTAAACATTGGAAAAAACAAAGAGCCGATAATAAACTTTAAGAACTAAATTCAACTAATGAACCTTTAATCCTCCACTTTCAAATAGATTCATTTTTTATTCTCGTACCTTCTGCACAACCACATGCAATTAACCAGATTGTGTTTTTTTTCGTTTGACAACTTAAGTGTATTACTCGTCATCAAAATTATCTGGCATCTTTTCTAACCCTGAAACACTCTGCTTTATTGCGAATTCAGAAAACATTCTTATGGACTGCACACCAGGGCGTGCTGGAGCAGAGTTTGTAAATGCGTTCAATCTGCGCTAGGACTCTGCAATTGAATTACGAGAGGTTTTGAATTGGCCTGTAGCAGTATATTTGGAATGTGCCCAAGCCAGCCGAAAACACCATGACTATCACATTGTAACTACCGTTAAATACCAAAATCCTTGACATTTTGAAAGAATTATTTTTTCAAATGTCTGAAAAAATTATCATTTAAAAAATTCCTATATTAATAAATAATAAAAAAGGTGTTGGTTATCAAATTTGAACAATAGATCATTTAAATGAATCTGAAAAAAAGTTTTAAATAATAATATTTATTGGCGAAATTTTTAATAAACTTCAAATCAGTGTCAAAAAAATTCCAATTTTGAATTTTGTCGAAATCGATCATCGTCATCATTATGAGTGCACTGCTTAGAACGGCGTGACGTCTACTTGTGAAAAACACGAAAAATCTTTCCCGGTGTAAAGTCCTTGGAAGAAAACATAAGGAATCACCCTCTTTGAATTTTAATTTTCTGAACATAAAGGGAATTTTGTTTTTTTCTTATACTCATACACATACCTACACAAACATACACACAGACAGACAAGATCCACACAAGCATAAGCAAGCAGTAGTTAAGTCACTATGGCAATGCTGTGAAATCAAGTGTCATCAAAAAATCTTCCACAATTTATTTTTCAATGTTTGCCGAAACCCCTTGAAAGAGAATTATTTTTACCTGATTAGACGTTTCTTGACTACAACCACAGGTCGCAATCTTCTTGCTCATGTTTTATTTAATGCTAAAACACATTTTACCATAAAAAATCAATCGTGTCTTTGTTTATTCATAAGTGAGATGATGGATAACCGGGAATAAAAAGGGTCAAGAAAAGCCGATTTAGAGGCTAAGAGGATTCTGCACAGAGACATTAAGTGCTCCTCGTAGGCGGTCTGCTAACACTGTGCAGGCGTCTTTGAGATAAAGTGATGCTTGTGGACATTTTGGCAGAACTTTTCATAATTGTAATTAAACTGAGTTTCATAAGTTTCAGGTTAATGCAAGTCCAAATAAGGAAAAGACATCAGAGTTACAGTTCTAAAGATCATCTTAAAAGAATAAGTGAGGCGATGGTGTTTCTAAATTCCTGGCGTTGTGCGTTGTATTGATAGAAAAGCTTTCAAATGCATGTGCCTTGCTGAAGACTGCATGTCTTCATGACCAAGCCATCAATCGCAATCAATCGCCTGCATTAGGCTTATCGCTGCTTCGGGTCATGCGCTCTAAAGAATTCATATTTCAAACTAATTTCCAAGTGTTTCAAGATATTCCTGTTTTTAAAAGTGAATAATGTATATTTTAATGACCCAAAACTGAATAATCAATCAAAATCCACAGCACCCTGCCATCTTCCACCCGTTCACTACATTCACCTATTGAGACTCTCCCCCCACCACCCACCTTTTCCCATGCTCCTTCTTGTAGGTGCCGCCGTACTTCCTCCTAGTTCCGATTATCTCCATTATCTCCGGGATGAAGCTTGCGAACATCGCCTATGCAACGTTGAACTTTCGTGAACTTGTACATGATTCAAATGCTATTATCTAAAACCCATTTATGCATACATAAACCATCTGAACGCAACAAAAGTTGTTTTCTGTTTGTGCGTATGTGTGTATGTGTGTGTGTGTGTTTGTGTGTGTGTGTGTGTGTGTGTGTGTGTGTGTGTGTGTGTGTGTGTGTGTGTGTGTGTGTGTGTGTGTGTGTGTGTGTGTGTGTGTGTGTGTGTGTGTGTGTGTGTGTGTGTGTGTGTGTGTGTGTGTGTGTGTGTGTGTGTGTGTGTGTGTGTGTGTTTGTGTGTGTGTGTGTGTGTGTGTGTGTGTGTGTGTGTGTGTGTGTGTGTGTGTGTGTGTGTGTGTGTGTGTGTGTGTGTGTGTGTGTGTGTGTGTGTGTGTGTGTGTGTGTGTGTGTGTGTGTGTGTGTGTGTGTGTGTGTGTGTGTGTGTGTGTGTGTGTGTGTGTGTGTTTGTGTGTGTGTGTGTGTGTGTGTGTTTGTGTGTGTGTGTGTGTGTGTGTGTGTGTGTGTGTGTGTGTGTGTGTGTGTGTGTGTGTGTGTGTGTGTGTGTGTGTGTGTGTGTGTGTGTGTGTGTGTGTGTGTGTGTGTGTGTGTGTGTGTGTGTGTGTGTGTGTGTGTGTGTGTGTGTGTGTGTGTGTGTGTGTGTGTGTGTGTGTGTGTGTGTGTGTGTGTGTGTGTGTGTGTGTGTGTGTGTGTGTGTGTGTGTGTGTGTGTGTGTGTGTGTGTGTGTGTGTGTGTGTGTGTGTGTGTGTGTGTGTGTGTGTGTGTGTGTGTGTGTGTGTGTGTGTGTGTGTGTGTGTGTGTGTGTGTGTGTGTGTGTGTGTGTGTGTGTGTGTGTGTGTGTGTGTGTGTGTGTGTGTGTGTGTGTGTGTGTGTGTGTGTGTGTGTGTGTGTGTGTGTGTGTGTGTGTGTGTGTGTGTGTGTGTGTGTGTGTGTGTGTGTGTGTGTGTGTGTGTGTGTGTGTGTGTGTGTGTGTGTGTGTGTGTGTGTGTGTGTGTGTGTGTGTGTGTGTGTGTGTGTGTGTGTGTGTGTGTGTGTGTGTGTGTGTGTGTGTGTGTGTGTGTGTGTGTGTGTGTTTCAGGCATACATTAGAGAGTCCAAGTGCTACGGCTACTTGAATGAGCTTGTCAATGTGCTTGGAGATAAACATCCGTTTGCAGTCCAAAAAAGAGGGTAGAAACGAGGCCTACAAAATACACTGCAAAAACATAGATAAAGAGTAGATAGAATTTATTCGAATAATATTCGCTACAAAAAGGAACAGTGCGGATGCAACGAATTGAAAATATTATTTCATTAGAATGATTTAAGCACGCAGAAAAAATAAATATTTGGAAGAAAAAATTTTAAGACTTGATTTTGTTTACAAGTTTGCAATATATTATAAAGTTATTTAAAGAGTCTTCGGAGCAAATATCTCTGGTAATGACTACGCGCTTGGTTTCGTATTGGGTGAGGTCTTGAAAGCACATGTGATGCCAGAAAAGCCTGTTGTTTATTGCAGCTCACAAGTGGATGCGCATGACAAGATTGCAAATGCTGCGGTGATAATGCGCAAAAAGAACGTAAATCAAAATTCTAATAAAAGATGAACCAGGGTTTTTAAAAGAAAGAGTTGAGAAATCCGAGAATCTATGTTCTGTCCAAATAAACATTTTACTTCCTTCAACCAACGTTTTGTCAATGTTGGGGGCTTCTTTGCCTTTTAAAATGGAAGAAATACTTTTCAATCCGCTTAGAAAGCATTTCAGACGCACACACGCAACTTAAATGTTGTTCTTTTTATTTCAATTTAGAAAAAAAATAAAGATTTATATTCTTGAAAATAATTTCAGTTCTTGATTTTTCACAAAATTTACATAAACACGGCATTCTTTTGCTGCGAGCTATATCTAATGCTGGAGGTGTATTTGTTCACATGTATTTGTTCACATGAATTTGCAGTAAAAACAGTTTTTTGCAAAAACAACAAAACACTTTATAGAATCGATTGTTGGTTCTGGGTTTCAGTGAAGAAGCGTACACCTTATATCTCACTTCTCCATCCCACTCTTTCTTCCAAATCCTTTCCTCACTTCTCCATGCTACCCTTCCAGCTTATCAAACTTCAAATCCCAAACTCACAAGATGCCATTTTTTTCCACACAATATTTTTTTTATTTATTAAAGAAGATACAAAAACGCCATTCATCATACTTTTAGACTCTTATGTCTTGCCAGACCCATATGGAGTGTGTGTGTTGGTGTCATTATGTGTGACAGTGTGACAGACTTATGTGCTTACAAGGGAAACTGCTTGTTTAAAAGTGTCAAGGTTTTTTTCTGGACGTGCTTTAGTAAAGGCGTGCTTAATTTTTTATGCAAACGCTGCAATATTGTTTGAATTATTTAAGGGCTTTGGATTATAAAACAACGCGAAAGAACCAACAATACTTTACTGAATTTATCTCTCTGTTCCTTAACGACACAGTTACCCCATCAAGACATTAAATAATTCACAATCAAGCAACCATCACCTATAGTTGTCATTCACCACTGCACCCACCAGAGCTCCCAGGATGAAGAAAACCATGAAGATTCTGCCCAGGACCGTTATACAAAAGACATCTCCATAGCCGACTGTGGACATGGTGACTAAAGTGAAGTAAACGCATTCCCAGTAGGAGAGTTTCTGGCTGTTTTTGAAGTTTTTGAACGGATCTCCAGAGTTTTCAACCTGTGATGGTGTGGTCGTGTGGTGGTGTTTGTTTGTATTGTGCGGTGTGGTCGTGTGGTGGTGTTTGCTTGTATTGTGCGGTGTGGTCTTGGGGGGTGTCTGCTTGTATAACGTGGTGTGGCGTGTAATAAGACGTGGAAATTTGATTAAGTGATCCTATGACGGTTTGTGATCATGTGGTGGAATGCTTTGTTGTGATACTTATTTCCACGACACACTCAGCAATGCCATCAGTGTACGAGTCATTTCGCTTAAAGAATCCCAACCAATTATCGACTCTTTCTCTATGCTATCGCTTTGAAATGTCATTCACGCACTTGTTTCTAGTGAACCTCATTTTATTTTCCAAACTATCTCTACCTGTTTCAGTTTTCCATTTCCAGAACGACACTACCTGCTTCCGGTAGGGACACGAGCATCCATTATTTATTTGCACTCGAGACTTACCTATATCATTGGGGGAGCGTCAATACATGTGTTCCAAGACATTTACAGGCATGAACTAGAAGGACTGGATAAAAAGACTTGACCGCGTTTGGAAGCTTTCATTTTGTTTTTATGTTCTCATAAACAAATCTAATAAGCTTTTTAATGTAAAATCCACCATTCATTCCGCTTCCTTTTTTTCACACCATTACTCTCATTTGGCCAGCAAGAATGTCATAAGGAAAGCAATCCCCGTGAAACTATGCCAATGCATTGATGCATGCATGCAAGAATCAGAATCAGTAAAGGCATTCCAGCCTTCATCAATACCTCCCTGTAAAGACCGCACCCTATCGACATTTTTCGATTTCATGTCTTGTCATTTAAAATTTCTTTTTGTCGTTATGAAATCTACAGAGGTTTTCTATATTTGTTTTTTATATTATTTTGAATAATTATTAGAGTTTTTACAAAATCTAAATTATGCGCACTTTTCTTTTTGTTTTTTCCTACTTATTTCTCGTACATTGTTACCGAAGCAACAGCATGCGCTGAAGCGAGCACTCCTTCAACATGAACGATAACTTCTCTTTATTCTCACTTCCCTTCGAGAAACCAACTTGTAAATAATCATTAACTGCTTTTCCAGTTTTCCTATCGGTCCTTGTAAAGGAAGTCTGCACTAAAGATTGTAGGAGGGCTGATGGATGGAACCACGCCTGAAGTCAATCATGCCCTCTGACCACACCATTCATCTCTGTTCGCATGTGAAAGCAAGTTTCTGGGAAGTCGCTCAACAAAAATTTTTAATAAAATCAGAATTTTAAAATTTGAAATAGTATTATTAAAGTAAAAATATTTATAGAAAAATCAAATTTTTGATTGAATTTAATCGTGCGCTTATGCTCGGTACATTTAATTAAATATTTGCAATAAAAACTACATTTATATCTAAATACTTTGCCCCCTTTTGCACAATGCTTCCTCCACATACAACCTCCAGCAGTATCTTTTTGCTTCTTCTAAGCGTGAAATTCCCAAGCTGACGCAACATTAGCCTTTCATTTGCCACAAAATTTAGTTTTACAACTTTTTTCATCGAAGTTTCTTTTTAGATATATATTTTATTCTCCGAACAAAAAAGCTCGCTTTACCTTACATTTCAAAAAACCCACTAAAAACTAACAAAAGTTTAATTTTTATGTTCAATTTTTAAGTTGTAAGCTTGAAAGCACTCACCAAATGGACGAAGCCTGCCCCGGTGAACCACACAGAGACCAGAGTAGAGACCAGCTGCGCAAGACGAATGCCGTTGGACGTCTTCAGCACGTTCAAGTACTGCAGCACATCGGGAATTGTCATCAGACGCAACGCTCTTGTGAATCTGAGACCTGTGTGTTGGCATCATCATCATCATTATCATCATCATCATTATCATCATCGTCATCATCATCATCCTCATCATCATCATCCTCATCATTTTAAGGTGCAGCCTATCAATAATTCTCCAACAATTCAACGCCTCTTTAGGGCATAACTGCACTTCTTGACCTTTCACACACACTCAAGCAATCAAACCATTCAATCCTTACACATCTTTTCTTTTCCAATCATTTTCAGCCATTTCGACAACTTCAACCCTTTTTGAGGCCTATTTTACATTTCACTCCTTCCACCCACCGAGCCAGTTGCGGTTGAAGTAAAGGGCGACGAATGATGGAGGGATCGTGAAGTAGTCCACCATGGAGTACAACTCCACCAAGAAGAGCAGTTTTTCTGAAGCTGCCATGAACTGACGAGAGAATTTTATGAATTCGAGAAAATTATAAAATATTTTTAAAATAATAAAGCATAAATTTAAATTTTGATTTTACTTTTTCTGTGTAATGGAATGCTAAGAAATGTTTTTTGAAGAATTTTGAGAGCAAAGATAGAGCGATAGTGAGTGGGTGCTTCCGAGAGGAATTGTTTGTGCAAGGGCGCTTGTGTGCGTTGTGATTGTGCATTGGGGGCATGTACGCTGCACTGTTTGTTTGTCGAACGGAATGCAGTTCTGAATGAGGCAGCATCACAATCGGGGTTTCGCTCAATAAATTGAATGCACGTTTTCGTTGTTGACAAGAAATAACGTCTTGAGAGGAAGGAGAACTCTCATGGGAGAAAAGAGAAGAGATTAATTGAATGAGAGAAGAAAAGGGTTGATGGAGAAAAGGTTGAATGGGTCGGTGGAAAAATGGATGAATCAGGAAAATAAAAGACAGCCAAAGGGAGATTAAAGCTGTTTGACAGAAGGGCGAAAGCATTAAAAGGATTTAAAGTGGACGCAGTCTCGCTGCTAATGCATGCATTGGAATCGAAATTCATCGAGGGAAAAGTCTAAAAACGTTGAATAATCAATGGCGAGTTATTCATTGACATTGGAGAAGGGACTTTTATATAAGAGACACTCGAGAGGCCTAGCTATTTATTAGCCCTCATCGCCATACATCGCTATCTCAAGAATACAAAAGAGCTTTTAAAAACCTTAGAAAGATAAATTAGATTTTTTGAAAATAAAATAAAATATGAAATTTTGAATGGTTGTAATGAGCTTTTGAAGCTCTTCACATCGGCAATAAGACGGATTATCGCCTGCAATAACTCCGCCTCTGGCAGACTGAAGGGTGCTTTAACAGCCACGATAATAACCGCCATATTTAATAATTCTATTCTTATAAGTCAATTTTTTATGACATTTCTCAGTGATAAAGACTGATAACTGCGAGAAGTTTCACAGAAAGAGAGCTTATTGTTGTAAAATGTCCGCTTCGAAACTCTTGAATTCCCCTCAGCAATACAGCAAACCTCTCACGCTTTTGAGCCGAGGCGGTTCGGAAAAGAAGACATTTCTATTCACCATAACGAGGCGTGTGATCCAGAAGTGAGTGTGAAATAGTGTGTTGAGGGCATATTCGCCTGGAAAGCGACGTATTCCTCAATTGCTTTGGCAATATAACCACCTTCAAAATGAAGACGGCTATTTTATTCCAAGTTTGTTCTTCCATTTGTCAATTTTTTTTGTATATCAAAACGATCGCTTTGGGACGATAACTCAAATTCACTATACACAAAGTCGATTCCTTTGTCTAAAATTCTAAAATTTACTACCTCTAACTGCACCCTTGACACCCACACTAACACCCATAGAAGCAACATGAAGAATGGATGTGCTGACAACTCAAAGGATGGCACGTACTCTGATGAAGAAGTAGATCATGAAGAAGATGTTGAAGGCCAGGTCGAGCTGCTGCGTATGGCTGTCAACCCAATTACCACACGTCTCCACGGAGTCGCTGTTGATTGCTTTCATAATTAAACTAATTATAAAGACTAATTTATAGTCAAATTAATCATAATTGATAATAATATTTAAATCGTTAAAGTTATTAAGCTTACTTTATTAGTTCACATATTTTTATTAATCCTAATTTTTAAACTGTTTTCTTGTCTGACTTTTCTTTCGATTCATCTATTGGACATATCAATCTTACAGACATGAGCACTAGAGCCATCTAGGAGATCTGATAAGGCATGCATTCTATTCTCATCGCTTCATTGATTCTCTAAATAAGCTTTAAATATTTGCTGGTAACTTACTATTTGCAAGAATTATAGAATAATTATTTTCATCGGTAGCTGGGTAGTAGTAGTAGAAGGGGTATTTGCAGTAGTCTGCTTCGCCATTAGTCAAGCTCTCTTGGTGGTTAGATTTTTTCAGTCGTTTTTTTCATCAGCACCATTGCTCTAATGAAATAAAAAGTTCGCTAATTCGTTCGAATTTTGTTTGCTAAAGAAACGCCCACACAGCTCGGTCTGCTATGAATGAAACTTGAAACGCACTGAATTAAGCATATTTTTCTACTTTTGGTTGACTATCGATCGTTTGGTTCTTGGATTGATACACTCACTGGTGCATTCGGACGGTCCTTGTTTTCGATTATTTATTTTTTTAATTTAAAAGCGTGAAAGAATGCGGAATTTACCTGTTTCGCTAAACCCTAAAAGACGCAAAAAACTCACGAAGAATCGATGAAGTAGATTATGAGCGAGGAAATACTCAGAAGGAACACAAGCACCACCTGAAAACAGTGGGATTAACCGAATAAAGTATTTTATTTGATACAGAAAATAGAATGTAAAAAACTTTCATTATTTTATTTTTTATTTTCATGTTTATTAATTTTTTAAAAACCATTCAATGATTATTTCGATACGTGCGATGGCTTAAAAATGCGTGCCTCGATGCTCGGTTCGAGACTTTGAGGCATTAAGCATTAAACTTTCATCAAATTCACGCCATAAAAAATAAAATATTCAATTCGACGAAAATTAAAACACTCTCTTTTTCAACTATGAATTCTTTATAAACGATGAAATTCATTCCACCCCTCTCATGTCAACGTACCAGGATCCTTCCGGTGGTCGTTTGCCCAGAGATTAGTTCTCCTGACCAGTCTTTCGCCTCAGTCACCCAGCCCACTTGCACATCGCTGCTTCTCTTCACCTCCACCGCTGCGGCATCCCTCCAGCAGCACCAGCTCACCAGTCGACCGAGCAAGATGAGACAGAGACCAGTGGCGAAAGTGACCAGGCTTGAGCACAGAAAGGCGTGCCAATACCGCTCCTTGAGGCATTCTTCGTCCTTGAGAGCTTCAAGGTCTGCCACCGACGAAGTGCTTGTGAGGCTCGATGAGTTTGTGATGACATTTGTAGCGATGGTGGTGAGGCTGTTGATTGGTGAGGTGGTGAGACTCTTTTGTGCGAATGCTGATAAGAGAGGGTATTTAGGGGTGAAGTTGCTGTAGAAATTGAAGTTTGAGGGATTGAGGTGTTTGTGCTTGTGGTGAGACGTTGGCAAGGGGGTGGTGAAGAGACTTGAGAGATTGTTGAAGGTGAAGGTCAGGTGCGATGAATTCATTCTCTCTTCACATCGGTAATACTTTCATATTTTTCCACTGATGAAATGGCAATTCTCTAGCACATTGGTGCTCAAGCCACCACGTACATTAGAAAGATACTTGATTAATACTTTAAAATGTGTTTAAGCCTTAAAAAGGGCCGAATCGAAGAGACTTAGTTTATCAAATGTGTTTGCAACGTGATTTTCTCTCTCTATTTTCTGGGATATCCATGTGTTACCAAAATGTTTGTCGTTTTTAATTGTGTGATGTAGGTAACTCGCAACAGGACAGCTACTAACCATAATCTCATAAGGTTTCTTTTTAACGATATTTACCGCAGCCATTAACGATTCAATACTAAGTGCAGTTTTCTTCAGAATTGTGAAGTCTATATTGTAATTTGAGGCGGTAAAAAAAATAATGCTCTGAATCGTTGCTTCAGGATTGATGGACTGTTGTTGTCTTCACTCATGAACTCAAAGGACAAATTGAATTGATTTCCGATAATGCATACCAAGTTTATTGCTTTCGTTGTCTTGTTTAATGATTTACTTATAGGAAATCGTGTTAGAGAATTAATCTTTTGAGTTAGTATTAATAGGAATAAAGTATGTATTTTTATCAATTTAATATTTTCAAGTTATACAGAAACATTTTTCAAAAAAATATATTTTTCTAAAATTATTCATTTTTTATTAAAAATATATTTGGCTTTCCTATTGTACAAATAAATACTTTTTTTGTTACATTTTCGCTCTGGGCTCATTGCTTGGCTGCCTTTTATATTGCCAAATGCATACAACTATACACATGAATGCATCTATACAAACGGCAAATCGTGAGACATTTTAAAGCGTTTTTCTAATTGTATTTCGAATCTAAATGTAATGACTCTAAAACTATATTATAATTTATAATCGCATTTAGACATGAAACTGAAACATGACATGATGTTTAGTGATTTCTATTTAATATAAATAAAACTCATTAAAATGAAAAATGAAAAAATATTTTTTAAATACTTCAACTTACCCATTTTTGAAAAAATTTAATTAGTCTTATCACCTTTTGTCTCATAATCGCTCTGAGAAAGGAAGATCGTCAATCAATTTACTTATTTTAAAACAGTTTATTAGCCTTTTTTTGCAATTTTATTTTGGGATTGGTTTTGCAATAGTTCAAGTATTTAAGAAAAGATAGACAGATAGATCTACATTCATTATAATTTTAAAGATTGATTTTCTTATTAAAACCAAATACTATTTTTTATATTATATATTTTTATTCTGTAAATTATTTAATTTAAATATTACCTTCAAGGCGTTTAGTTGTACCGTACTAATATTGCTTTCCTTTGTTAACGCTTGTCAATTTTATTATCTTTGTTTTTAATTTTGAAGTTAAAATGGGTAAAAAGGAAGAACACATGAAAATAAAACAGTTGCTTGTTGAGGCAATCACTCTCTTGTGCAGAGATGGTTTGCAATACGAAACTAAATTTAGCGTTGAGGCTTTGATTGGAATTACTCTTGACGAAGAAGATGTCGTTTTGATCAACATTAACGAATCCTTTTGCAACGAAAATAGTTCCGAAACTTCATCATCAACTTCCAAAAAAAAGCAAGGAAATAATGAATTGATGCAAAAGGCTTATATTAAAAATGAACAATATGACAGGCAAGTTGATTTCAACAATGAAGAATTAGAAAAAAGTTTTCAAGGCAATAATCAAAATCTCGATGAAAATACTAATTATATAAATTCTGACTCAACCCATTTGGGTAACAATAATAATGGCGAAGAATACGAAAACAATTTTGATAATTCAAATATGGCCGAAAATCAACTATCAGACAATAACATGATGTACATAAAATCCGAAGGTTTAGATCCTGGTGATGGCAATAACTGGATGAATAATAATAATAATGATAATGACTACAACAACCTCGAGATGACAGACGACTACTCCAATGAACGAACACCTCACTCGTACACCTCCCGACCAGCCCCTTACAGTCACCAAGTAAGGAGACAGAGGGGTAGGAGTCGGCCAGGGTTTCGTTCTGCAGGCCAGCAACGAGTCCGAGCCCAGAACAGTTTCATGCCTTCTCAGCGAAATGTTAGTTTTTTTTAATCTCTAAAATTATTCTGCCTACCTTTGTTTCAAATGTTGGTATTTTTATTAAGAGGTTTGAATTCACTTTATGATTTTGAATTTTATTTAAAAGGATTTTCAAAAATATGCAATAATATCTTTAAAAAAGAAACTAAACTACTAAAAAAGACTTAAAAATTTTTTCATGCAATTTCAAACATATGAATCTCTGAGCATCTTTGCATTATTCAAAGATCAAAAGTTACTAAATGTTTTTTTCTACATAATCATTCTTTTTCTAACCTATAAAATTATGAACCTATATGCAATAAGCCTTATTGAATAAGGGATGTAAACTGTGCATTATTAGTATTTTTGATTAAAACTTTATTTTCTCATGCTTCTTTTAAAAATGAATCTTTGGTAGGCAGAATAATAATCAGGTAATCATTCTAAGAACATCTTTCTTATTACAGTTAAACATTAATATATTTTTATTATTTCATACCCAATATTACTTACACTATGCTTCAACAATTCACCCATGACACACTTTTCACTCTTTTGAAGAGAATTTTTCTATTTTTTGAATGAGATTTCAAGCCAATCAAAATTTCTTTCCTTTAAATGGTCTTCTATTTTGTCTATTATTATTGCTTGAATTGAGTTTTGTGATATTTTAAATTTATATATTTATAAAGGTGGGCAGAATAATTTTTTTGCATGCTTATTAGATTGCATTTTATTTTGAATGTTTTATTTTGAAGATTTACTCATTACTAGAATGCATGGCCTCTGCATCTTCACAACTATTAATGTTATTTTTGTCACTATATGCTAAATATCTAAATGTCCAGTTAAACTTTAAATTAAAATAAATTTTGTATAATAATAACAATAATAACAACAAGTAAAAGCAATGAGTGAGTAGGTAGTAGTAGTAGTAGTAGTAGTAGTAGTAGTAGTAGTAGTAGTAGTAGTAGTAGTAAATAGAGAGGATAGTTATTGACCGATGTTTGTCCGCCTCAGACCATGCAGGAAGGCCTGCTCCCCCTCGAGGTGCTCAACCAACTCTCAGGCCACCAAACATCCGCCAAACTGGCCCTCAAGAAGAAACTATCAAGTCCCAAAGATGAATCCGTCTTGTCCTTCCAACCACCACCACCGATTCCCACCACTGATACCACTGACGACTTGAACCTCTTCGCAGAGAACAACAAGCAGAATTCCTCCTCCTTTAACGCCCTCAAATCGACAAAGTCGTCACCGCAGTGCTGGGTGTGCTACAGGACATTCTGCAGCTCGCAGGCGCTCAAGAACCACGTCGACGTCAAGCACCTGAACAAGATGGCGTACAAGTGCAGCAAGTGTGGCGAGTGCTTCAAGTGGAGGACTGGTCTGTGCAAGCACCGCAGAGACCTCTGTCCCTTCAGACTGCACGAGGCCAGTGGGGCCCTCTACCACATTGGCCTCTCCAATAATAACCATCATCGTCAGCATCGTCATAATGCTATAAGTAATCATGAATTTAATAACGAAGTCAGCAATAACAGCACTAGTAACGATTTAATTAGTAAAGATATCAATAGTGTGTGTAGAAATGTTGCTGAAGGTTTGTGTAGCGAAGCTGGCAAAGTAGACGCCGCCAAGGACAAAACCACCACCGACTTCAGGGACGATAACAACTACAGCGATGACAGTAGCAAGCGACCTTCAAGCAAAAACGACGGCATTTTGAATTGCTACAGTGAAAGCAACCATGACTTCTCTTACCTCATCACCCCTGGAGAGAAAAAATAACCACACAAAATGCTTTTAGAAGCGGTAGCTTAAGTAGCGGTCGAGGAATCTTTTCTAAATCAAAGGGAAGCATAGTTCAATATACAACTCTCGTATCTATCAAATGTTCTCATGGCATGCATGCAAGTGTTCTTTAGTGACCGCAATGGAGCGAGTGTTTGTCATTTGTTTCGTGGTGTTGCAACGTTCAAATCTAGGCATTTCGGTAAACTTTTAAAGGCAATAACTTCTAGTAAGAATGATCAATGTGCCGAACTTGTAAACTGAAACTAAACTCTATTCTATATTGTTTTCGTTGGTAAAATTTCGATGTATCTTAAACGCTTTTTTATGTATATATGTGGGTATGAGTTTGTGAGTGTGCTAGTGTGGATATTCACATGCATGAAAACATTTTTTGTTACTTCTTCAGTTCAGATTATAACGTTTATTGTTTCCGTGGCATTTTGAAGAATCTTTTAGATTCTTCCGAACACTTTCTTCTACACCTTACATTACTTTGATATTTCTGTGCATCTTCAATGGTAAAATTTACATTTTCAAATGGTAAAATTGCTTTTTTCCCAGCTCTATTTCCGAGCTGTATTTATATTTTGGTGTATATATCTTTGTATATATGTCTTTTTCATTATTGATATTCAAAAGACATGTTTCAACTTCATCATGTGAGTGTATTCGTTTTTTGGGTTTATGATTGCGTATTTATCACCTTCCAATCTTCTTTGCTATGCTAAGGTAGTTAAGGAAGGAAATGTAAAAAGTAGATCTGACAATGAATGATAAATGAATGTGCCAGGACAGAGCGGATAAAGATCATTACACCAATCCTCTCTACAGATGACCTTTTCTCCCTATTCGACTGTCAAACATGAACGGTCGGAATCATCAGCAGTAGCACCATCAGCATCTAATTATGAAGGGGAGGAGGGGGTGTATGGACAGGAGGATGAGTCCTACCAGCAGTCATCGATGCAGTCTGTCACTCCGATGTTTCGCAAGCCGAAGATGAAACCCCTCAAGGGCGTCAGTCTGCCCACCGTCGCAACGAGCAGCACGATGGACCAGGTGGGCCGCAGTGTCCTAGCGTGCAACTTCTGCTCGATGACGTTCACGAAGGCCGCCTCGCTGAAGGAGCACGTGAACGCCATCCACCTGCAGATCAAGATGTTCCGCTGCGACATTTGTGGCGAGTCGTTCAAGTGGCGCTCGATGCTGTCCAGCCATCGCAGGAAGTCCTGTCCGTTCCTCGGCGCTGCTGGGTGAAAAGGAAGAGGAAGATGTTCATGATGATCAAGAGAAAGAGGAAGATGATGAAAATAATGGTGATGATGTGGAGGAGAATTAACGAAATAAGAATGGTGAATATTCGTTTAGAGAAATAGTTTTTAAGACTAAGAGTTTTATTGTTAAAACTTTGGCGTTTTTGTTTTATTTCTAGCATTGCTTCTTTGTATGTAACCCTAAATTGTATTCAGTGCATTTCTATGCGGTTTAAATGATTTCATGCAGCCTGTCCCTTATGGCACCTTGATACTTGCCTGCTTTGTGCTAACTAGCGAGCAAGTTTTACGATTACAAATGGCGTTTAAAGGTACATTAGTCACGTGTAAAATTGATCTTCGTGACCTATTTAGTAGTTGTTTATTTAGTCTTTTCCCACTTGGTAAAATTATTGAATGGATTTTTGACATTCGTCATCGGAACTTGACATGTCCTATCTGTATTCCCTGAAATCGAATTTAATTGGTTCTATTCTAAATTTATTAAATATTTATTTTCAGTATTTCAACGATTGTGGTCAAAATTATCTTGATTTGTTTATGAAGTAATATTAATAATTTTTATTATTATTGCCATCTTATTAATTTTATTTTTCATTACTAATAAGGAAAGAAGTAAATAGTTTAAAAACATGGCTTATTCAAAATCACTTTATCTCTAAAAATAAAAAAAATTTCCACAACCAAAATTTCGAAAATATTTGAAGCCCATTTTTAATACTATTTATTAATTTGAGCAAAATTCGCTCTTTTTTCCATATTTGAAATTTTCCGAGCAAGACCCATAAACGCACACAGACAAAAACGTATTTTCACAAGTAAAAAACCCAAAAATCGGCATTCTAACCATCAAAAACCACCCAAACGTATACACACAGACACACTAGCACAAACGTATACGCACAGACACACACGCACACACCTACAAAGTTTACGATCCAGAAAAAAACCAGCTTCACGTCCACCACATCTATTTGGCCTGCTGAAGCGACAGCGTCTGTGGCGGAGGATGACGTCATTAATGGGGATGTGCCCCTGGGCAGCATGGTGAGCAAGTGGCAGTGTTCCCTCTGCTCCTCCGTCTACTCCTCGGAACGAGTGATGAAGGTTCGTCTATGTGTTTGTGTGTGTGTGTGTGTGTGTGTGTGTGTGTGTGTGTGTGTGTGTGTGTGTGTGTGTGTGTGTGTGTGTGTGTGTGTGTGTGTGTGTGTGTGTGTGTGTGTGTGTGTGTGTGTGTGTGTGTGTGTTTGAGGGTGTTGGCGTAGTGGTCTTTCGATGGGTTGGATAGAAATCCACTTTTCTTAAACGATATAAAATACTATTTTATTAAATTAAATCTTATTTCATCGTTTTCCACAAATAACTTAGTTTTCCACACAAAACGCGATCACCACTGCTGCAACCACTTTCTCAGGAGCACATTACAGCCATGCATATGCACAAGATGCTCTGTCACTGCAAGGATTGCGGCCAGGGCTTCAAGTGGCGACACCAGCTGAAGAAACACCGAATGACGTGTCCAGCCGTCGCTGCATACGACCACAACATCGACCAACAGCATCATGCCAACTCTTCTTACTGACCTCCCCATGACCTTCCATGCATTCTCTCCTCGCACCAGCTCTCATCATATCCACATATATTTTGTAGATTTTTAAAACAGATAATGTTTCAAAATGCTATTCTTTTATTGCTTTTATGTATGATTCAATGCCACATTGGCGCATAGATATAAACTTTTGAATTATTTTAGATTCTGTTGAAAACATAATAAAGATAGACTTTTTTTTCATTACAATTTTTGTTAGAAACCTTCAAGGCATAGAAGAGCCCTCTTCATCGTCTCATTTCTTTTTGCGAATTTCAAGATTAAATCACTACATCCTTTCAAGCCAAAAGGTCTTTAGTGCGATTCACGGTTTAAAAGCAGAATCTGAGGATAATTATAAGTAAGCTTTCATGCTTTTTGGACGCTGTAAGCCACCCATTGGTAACCTTTTTTCTTAAAAAATCGATTTATCCTAGCATCTATTCGTAAAATGATTTTCTGGAATGTCAAATACACTGATAATAATCATTGATTGACCAATACCGTTTGATATTACATATAGATTTGTCTAACTCTAGCAAATAGATTGGTTTCTCACAGTATAATTTACATTTCTAGAAGTTAAGGATGCCAAAATAGACTGTTTACAAGACTGATTCTATTAACGCCTTTAACGTTTTTAAATTGATTTACTTTTTTAAAACTGTTTTCTAATTTAGTTTTTATTGACGAGGCTTGATATTTTCCAAAGATGGCTTCGTCATCTTACACATAATCACGAATGTATTTTTTTATAATTTACTTCACTAAAAATCTATCAATTTCTCAACAGTAATGATAAAGGTAAAATAATTGTTTAAGAGTTAAGACTTTTTAAGTATGACTTTTAATATATTACATGAAAATGCATAAATGGCATTATTATAATGTTAACATATACATATACTATAAATTTATGAATGGTATTGATTTGATTTGTAGTCTGGGTATTTATTTTTATACTGACACAACTTTAATTTATATAGACATTTTTTATTTCAAAATGTCGACTTTTGTAAATATGTATTTATTTTTTTGAAATAATAAAGGTTTGTTATGATTCATTTGTTCTCTCTTTGAAAAAGGTTAGTGCACTAAAAACATCAATATCTGCTTAACTATTTAAATACTTTCAAGTTTTACTCTTTGCATAATGTCTTGACATACCTTTAACTTAAAAAATAAAATATAGTTTCATGAATTTAAATACATATATATATATATGTTCCATCCATATTCGGTCTCTTTAAGCAATACTAGATAAAATAAAAGATGTATAAAAAAGGAAGAGAAATTCTCTAAAGTCTTTAATAAATGGGTCAAGAGCCGAGGGTTCCAGCTTATTTCCCATGCAGCTTTGGGACTTGAGGACGTTCTTTGTCTACCCTCAAAATCTCAAGTAAGTCATTGTGATTTTATTAATTTTTTAAAATAATTTATATATAAATATACTATATATATATATATATATATATTACTATATGTTTATGAATAGAACTATAAGTATTACTATATGTTTGAATACTTGAATTTTAGCAATTAAAATTTTTATAGACTCGTTTTTTTCAATAAAATTAAATGTAATGCAAATAAACATCAAAATCTATCCAAATTCTCTCTTCAATGAAGAGACTCTCCATTACATAATTTAATTTTTAGTTATACACTAAATGAACTAGTTGTTAAAAGTAGACTTGGAAAATACAAATAGTAATTTTAATTTTTAACTCTTCCGTGTAACATTTCTAAACATCTTTATTTAAAAAAGGATTGAATAACAGTTCATTTCAAAGATAGGAATGTTTAATTGAGTTGCACATTTTCATGGTTTATTTTGACACACTTTGTAGCTTAATTTTAGGGCCTAAAATTTAGGCTAAACCGTAACGAAATGCAGTTTAAGAACATTGAAGCTTGGCTCAGAATCTATAAAGTGAATTTATACATTTTTCAATATTTTTTTGAACTCTAGTTTTTGGTTATGCGGTATTTGCAAATTAAACACTTATTTAGCCAAACAGCTTTTTTGCTAAATTATTCTGGAAATAAAATAGATTCTAGTCTATTTCCTAAATCTTACTTACTTTGTTTTCAACGAAAAAATAAAAATTAGCAGTAAAAAAAATAATATAAATTAATACTTTAAATTAAATTTTACAAGTTTTCAAAATTAACTTTATATTATTTTCATTGCTCACAGACATTGCCACCAGGTGATCTTGAAAACTTTGGCAAGTACATTCGCCAGGACTCTGAGCTTCTTGCTGAGTTCTACAGACTTCTCAACAGCCTCTCTGACCCTGAAACTTCACAAGTGATGATGATGAGGATGGTGGGGATGATGTTGATGATGATAGTGATGATAATGATGGTGAGGATGGTGGCAGTATTGATGAGGGTATCGATATATCAGATTTGACAAATGATATTCTGAAGAATATATCATCATTATAATGAAAATTGTGAATTATTTTCTATAAATCTTTCATGGGTATTATTGTTACCATCATCATCACAACAACCATCATCATCACCACAACCATCATCATCACAACAACCATCATCATCACCACAACCATCATCACCACATCCACCATCATCATCACAACTACCATCATCATCACAACCATCATCATCACCACAACCATCATCATCATTATCAGATGCTAGATCCAGTCTTTCACCAACTCTTCAACTTCTATCGCTCCAGCATCTCGGAACTCAGGTACTTTGCCATTGAACTTCTGCCCAAGGTCATCGAGGTCTACCTCCTCACCTTCTACACCCAGCCACAACATGTTTGCGATGATGATGGAGTGATGATGGTGGTGGTGGTGGTGGTGATGATGTTGGTGGTGGTGGTGGTGGTGTTGACGACGATGGTGGTGATGATGATGATCATAGTTATTACCGTCTTCATCATCACCATCAACAGTTGCCTGCCTGTATTGGCGCTTTCCTTCTTGGTATTTACAATTTGGTAAGTAGTCTTGATGATGATGAACTGCATGCTTCGAAATTAATAATTAAAATATTCATTATTATTATTATTGTTTTTGTTATAGTCATCATAATCATGACCACCACCCTCCAGACTGCCACAGGAACCGTCTCAGTTATAAGCAAAGATGCCTTCAATCTACACAAGGCCTCCCTCTACCATGACGTAAGAAGAAGCAAAAGAATGATAATCATATCAATAGGAATAAGAATTATAAGGGAAGTAAACCATAATAATAATAATAAGTACTATAACTATTATCATAACCTTTATCTATCTGCATTAATACTTGAGAGATATTTTTCAACGGCTCTTCAAAATGAAGAATGAGATTTAGAATGTGTGGTTTGGCACATGTGTTGTTGAGTTCTTAAGTGTGACTCATCATTTGATGTGTCTCATGACTTTTGAAGCACACAGCATGATAATGATCAATTAGATTTTTAATGATGCAATCGATAATCGATATAGTGGTTGACTCAGTTCTTTATTAGTCAGCTTCGTCTAGCGTGCAGTGCGTGTAGGGGTCATCTATGACAACACACACACACACACACACACACACACACACACACACACACACACACACACACACACACACACACACACACACACACACACACACACACACACACACACACACACACACACACACACAGACTACAATACAACAACACATCAACACAACAATACATAATTAAATACAACATTAAATACAACATTAACACATCAAAAACAACAACACAAAAAATACAAAAACAAAACATCAACAACACAATACTACTACAACACATCAACAACACAACACTACAACAACACAGCCTCCAGCGATCTCATTGACTCTCAACAAGTTCAACAACATCAACTCCACCAACAACTTCAACAACAACAACAACAACGACGCCTCAGAACACATGGTTTTCAAGAAGTTTGAAAGCATCAACGCATACAACAGGTATCAAATTA
The DNA here is from genome assembly GCA_943735955.1 of Piscicola geometra. Taxonomy (NCBI): domain Eukaryota; kingdom Metazoa; phylum Annelida; class Clitellata; order Hirudinida; family Piscicolidae; genus Piscicola; species Piscicola geometra. Next base: position 237,325 of record OX030959.1, on the reverse strand, counting down.
TGCAAGTGACGGTGTACTGTTGGAATATTGAATGTTGTAGTGCAGTTACTGTAGTTTCCCATTTATTCTGATCTCTGCTACTTATACACCCTACTCACCCATCCACGCATCCACCCAACCCATCCATCCACCTCGCATCCACCACCACCACCACCACGATCAAAGGAGTGAGATCCTCTCACACGTGTTGAGCGTCTACAACTGGCACATCTGCCTCCTGTCGCTCGAGTCGCAGAAGGCGCTCTGCCACCTGTGCTCCAGGTCCTTCACGCCATCAGCGCCGCTCAGTCATTTGCCATTCGAGAATTGTCATTCATTAGTTATATCGATTTATGAATGATATTGATGAAAGCATTGTTATTATTCTTGTTGTTTATTATTATTAATGACTTTTATGAATTGTATTGGTAAGGCGAATGCAATAGATGACACTATTTAGTAGGGTTGGGAAGTTAAGACGCTGATGACGATCTACAGATTGTGCAGGGTTGGCTTCAAGGACTTAATCGACCTAGCGTCACCGACACACCACCCCATCACCACCGCTCCCATCGCCACTAACGTCACCACCACTGCAAACAACCCCACCATCAAAAAGTCTGCTCATCATAATATCAGTAATAAAAATGAAGTCAGCAAAAATAATAATAACATCAATAATAGTGGTCTCGATAATGGTGAAGAGGCTGTGGTCAGTAAGGGCGTTGAGCTGAAACTGTCGACAAACAACCACCCGATCGAGCACCCTCCCCATCCGAGCAAGAGTCTCTCCCCAACCAACCTGCACTCATCCGCCCATTCACCCAAACGTTCAGCCTCGCATTCACCGAACCATTCATCCACCTACTCATTCTCCCATTCCTCCACCTATTATTACTCCCACTTATCCTCCAATTCACCCTCCTACTCTAGCATTCATCAATCCATTCAGCCATTCACCAATCCATCTATTCACCTTCACAACGTCACCAATTCTGCAATCATCAACACACCTGGTGTCAGTTTTAGATTTTTTTATTCTTATTGTAGTGTTTTCCAAGACTCCTGCCGTGGCCAACATTTCTTTTGGCAAATTTTAAAAATAGTTTAATTTAAAGAAAGACTGCACAAATTTGGTATAAATGAAAAATTATTTTCAAATGTTTTTTTATAAAATCATTGTTGCCAATCAGGATTTTAAAATGTCAAACAAATGCTCACATGGCATTGACAGCGCGAGTCTTGGATATTTATATAACATTGTTGAGGTCTATTGATTGTTATTGATTTTCACACACACACAAACACATTATGCACACAAACACACACACACAAACACACATACACATGCACACAAACACACACACACGTACACACAAACAGGTCAAGGTGCCATTCACTGCAAGCCTCTCCCTCGAGATCCTCAAGGGAGTCTACTTCTTGATGTTGGTGCTGAGGTCCTTTGGGCATCGTTTCGTCATAAATGTTCCAAGGAATCACCACATCATCCCATCACCACATCATCCCATCACCACATCATCCTACCACCACATCATCCCACCACCACATCATCCCATCACCACATCATCCCATCACCACATCATCCCATCACCACATCATCCCATCACCACATCATCCCATCACCACATCATCCCATCACCACATCATCCCATCACCACATCATCCCACCACCACATCATTCCATCACCACATCATCCCATCACCACATCATCCCATCACCACATCATCCCACCACCACATCATCCCATCACCACATCATCCCATCACCACATCATCCCACCACCACATCACCCCATCACCACATCATCCCATCACCACATCATCCCATCAACACATCATTCCATCACCACATCATCCCACCACCACATCATCCCATCACCACATCATCCCACCACCACATCATCCCACCACCACATCATCCCATCACCACATCATCCCACCACCACATCATCCCATCACCACATCATCCCACCACCACATCATTCCACCACCACATCATCCCACCACCACATCATCCCATCACCACATCATCCCACCACCACATCATTCCATCACCACATCATCCCATCACCACATCATCCCACCACCACATCATTCCACCACCACATCATCCCATCACCACATCATCCCACCACCACATCATTCCATCAACACACCACCTCCACTACTATACATCACAACCACTACCACCACTGCACCCACCACCACAGCTTCAACGGCTTGTCGCTGCCGAGTCTGCAGGCGCTCGAGGACTGCCACATGCGAGCCTCCTACGAGCTGTGCCCTCAAGTCCTTCTCGTGAGCTCTTCCCTTGTGTGCATTTATGTCGTTTCAACAAAGAGTTTCATGTTATTATTACACATTTTTATTTGCATTGTTTTTGATATCTTTTTATAAGGCTTTTTTCCTATAGGAGTTATATATCCACTCTATTGCCTACCATTCACCTATTAACATATATAACACTTCTATAGGTTACAGCTGCAGTCACCACCACCACCACTACCACCACCACTACCACCACCACCACCACACAGGTCACTAACGCCATTTTGAACTCTGTGCAGCAGATGGCCAGTGGAAGTGCGTCCTTCAAAGAGAACCGCCACTACCAGCACCTGATCCCCCTCTCCCCCACCCTCTCTCTCCCCGCAATCATTTCTCTCTCCAAGGATGCCATCACTAGCGCTTCATTTAAAACCAAGAAGCTTCCTGGTAAGGGGGGAGTGGGGGGATTTGGTAGGGTGGAGATGAGTTGTGAAGTAGTGTTGTGGGATGGTGTGTGGCCACGTTTGTAGCTTCATGTCTAGTCTGATGGTTTTTTAAAGAAATAACCAGTCTGTGCTCACCAGTGACCTCCATCTGCCCACGCAGAGGACATCGAGGTGAGGGACGCAGGCACGCTGCCTCAGCTGCTGCAACTGGAAGGCCAGATGATCAACACTTCCCTCTCCACCTCCGAAAACCTCGACCTCTACTACTCCATGTCGCCAGTCTCCCACGAGACAGCCACAACACTCGACAGCGACAAGCATCCCTTCTCTCGCATTCCAATCATCTCGATGATCAAGAACAAGGAAAAGTCCTTCAGGCACATGCAGCACCAACGCAGCAAGGAAGCCGCCAAGGAGGCTTCAAAAGATGCATCGAAGGACGCTGGTGGCGGAGATATAACGTCCCTGTTCAGCGGCTTCACGCAGAAGAGAGCCTCACTTGCCACCAAGAGCAACAGCGAACACAACATGCTGCCACTGCGGGCTGACCCGCTTGCTTCCGATGCATCGCAAGCCTTCAACGGAGATGATGCGGATGACGTGCGCCAGCCCCCGATCAATGCCGTGCCTGAAGTTCACTTCAAGTCACGTCTCAAGTCTCAAATCAAATCGCTACACATCAATAAACACAGATTCCACTCAAACAAGGCTGCCCACAACAACAACACCCACAACAACATCACCACTAACAACGCTAATACCTCCAGCAAAATCGGTATCACTAACAACAACAACAACAGCAATAGCAACAACAATCAAGAAGACAACAACAACGTCACTAAGGCTTACGTCCCTTCTGATTGGTCGATGGAAGGCAGGCGGACGTTTGATTGGTCGGTGAAGGAGCACTTCGAGGAAGACGAGGAAGATGAAGAAGACTACGATGAAGAGAATGAAGATGCTGATGATAATGATCGTCAAGACAACACCAATTTGTGATTTCAACCTTGAATGCATGGTAGTGGTAGTAGTACTAGTAGTAGTAGTAGTAGTAGTCGAAGGAGTAGTAGTATTGGTACTAGTTGTAGTAGTACTAGTAGTAGTAGTAGTCGTAGGAGTAGTAGTATTGGTAGTAGTTGTAGTAGTACTACTAGTAGTAGTAGTCGTAGGAGTAGTAGTATTGGTAGTAGTTGTAGTAGTACTAGTAGTAGTATTAGTAGTAGTAGTAGTAGTAGTAGTAGTAGTAGTAGTAGTTGTGCGCGTGGTTGTCGTTCCGGTTTTTATTGCTTGTTTGGTTGTTAGAAAGGCTGCTTGAGGGCATTTAATCGTTGTAAACTCGAGAGGATTCTTTGCAATTACCGATCCTCAAACACATTCGTAGGTCGTATTCTAATCAGAGGAACATACCAGCTAGCTTTACCAGCATATACCTTATCAACTTGTTCAACTTGTTCTGATCATTCTCTAGAAGCAAGTGGTGGCATCCACTAATCTAGCCTATATTTTCTATTCACTATATTTTTACTTACTTACTTTCATCTTTCGTCAAATAAATCTTCTTTTGCGTGCACCCGTGCTAGAGATTAGTATATCAAGTCCGAAATAATCGTTGATTACTAGATATTCCAGCGTGATTATGTCTTATTGATTGTAATTAAGTAAACGCTTGACGGGAGGTTAGACGTGTGCAAGGTAATGGGATAACGCTTGCAAGGGTTTATTGGTTTGTCGTTTCAATGGCAGTTCTTTCAACTGTGAATCATTGGAAAGCTGTGCAATTTTCGAATTCTAAATATATTTCGTTTGTACAACAGATGCGTGTTCTATTCAAAAGTGTTTCTTAGCAGCAGGCTTCTGTTAAGGGTGTGGTGGTGGAAGAAGGTCAGTCCTTGTGTTTCTTGTCGTTGTAAATGACTCCTTTGATGAAAGCCACGTCGTCGCCCACGAAGCGGTCGTATTTCTTATGGAATTCTTCCAGACTGTAAAAGAAAGGAAAGCCCGATGGAGGATTCATATCGGAAGAGGGTCTGTGGAAGGAAGACGACTTGAGGTTCGGTCGGAATGTGGAGCAGACACTCTCTTTGCGGTCGCTTTGGTCGAAGAGCCAGAAGGTGACGTTGCGTCTGAAGGGCCACTTCTGCGTCGCATCGTACTCTCCCCGCACGATGAGCAAGAAGACCGAGATGTGTGAGTCCCTGGCCGCTCCGTCCCCGTTCAAGTACAACTTCATGCGCACCTTGGCGCCTGTGTGTTGGGTGCGGAGAAAGGTTGTGATCTTTAATGTGGAGAAATTGAGTTGAAATACTCCTCCTCCCATTTCACCCTGAAAGTACCACCAACCATATCGGTGCGTATAGAAGTAAGGCGAATAGATGCTGCTGCACTCTCCGGTCCTAGCTTGTCGCATCTTCTCAGCGAAGCCACTGATCCGCCACAAAAGTGCACCATCATGTGTGGTTAGCTTTTGCTGTTCGAGTTGTTCCTGCAAGTCTTTGTTGAGCTTCTTGTACATTGAAACTTCCTGTTTGAGTTCTTCTATCTGGTTCATCAATGGAGACGGTGTTGGCAGTTCTTTCAACTGTTGCAGGTGGTGGTGGGTTAGATTGAAAGGTTGACTGTAACATATCTCAGATAAATTACATTCTGCTTTTTAGAAAATTGTATTTGTCTTTGTTAATGAAAATATGAAAGTTTAACGCTTAAATAATCAACAAACCATTTCGTAGATAGCTACATTTTGTTTGAATGCCGATAAGAGAGTGTTGTTCTGAGAGGGAAAACATTATTGAAAACGTTCAAGCTGTTGTCAACTTTTAGTAAAAAGTTATCTTAAAGCATTTAGTTAACAGAATCCTTCTCATCGACTAAAAATCCTGATTGCGGGCCTGAACGCCATGTCATATTCGCTGAAGATTTTGAACTCACAAAGTTAGCGAGGTGTTTGGAAATGTCTACATCCATGCATCTCTCTTCAGTAAGGCCGTTCGACTGCTGGTAATTACAGGTTACCTATTACTAAACCAATTAGATCATTTTTTCCAAATTTATACGTGTGATAATAATAATAATAATAATCTTCATATAAATTTTTCTTAATGTTTTATCAGGTTGCACGTTTAGAACCTTTGTTGAATTTTCACTGAAAATGTCAGAATTTCGAGAAGTTGTCTTGAAGGGACACACTGCTTGGTGGCTCTGAGGTGTTTTGAGTGGAGTTTGTTGCAGATTTAGCGGATTTGCGGCTTTTTGTGGCTTTAAGCATAAAATACAAATTTATTTTTTAATATTAAAGGCTCACTGACCTCGAAGTCTCTTAAGCAGCCATCCCACAAGCAATCTTCTTGACCACACCTCACTCTCAATCCCCGCATTTCTCTATTCATGGCGTAATCAGGGACGGCCTAGGAGGTGGTGATGATAAAGAGAAGAATTATCCTTCGGTACTTGAAATATTTCTATAGTTATTTATTTCTTTTTTCGCATCAATAGTTTTTAAAAACTTTAATGTTGAAATAACTTGAAAGTCAGCTTCAAAAGACTCGCGTCCAGAAATGCCATTTTTCTCACATCTCAAACAAGGAAGTGAATTTGCAATATTACTGTTCGACCTTTTGAACGTTCAAATTTAAACATAAATGATTTTCATAAACTATTTATTTAAATTAATATTCATATATTTGTGTAAACTTTCTTGAATTTAATACGTTATTAACAGATGGTTCATTCACCTCCTTTGGAAGCATAGAAAACACAGATTATGGCCACAGCTGTCCAGATGAGGGTTGTCCAAAAGGTTTCTACAAACAGAACATTCGTATCTGTGGTAAAATTGTATATTTTCTAGTCTTATTTTCGAATTTCGCTGATAAATTATCATTCAAAAGCTAGATTTTGCAAAAAAAGGTTAGTATAAATAATACTTCAATATTTTACTTAAAAACTTTAATTGTTATTCAAACTTTATAAATATTTATTGAATCGTTATTTAAATCTATTACTTTTCAAGATCAATCTTATCAATGAGAATGCTCTTTGGGAATCCCATTATTAGTTAACTTGAAATGCCTTGAAACTAAAGGCTTATAGTTATAGTATGTTTGCTTTATGAGTGAAATAAATAAAACTTTGAATTCATTTATACATTCTTCAAATCAGTATACCTATATTGAGCTATCAATGAAAATCGACAAATAGACCATCGTTCCCTTTGAGAACGGCACAAATTTTAACAACATTAAAATCGAATATCTAGGAAATCTTACTTTTTTGACGCATCTTTAAATTGCGAACTATATTCTAGAATATATTAAAGTTAGTGTTAAGATTAGATTCTTTAAAAAGGAATATTCATATAAAGTTTGTATGGGCAGTCTCAATCTCATACGGGCCCCATTCTCAATGTTATATTGGGAACATATATATATATACATTAGAGGTCGGACCTGGTACCCGATCTGACCGGGTACCCGCGGGTACCCGCGGGAACGGGAATGAAAATTAATTTCGGGACTCGAAAAGTCGGGAACCGGGAATAGGTTTTCGGGACGGGAACGGGAACGGGAATCAACATTCAAATCGGGAACGGGAAAAGACGGGAACGGGAATCAACTTTTAAATCGGGAACGGGAAAACGGGAATAACAGTTATTGGGATTGGATTCTTTAACAATGATTTTTCAGCAAACTTCTAAGTATGGAAATCTTTATTTCATCGATACTCCGTACTTAAAATAAGTATTAAATGCAATGGAAAAATATAACGAAGCCACCATTGCCAATATCAAAACCTCCAACACTACATTTGAAGTTGTTACGATGAGTCCAAAGATTAGGGAGATTAGAACAAATGGGTGATGATGAACACTTTTCAGATGAAATCAAAATGATCAGTTATATTATTTTAATTTTATAAATTAATACTTTGAATTTGAATGATTAATTTCCAAATGATTGCTCAGTTGATCATTTCGACAAAATAAAAGATGCCATTGATCTTATTCATATGACAGCATGTCTGTTGCATCCCCAGTATGAAAGAATAATAGGAAAAAAGTTTGGGATAGAAAAGAAATAAATACCAAGACTTTCATTAGAAAAAATTTAATTCTATTTTGTACAGCCAGACCAAGCTGCAGTGCCTTTGAGAAAAAAAACAAATGATGGTTATTTAAACCTATTATGTTTGTTTTTATAATGTAAAAATTATAATAAAATTATTATATTATCAAATTATACGAATGATTTTATATTCGCAGTTGTAGAGAATAAGAATGTTGTTAAAAAACATCTTTCTAACATTATTGAAGAATTAGTAATAATGAACAAAGAAAAAAATTCAGAAGAGGATGAATTGAACAAATATTCACAATTACGTCCCAAAAAAAAGTGAAAATTATAAAGATGTTTTTTTTATTGGAGTAAAATGAGCAATTTTAAAATAGTACAAGAAGTAGCCAAAATTTTGTTTAGTGTATCTGCATGTTATATTCGCTGTGAACAGAATTTTTCAATATGTGGTCGTTTAACTTCAGACCCAAAATCATCTCATTTGAAAGCTGAAACTCTTAACGGTTTAACCCGTGTGAAAAGCAATAAAGACTTGATTGAATAACTCAAAAACAATACTGTCATTTAAATAAATATTGAACTTTAAATCGTGTTTTTTTATTTCATTAAAAGAAATATTCTCTGACTTTCAAATAATAAATTTTAAGAAATTTTAGAACTAGCAAGTTTGGGACCAGTAAAAACGGCAGCGAAAATGAATAAAAAAACAAAAAGCTTTCGGGAACGGGTCGGGACGGGAAAAAAAATTTCGGGAACGGGACGGGACGGGAATCAAAATTTTGATGTCCCATCGGGAACGGGACGGGACGGGAATCAAAATTCTGATGTCCCATCGGGAACGGGACGGGACGGGAAAACAAATTTCTGGAACGGGACGGGACCAGGAATGAAAAATCGTCCATGTCCGACCTCTAATATACATACATACAAAAGGTGCAACTTTAGAAGGGACTCGTAATCTTTAATGTGATTAGCAATTAAGTCGAACGCTCTTGAATTTGATGAAAGAGAACTATAGAAGTTTATTTGACCCCATGATTGACTGAAGTTGAAGCTGCCTAAAAGAAATAAGCAAAAAAAAACCGTTTTCTATTATTAATTTCACAATATTAGGTTAAAATAATAAATAGGATTAAGCATTTTTATAATGATGATTATTAATTAATCTGAATGACTTCAAACGGGTGTCATAATTTTTTGATAAAAGATAGGCTTGAAAAAGTTATTTTGAAAAAACTGAAAAATTAAATTTTTAGAATAGTTTGGTAATTTAATTTTTATTTAGTCTTATAATTTTAACATTATTATTTATTTTGGCATATTTTTATTATATTTTATATTTTTATTTAAAAAGACAAAATTTTTAGTACATTTATAATGCACTTTTTAATTTCTACTTTTGCCTATTACTAAGATTGAATCTAAATTCGATTATTTATATTATTCCTAATTCCATCAATTACAATGCTTTGTTCCAAGTGACAAATTAATCACATATATTTTCTACTATAAAATAATTAAATGCAAATAGTTTCATTTCTGAAATGGATGTGATTTCAGTTGATGAATTTTTGAAATTGCAAAATTTGGAGAAATGCGAAAAAAAGCTCAACTTTATTTCCTTTCATCTTAACAGAATTCTAGACGTTGCTTGTTTGAATAAATTAGGAAAAGTGGAAGCAATGAAAGATGAAGAGTTACTAGGTATTTTTGAGCAGCTAATGTCTAAGTGTGACGTGTCGAACGCCAGTGATGACGTCAAGTGGAAGAAGGACATGGAACCTCTAACAGGGAAAAACAACGAGGCTCTGAAAGAACTGTGTGAAGAACATGAAAAATTAAAAAAAGATTTAGAAATCTCCAAAAATCAGGTTTTTAGTCTCCTTCAAAAGTTGTCTTCTACTAGGACAGAGTCAATTAAGAATGATGAAGCTCACAAAAAGGCCCTTATTGAAGCTGAAAGTTGTTTTAAAAATGAAAATGAATTATTAAAAAAGCTAAATAATCAGCTAAAAGATAGTTTGAGCAGCAAAGAAACTGAATTAAAAGAACTAAAGGAAAAAATAGAATTAATGAAAATCACACAAGGAAAAGAAATTAAAAACATAAAAAATAATTATTATGAAAGCAAAACTGAAAGTAGCAAAAGTGAGGATAAAAAAGAAGAAAAAGATTCAAAAGAAACAAAAAATGAAAAAGAAGTTATAAAATTGTATTTTTGAAAGAAAAAAACTTAAATTTCAATTTTGTTCCAATCTTTTAAAAACATGCATCAACCACTGCAGGAGCAGTTGGCACGGGAACTGACACGACTGAGACAGCACCTCTTGGCTGTGGAAGAGAGTCACACCAGTGAACTTCTGGAAAGCACACAGGAGGTTGCCGAGTTGAAGGAACGACTGGAGGCTCTGCGGAAGCAACACGACTCGGTTCTTGCTGGCCAGGCATGCTCCAGGTGATGATGATGATGCTCCAGGTGATGATGATGATGCTCCAGGTGATGATGAGGATGCTCCAGGTGGTGATGATGATGCTCTTGATGAAGTTTTTCTAGTGGCATTCTGCAGTGAATAATTGCTTTGTGGTGCAACTTGAAGTGTTCATGATGATGATGGGGATGATGATGATTATGATGATGATGATGATGATAGTGATGATAATTATGATGATGATGATGATGATGATGATGATGATGATGATGATGATGATGATGATGATGATAGTGATGATAATTATGATGATGATGATGACGATGATGATGATGATTTTAAACGCCTCTAGAGAAGGCATGGCAGCAGAGCTTGACAGAGTGACAGAGGAGTTGAAGGAGAGGGAGGAGGAGGTGGCAGGCTTGAGGGTCAGTCTGTCCACCTGCCAGGGCACCATCGAACAGTACTCCAGCTCCATCATCAACCTCCACTCTGTTCTCGAGCAGTATGAAAGAAGTTAATGGACCCTTTTCTTTAGAGTTTATTAATGTTTGAAGTTTAAATAAAACTTTATCCGATTAATATTGATTTGTCATTATTTATAGTTTTTAAATAATAGTTTTATTATAGCTATTAGTATTAATTAATCAATTGATGAGTGGATTCTGCAAAATAAATTTTATTTTTAAAAGTATGTTTTTTCCATCCAGATCAGAGCATTCTGGAGACAGCAGAGGTGGAAAAGTGCCGAAGGGAGATGGCTGTGATGCAAGAGAAGATGCTGAAGCTGAAGAAGCAGTGTGAGGAGGAGGAGAAGGAAAACTTGCGTTTGCAGCAGGAAGTGAGCTGCATGCAGCGGCAAGACGAGGAGTTGGAGTGCATGAGGCGGGAGTTTGAGGTGATGAGGGAGAAGTTGTCCTGCAACGATCGAGACATGCAGGAGGCTGCGAGGGAGGTGAAGAGGATGAGGATGGAGGAGGCAGGAAGGGTGGACAAGGTGCTCATGAGGAATCTCTTCATCGGCTACTTGCAGGCAGGCTCTTCTCGCAAGGACGAGGTGGCCAGTGTGATCGGAAGTTTCCTGGACTTCACTGCCGACGATTACGACGCCATGACCAGCGGGAAAGGAAGGGCAATGGCGGGCCATATTGCCTTTCAGAATCAATCTTTTTCTGAGTTGTTTGTCAAGTTCCTCGAGAGTGAATCGACTCCTCTCCAGAAAAATGACCAGCAGCCTCAACATGTTCATTCACAACCGCAACATCTAAACCACATTCAGCATCAAACTCAACAACTGAATCAGCAACAGCACTCTTTCAACAAACCAACGATACCAACAACATCTTCAAAGCTGCCAATACACCTCTACCTTCAGTCCTTGCAACAAAAACAACATCATCCCACGACAACACAACAGACGCAAGACCCACACCAACGACTACAACAACACTTCGCAGACCACTACTTGCAACACACTTTCAACTTCTCACCAACTTCCACGCAAGCAACAGGCGGCAACGACAATCTGTTAACAACTCCACCAACAACCACAATCTCCACACAAACAACTCCTCTTTCACCCTCCTTAAACTCAACACTCACACTCAACGATTTCACCAAGCCACCCACAATCACCAACCACTCCTCAGACACCCCTCCAACCATACCTCAATCATTTTGACCTTCTCATGCGTCAGTTTTCTTCCTTTACTGGAGTTAGGCGCTCTTATGAATTCGGACATTTTAACTGAATCTTTTGTGCATTCAACATTGAAATCATAAGCTGAAAATGGCACTCTACGACAAATGTCTTTGTGATGCCACCATGGAAGTTTAAACGCCTCATGATTTCGATGCAAAGTATCTTGGAGTTTATTTATATCTAATTTATTGAAGTCTGAGTGCCAATTGAAGAAAGAATAAAATATGCTACAAATTCTGTTTATTAGAATAATAATAAAAAATTATTATTAACTTTATCGTTTAATGAAACTCCATGAAATTTTTTTTAATTCAGACATGTAATATATATAATATTTAATAAAACTCAATTATTAAACATCTCTTTAGTTTATCCAAATAGCCTGAATTCTGATAAATTCGTAAATCATGCGTGTTGATGCTTGCTGAGAGAAAAATGAGTTTGAGTTCTCGATAATTGACTTTTGTAGAAGTTTCATAAACTCAAAACAAGTCATTAAGTTTTTTTACTTTTTCTAGTTTTTTTCAATCTGCACTCAACGAAAAGAAGAGAAATATTAAACAATCGACTGTGTAAATATTTTCAGTGAATATTCTAAAGTAATTGCGTGGCTGAGTGTTGGCTTGATCAATTCTTGATGCTTCTGGACTCAAGTGCCGCCGATACCCCAGAAGACCTGAATGAAAATTTGCAGCCCAAGTGGCCTGGAAGCTCTTTCGGGTTATACGCCACTATAAAAACGTTCGTCATCATGATTATTATTATTATCAGTCAAGCATACTTAGCAATAAAATTAGTTTTGAACCCAAGACATTTCACGTTCAAAAAATATTGAATGCTGATCTGAGCTGTATTCTGTTAGTAAAAATAGAAAAAACAACTTTTGCGAAGAATATTCTAATAGTTTATTAGATTTTATAAAATAAATAAATAAAAATTATCAAAAGAGATTAAAACGCAGCTCCATGAGTTTAAATTGGAGTCGTCAAACCCTTAAATCCTATACTTACCATTTATTAATATATCATTATTAATATTATTATCCAATTTTTCATAACCAAGTGGTCTTGAAGCCCGACCGGGTTTACGCCACGTTAATAACACTCGTCGTTGTATTGTATTGTATTTAAATCGCCCATATTTAACCGTAAATCAAACCTCAAGTAGTTATAATTATGATGCTGAACTTTTGATTGCAAACAGAAATGTGATTTTATCTAAAAGATTGAAGTGTGCCCCTTGCTATTCACAAAGAATACATCATATTTAATGGCTGATTTTCCACTAATAGATAATTCATAGTTGCATATACAAAAAGATAACATATATGCCGATACCAAAGCAGTTCATTGTGGACAAACACACAATAAAAACTTTTGAAGTATTATTTTGAACAACGATTCTTTCAATAAATGGCCGATATTAGAATTGTTTCTTTTTTTGTGCTTCACCGCTGTTTATAAGAACCAAGCCTGCGTGGAAGGAATGGAGATTTTGAACACCTGGAAAAGTTTCAGCTGCGTTGATATTGGATAATAGTGTGTTTTCTAACGAATCGTCGGGTTAATAATCAAAGCAAAACGAGAAAATTTCTAAAGAAGCTAATCATAACTCAAAACAAATGATACACTGCGTTAGGTTGTTCTTTTTCGATCTGAAATATTGTATCGATATTGCACGTTATTCACTTATCATATATATTATCTTCGTCTTGTTGTGATTTCCAACGCAGCCTCTTTCGCACATATAAGTTCGAATAACTTCCACTGCTTAAATACTACGCTCCTAATGACAATACCTTATGACATTCTCACAGTTATGAAAGTTCAAAACACGTCAAGGCCCTTCTATGAAAAAAACGGACAAAAACTAAAGTTGTTTATTTTATATTGTTTCTACTAAAAACGTGTTGTGTATTGGATAGTGCTCTCCTGGAACGTGAGTGTTTGCTTGGTGGATTGAAAAAAATAAACCGATTCACGGGTTCAATATGAGTATGAACTTTTAGAAGATAAAGCTAACATTAATTTTATAAACCAGCCAAAGTAGCTTTATTAATATAAAATAGTTCAAGATAATACACATTCATCTTCAAAAACAATACAAACATTTTTTAGATTAGAATAAAGAAATAATATTTTTTTAAATCCCAATTGTTCCTCCACAAAGCCACCACACAAACTCTTAAACGTTAGCCCATCAAACAAAAAAGATGAGTGCTCCGAAGAGGAAGGTTTGCGAGAGGTTTGAGCCTCAGGCGTGGAGGAAGGTGCTGTGCAAGAACTGCTTCAAGACTCAAGAAGACCACAACCAGCAGAGACTTCAACAACAAGCTCAAACCTCGCAACAAGAACAGCAACAAGAAACACAACAACAAGCACAACAAGCGCTCACAGACGATCCAAACCAGAAGAACATAATCAGGAATTGTCTTTCTGCTCCTCCCCTCAAGCCCAAGCTGACCCACAGCATCAGTATGGACAACGTCATTGGTCGACTCAACAGCAAGCCTGCCCTCTCCCCCACCCCTTTCCGAAGGTCTGTTTCTCCAGCCACTGCAGTCACTACACTTTCTCCAAAAACACCCATCACGAAAGCTTTTTCCACCGAGACTGCTCCAATTACAGCGGAAAATGTTACCACGCCCAAACAAACAACAGCTTCTAAAACAGCCACGACAACAACTGTATCTAAAACAAGCATAGCTTCAAAGACGTCTTCACTTCTTGCCAAGTTTCCTAACGTTTCCAGCACCACTGCATCTACAGCAGTGGTCACAAAAGGCACAGCTACTACAACAACAACCGGCATCTCTGCGTCCAAGGACATTCCCATAAAAAACTCAACTACCTCTAAAGCCACAGCTCTTGAATTAACGGGCGATAATAAGATTGGTCAGAGCAGAGATAAAAGCAGTGCTAGAAACGAATCGAGTCATGGTGCAGGCACGCCAGATGCGTGCGTGAGTAACGTGGGTGAAGGTGAGGAAGGAAGAAAACAAAATACAAGTTCCAACCAAACAAAACAACCTCCAATAAACATCAACAACAAAAGTAACAGCAATAAGATGCATAGCAAGTTATATAAACCTCCCACTGCAGGCGATACACAAGAAATAAATGTTAGCAACAGTAAAGTAGAAGGGAGAGAGGAGGAAGGAATGGGAGGGGAGAGAGCGGATGGAGATGAGATAGCAAAAGTCGAAAACACATTTGGTAGATTGAGCGGTGGTGATGATGGTGCATATATAGAGAACGCTAATGCTAATATTAAAAATGATAGTAACAATATAAATAATAATAGCGCCAATCAGAGCAGTCTTTCCAGTAATAACAAGCATGGATGTGTGTACGATTCTAGCGGAGAAAACCTTAAAGATCGAAGTCAAAATGGCGGACCTGATAAACAAGATTCGGACTGTGTTGGAACCCCGGATTTAAAAAGAAACTTTGATCAAACAAATTTA
The DNA here is from genome assembly GCA_943735955.1 of Piscicola geometra. NCBI lineage: Eukaryota > Metazoa > Annelida > Clitellata > Hirudinida > Piscicolidae > Piscicola > Piscicola geometra. The sequence continues at coordinate 221,948 of OX030959.1, read as the reverse complement.
AGTAGCGCAAACTGTGAAAATAATTCGTTAATAAATAATCTACCTGGGTGCAATGGAAAAACCTTGAGTAACCCAAACTTCGAAAACAGCGGAAACTTAAATGCAACAAAAACAACTTTCGTTTCAGACACAACAACAAATTCTTCTTCAAGTGTTGCCAACAACAACAACAACTTTTCTCAGCAGTCTGGTCACGTAGAAGATTTCAATCGTCAAAACGATTCTAGTGAAGAATATTTCAATCAAACAAGCAACTATCCGAACTACGACCATCCAAACAACCTCAGCCAATCAAACAGCAGTTTTAACCAGCCCAACATCTACAACAACAACAACAATTTCAACGCTAACTACACTCCTAGTTGTAACAATAATCAACCTAACGCTACTGGCATCAGTCACCTTGGCAACGTCCACCCATCACCGCCTGCTCAGTTCTACTACGATGGAACTCACACCGGTTATATCGTAAGCAACAACAGCGACACTCATCATCAACCCACTAACAGTTACAACACTGGTAACTTCAACAACAACAACAACACTTACAACGTTAATCCTAATATCAACAACAACTACAACTACGACCAACCAACAAGCGGCAATGGCAACAACTATGGATTGACTCAAAAGCAACTTTCTGAAAATTACTTCAACAACAACGACGACGACAACAACGACGACAGACTTGAAAGTTTTCTGAAAAGCCAACGTCTCATCCTTGAAGATCCAAACTTCGACCTAGACAACCCTCCCTTGCATCACAACCACCTCGAAGGCATGAGTTCCTACGACTACTTGAGGTCTGACGCCATACTGGAGGGCAAAAGACTCCTGCTGGAGAGTTTGCGAGAGAGGAACGTCAATCTTGAGATGAGCAACCAGAAGCTCGAAAGGGAGAAAATGGCGTTGAACGACCTGCTGACGTGCAAGAAGAAGGACTACGAGCGCATGAAGGAACACCTCAACGCCGCCATCAACGACTTGGAAGTGCAGGTGCAACGACTGCATTCTGAGAAGACAAGACTTGTCGATAAACTGCAACTGCCCGAGAGTGAAAGGTGTTCTTTGGCGGCAGAAGAGAACAAAATAGCCGAGTTGAAACGCAAGTTGAACGAGTACGAATACCGCTTTGAAGAGCTTGAGAGTGAGAATGAAGACTTGAAGCAGGAGATCAGAGACTTGCAGTTGGAGATGGCTGAGTTGCATGACCAGTTTAGAGAGGAAGAAACGCTGGAGTTCAGGGAGCTGCAAAAGGAATTGGAAAGTGCCGCTAAAAACTGCAGGATTCTCCAGTTCAAGATGAAGAAAGCCGAGAGACACAGTGAGCAGGCTGAATCGGACAAAGTGGCATTGGAGGAGAAACTGAAACGTTTGGAAACTACTTCGCAAGGCACCGATGACCGCAGGAAAACGAGGCTTTTGGAGGATGAGATAAGACTGCTGAAGGAATCGAACACACGTCTGCATGAAGAGATGGCAAAGCTGGAAGAAAAGAGAAGGAAGGTGGCTGAAGAGCTGGACCGCAGCAAGAACACTCTCAACGACACAGACTCCAAGCGCTTGTGTCTGCAGAATGAAATCGACAACATGAAGCACCAGGTTTGTGTAAAACATTTGAGCTTGAATTGTCATTGCGGTGACTAATTGATTTAGAAGTAAGTTTTAAAATTAAAAAAAATTTCTCTAATTTTGGTTTATAAAATATTTTCAAATAAATACTTTTCCCAAATAATTTAGAATATTTGAGATAAAATGATTGAAGTTGATTTAGCATCTGACATTCGCTATCTGCCTTGTCGTTAATTGCAATACCTGAATTTCTAAATCAATTCCTCAGCTATAAATCATCATTACTTGCTCCATTGTTCCAGATAAACAAGCTCAAAGACCAGTTGAAATACGAAAGCAGAAGTGAAAGCAAGGTCTCCTTTCTGCTGTTACCTCTTATAAGCACTTTATCACTAGGAAGCGCTTTTAAATGAATAAATATAAATACCAATACATTTTTATTTCACCATTTAAATACTTTTCTAACGAAACTTCAACAGACGAGCATCAAAGGCTTGCACACGACAGATGCCTCGATCCTCAACCAGTTGACGAAGGACCTCAAGGACAGCATAGAGAGGGAGGCAGACATCAAAGAACAGCTCAAGTTCGCAGAGAAGGAATGCTCCATCATGCACAAGAAAGTCGGTCTGAGTTGTCGGGTTCTTTTCGATTTAAATAAAATGGTTTTGAAAGTTTTTCCAAGTCTAATAAAATATTTTTTAATTTCCAAGATGACAGGGTTGGAGCGTGAAAACGAAACTCTGAGCTTGCAGGTACAGAAACTGACTGCAGCGAAAACCTCGAGGTTTCTCAACAAATCCAAGTTTGAGCAGATCCAAGAAAAAGAGAGTGGCATGGATAAGGAAGGAGAACTGGCCTTGCAGGCAGAACTGGCAGAGCAAGAAGTAAGAAGTCTCAAGAAAAGTTTGGAAGAGACGCAGAAAGAAAACGAAAACCTTCTGTGTGCCATCAAGTACCTCAGAAACAAGGTGGAGCAGAGGGAAGGCTCCAGGTGTGCTACGCCTTTCGGAGAGCCGAAGGGCTTCAAGGAAGAGATGGAGAAGTTGAGTGGAGTCTCCGAAGAGGAAGTGGAACTCAAAAGATCACTGGAAGAATGCAGAAAGGAGCTGTCTGCCGTGAAAGATAAGTATGAGTTGCTCTTGGAAGAGACTGAAGCGTCGAGTGAGTGTGAGGACTGGCTAGGAAAAAGTGTGCCAATGTTTGAGTGATTGTTTCTAAGAAAATTGCACTTATAATTATTAAAATATTTTGAACGAATGAAGTTCTAAATGGCTTCAGCGTAAATTTAAATTTATTCTAATATTTTCAACTAGACCAAGCCAAGCATACAATTCAAGAAAAAGATAAAGTATGTTAAATCGTGAACATACTTTTTAATGTTAAAATTTTATTAATTCTAAACTTAAATTTAGTTTTAAAATATTTAACGAAAATCATTAAGAGCAAATATTTGTTAAAGATGAGCTAATTGATTTACTGATCAACTTACAGGGGGGCAGTGTGGAGATGGAGCAGAAGTGGAAAAGCCTGCAGAAAGATTATGAAAAAGTTAAGAATGACTGTGCCATCATCAGCAAAGAGGTGATAATGATAATTGAAAAATTTCAATTTTTAAAAATTTCTTATTTTCTTTTCTAAGTCAAAATGCACGTCAAGGTGAAGTGTAAATCTAAATCAATCAATCAATATTTCCATCCTCAGCTTACTTCAATTCTTGAACAAAATAGCGATTTGACAAAATCCCTCTCGGAGCTCGAGAAAACACTCGATGTGAGGAGGCTGATTGTTTTTCAATTCTACAATTTATATATTTTTTTATTTTGTCAGTTTTATTTATTAATGGATCTGCAATTGAAGAATGTGCCAATATCTGAATGAATTTGTTTAAAGTTCTACCGAACTCCATCCAGGAAAACGAAAAACTCAAAATGGATAAAGAGATTTTATCGAAGGAGATTGACGAACACAAGGCTAGAATAAAAAGCCTCAAAGAAGAAAAACTATTGCACGAAGAAAAACTAAGCGAGGTTGTCTCAAACCATATTGAATACTCTATTAATTTTTATTTGATAGCTTTATCATTTTATTTTGTGATGAATTTTGATAATTTTATCATTTTCTTACCTATAAAGAGCTCCAAGAGTTTGGAAAATGAAAAGAAATTGAAGAAAAAAGTGGAAGAAGTAAGGCTTGTTAACAAACTTTTTGTTACCCACAAACATTCATCAATAAGCCTAGTGAACACATAATAATGGTCATAAATAAGTTCTCTTTTGATTTCAAAGCTGGAAGGGTCCTTGAGGGAGAAGTCGATGGCGTGGGACAGAGAGAGAGGCAAGATCGAGAGAGAGGCCAATGTCGGTTGTGACATCGCCACGAAGATCAACAAGGAGGTTGCATCCTTCAATGAGTCCCTGCAGGCTGACAAGGAAAGCCTGTTGAAGGATAAAGAGAACCTGGTGAAAGAAAAGCAGAGGCTGGCAGAAGAACGCGACGCTGCTGTGAAGGAGAAAGAAGCGGTGCTGAAGGAGAAGAGTCAGTTGGAGAAGAGCACCAAGCACCAGTTGCAGCAATTGAAGGACTCCAAAGGCTTCGATGACAAGCAGGCGGCAGCTGAGAAGAGCAAGTTGGAGAAGCAGTTGAAGGAGCGAGAGGCGAGGATGAACGAGATGGGGCTTGAATGTGAGGCGCTCAGCAAACAGTGCGACAAGGAAGCTGCAGAGAAGGAGAAGTTTGAAAAGGAAAAAGAAGAACTACAGAATGAACTACAAGCTCTCAAAGAAAAGTTCGAAAAGAAATTAACTAAAGAGAAGGAAAAGAGAAGAAAATCTGAAGCCTTTCTGGAAGAATCCAAAGGTTGTATCAGCCTCATGAGCTACTTAGTAGAGCATTAGCTCAACCCAGAGTTTATAATATTCTTATTTCTTATCTAATTATAATTTCTCCAGGGGACACTGGTCTCTTGGCGAAGCTGCAAAAGGATTTGGAGGAAAAAGAAAAGTTACTTGAAAAGTTGAATAAAAAACTGAAAAAGTCTGAAGAAAAACTGGAGGCTGCCTTGGTAGGCGAATAAATACAAACACTTGCTCAATCAAACTTCAATTATTTTTCCATAAAAGTTATTAAATCCCCAAACTTTTACAATTATTAATAATTGAATATTCACTGCATTTTTAACGAAAAACTCAAACAAGAGTCCATCCACCCGACAGAAAGGAAGCTCTTCAAACATTCCAAACATGAGTGAGTCGAGTGGATCCTTGAGTAGGAGGTCTTCCCGCTCGGACACCCAAGCAGAAGCGAGAGGAGATCCTAAAGAGACTGATGTTCTGGCGAAAGAGAGTGGGAAATTCATCTCCGAGTTGAAAGTTTTGTTCGAGGAAGAAATGGAGATCTGGAAGACTGAAAGAGAAACGCTGAAGAAATACAAGGAAAATGTGAGATGAAGTGGATGGCTTTGTTGAATAACTATTTACTCTTTGTTCCATTTATTCATGCAATAAGTTAATTCAACAATATATGTCGTCACTAAAGGAAGAGTCTCAAAAGAAAAAGATTTTAAAGTTAGAAAAAGATATTGAAGAACTGAAAGACAAACTACGGAACGAATCTTCTGAAAAGCAAAAACTGCAAGTGAAAGTGAAACTCTGCGAGTTGGAGAACAAGGGCGATGCCAGTCTTGATGCTAAAAAGGTTGGTCGTTTGATTTTCTTTCAATTTACGACTTGTTTGAATCATTGGTGATCATTAAAATTGAAAGTCTTTCTCAATAGTTAGTACAATCATAATAATGTCAAATTAACTCATCCACATTTCAGCCTTTGGATGACAAAAAGGTTTCAGACTTTCGAAACAAGTTCGAGAAATTTGGAGGAGTGAGTAAGAGCTTCAAGAGGGTCAGCGTGCCATCAGCGCTCGACGTCCTTTCGTCGCCGAACAATTCCAGCAGCATCGTCAAAGATCTCCAAAAGCAGATCGAAGATCTAGAGAAAAAGACTCAGAAAGAAAGAGAAAGTTTGACCAAGAAAAACGAAAAATTAAAGCAGGAATTGGAAAAAGAATCTAATGACTTCAAAGAAAAAAATACTATGGTTGGTATTTGAATTATTGTATTGTCCTATAAATAATTACTAACATTATTAATGTTTTCAGCTTGAAGAGAAACTGAGCGAGATTTCAATTCGCCAAAAGGAACTGATTGAGAAACAGTTGCAGTTCGAACAAGCGAGGCTGGCCTGGAGCGAGTCTCAAGCAGAGAAAGTAAAGATAAACTATCAATTTTAAATTTTTTGAATATTTAAAATTTTAAAAGTCCACTTTTTTATGTTTCTATTGGTATCTATAACTTACCATTAATTCCAGAAGTCTTCAAATCAAACAGTCATTCCCTCCTATTAAAACAACGATAAAGAATTCTTCACAACTTTTCTATAAAGTAAGTTTCAAATGCTAGTTCATTCATTTTTTGACATATTTTATTAATTTCATTGTTCCGGACTAGGAGTCTATTCACATCCCTCTCCAGACTCCAGCGTCCAACGAACGTCCACACACACGAGCATCAGTGAGATGAACTTTCAAAGATTCTCCATGCTCCACCCCTCTTCATCTTTTCCACATCTCCTTCAATCCTTTCCATCTCTATGAATTTCTCGCCAAGCGTGTACAGCTCGTTTCAATAATTCCTCCAGCTCCTCACAGACAAATTAAAACCTTGTGATTTCTTCTTTAGTGTTTTTAAATGACTTTTTATTATTCTTTTTTGCCAATTTTATATATCTAAAACGGTGTAAAAGATATTTCTATGCATACATTTATAAAAAATTTAAATATTATTTATTTAAAAATCGTTTTTCTTGATCCAGTGCAAATAAAATGCATGTTGTTAGTATTGAAAGTACTTATTTGATTTAGTCGTGATTCGTGTGTCTTATGAAGTTTGAAAATGTTTCTTTATAAAGATTTTTTTATTTCAAAGCATCTTATATTTATTCAGTAGTTTATTAACTCATTAGTTATGCTAATTTTAACGCAGAAATCTGTAAAACGATGCTTCGAGAATGGTGTAGAATAAGTTGGCAAGGATGCAAGTTTCTAGAATTTTTATAATTTATTCTAAACTATTTTTGAATAGTTTTTTATAGTCTAAAAGACTTCTAAATAGGCTTGTTTTTTTAGTACTGGTGAAGTGATCAGGTGTGGATAATACTCGTGACGTTCTTGTGTTTTCGGTTACTTATTACTCCTATGGCATCCGTTTTTTTAGTATAAGTTCACGCGAAAAAATACATTTTTAGAAGAAATAAACAATCATTAAAACTTTTCGTGTCACTTAACTAAGATCTTTGATTGTTTTCAACTAAACAGACAATTGTGGTAGTCAAGAAAATGAATGAGAATATGAAAAATTGATGAAACATTGACGCACGAAGTGTTGTCACGTGACGAAGGAACGCCGTATTGCAAAAAATAAAGTCAAAGTGTGTCGAGTAATGTTTAATAGCTAGGCATACGGAGAGTAGGACAAGGAAGCATAAAGAAACAGACATCTGATGAGAGGCCTAATGAGCTCCCTGAGGAGCAACACTACAGCCATTATAAATCCATCAGAGCAGTGTTTACTGCATCAGCGCTTTCCACTTCACCACCACTGATGCGCTTTTACTCACTCATCTAAGACTTTTGAAGTTTCATGAGGTACGGTGTGTCTTCATCGTCTGTATTTTTATGCTGAGACATAGTAACCCATTTGATCCTAAAGCTTCATTGTTATATTTTTAAGTGTAAAACTTTCAAATCATGTCAAGTATTTCTATTGCTATGCTATGGTGAAAAAAAGTACCAAATCATTAATTTTTTTTTATTTTTAAAAAGCGTACATTTCTGAACTATTGAGACGATTATAAAAGAACCAGGTCATCATACAATTTATTAAAAAGAACGGGTAAATTGGTGAAAAATATAATTCCCAATTTTGAATTTGTTCAGAAACTGGTTATTCTATAAAAATAAAATTTTAAAGATTGATATACATGTATATAAACATGATTGTAGATTGAAAACGAATAAAAATAAAACATACGTGCATTAAGAACCCAGAAATATAGGATTGATTACAATTAGGAGTATAGAAAACGAGACTTCTTTGCGTTTGATTTAAAATTCTGGAAAAAAAACCTACATATTTATCTTAGAAAATAGAGATCTTTGAAAAATCGTAAATGATCTAAAACTAGTGATCTTCGCGAAGAGGTTTGAGTTATTGAAATATGTTACAATAATCTCATGAAAAACCAATTGTATAAATGGTTGCTTAAGTTATTTTAAGTTAGTTGATTGCACGACGACAACAATGAAGATCGAAAACACTATTTAGTTGTGGACCGCTTTTGAACACGGTAACCTTTCACGTATCAAATCAACGAAAATATTAAATCTGGGTCTAAGCGCGAACAGGCAGAATACCTGCTCAAGAGCAAACCACATTAAAAAAAAAAAAAATTTTTAATTATCGAAATATATCAAAAATAGAAAAGTCAAAAGATCGTTTTATAGGCTATAAAAAGTTACTGGAAAGTGTTTAAAGGATAAGGGAGCATATATAAAGTATGGTACATAATCACTATGACGTACACTTGTTACTCCGTCTGTCTTTTGACTAGGAAGATGTTACTTCAGTGAGAATAAAGTAAACTGGATAAATAACATATGAAATACCATTCGTACCTTTTTAAAAGTATATTTCTTAAATTGGTTGCGTTAAAAGGAAAAAATATTTGAGAGGTAATGAATAAGTATGATACAACACCGTGAAGGCGGAATATTAATCAAACGATTAGAACAAACCAAAGAGATAAACCATCAGAGAAATTCTGTACATTATGTTACACCCAGTGCTTTGTGACCACTTGAAGGACCCAACAAGCCTTTCATGTTTACAATGATTTGATGCATTGAAAATGGTTAAGGTTGGAAAGCTATTATTCAAGATTTAAATATAAAAATATTTTTTCAAATGCGAAATACTCTAATTTAAATTTCAAAAAGAATTTTCAACTGAAAAACCCGAATTCCTTTAAACTGAGTTGAAAAAAGAGTGTTACCAAAATATCAAAACATTGCTACTGTTTGATTTAGTCTGTTATCGAAGAAATAAAATAAATAAATCAATGAAGAGTCTAACAATGTGCGTGGACTGTCTGAGGTATTCAAGGTAGGAATAGAAAACACATTTGATCATGGGTCTAAGTAATTATGCTTAAAAGTTCTTGATGAATGCTGGAAATGCAAACTAAATGGATGTCGATGGTGGAATGATCAGATGGATGTGGTGGTTTAAGCGGGATGAGATTACTCGAAAAAAATGGAAACACCAAATGGGTACTGAATGAAACAGCAAGCATTCAAGGTTACAATTAACACAACAGGCATTCAGAGCATGAGCTTGTGCTCAAACTGGGCAACGTGCAGAAAAAACTCTTTGCCATCGCTGTACTGGCGAGAGCACAGCTGGCAAGAGAAGGGGTCTCCTGGCTTGTGGAACTGCATGTGGATGTCGTAGATGCGCTTGTCTCCGAAAACGATCTGACAGTGTCTGCAGTGGAACGTCTTGTCGTCTGTCATCTGCCGCTTACTGGCACCGTTGACCGGAGAGATTGGAGAACTTTGTCCGTTTGCAAAGTCTTTGAGGCCGTTTGTTTTTACACTTAAATTCTTTGAGTCTTCTGGTTGTTGAAGGCTCTCTTCTGAAGCTTGGAATTCTTTTAGAGGAATGTTTTTTTGGGAGTGAAAGCGATCTTCAAATTCAGTTTTTATTTCTCTTCGAATCTCGTATTTACTTCTCAAAGTCTTGTAGTCCTTGCAAATCAAAACACTTTTATTCAATAGTTCTTTTTCGACTTCATTTTCTTCTTTCAAATCTCCAACTCCTATCGAAAGCTCTGCAACATCAGTAGCGTTGTTCACTTGCAACTTGTGAGCGATACCTTTTCTCCTTGACTTTCTACCAACAACACTTATATCAGAACACAGAATCAAAGGTGGTGGTGATGAGACTTCCATTTCAACATTCTTATTTCCAGTTTCATTTTCAATTTTGCAACTGCCTGTCTCTTCAAACAGACAGTCGTCATCCAGCTGCATGTTAGTGTTTTCTGCTTCGAATGGTTCAACGTCATCTGTCTGCTCATTGATTGAAGAGGTTTTGGCTGACAAGTCAAGAGCGGCACAAGCTTTCTTCCCGTTTGACAGTCCACTTCCATTGTCGGTGCTGGAATTTTGGAGGAACTTTCTCTCCAGCTCAACCACACTGCCATTCTCTTTCTTCTCCCTCTCCACTTCCTGCTCTGTCTCATCGTTGCTGTGAAAGCTGTGATTGAGGTGGTTCGAGGGGGAAGAGCGGTTGTCTTCGCTGTCGGATTCATCGGGAGTGGCGAATCTTTCTTGCCTGACAGTAGGTGTTTTGGTGCACTGGCCGGTGAAAGCATGGTTCATGTACAACAAGGGACTCTCAAAAGACTTTTGACATTGTGGACACTTGACAGACAAGCCTTGTTGTGCGGCGTTGAATGGATGAAAGTGGGAATTAGCAGATGGAGTGAATGGGAAATTCAGGAAATTTCTAGGAATGGGTGGAGCTTTGGAGAAATTCATATTCATGAGCATGTTGCGGTGTGCAATGAGGTTCTGGTAGTACGCACTGCTCTGCACATTCGGCAGCGTACTCGAGCCACTTGTGTTGTTGTACATCTGGGAAAACTGTCCAAAACCCTTCTCTAAATTCTTCTTAACAGGGGAAAGTTCCGAGTTTTGAGTCTCTTGATTCTTAATCACTTGCTTATTGCGACGACCTTTGCGGACAAAATTCTCAAAATTGCTGCTGGGGTCGTTGATGGGCAGAGAACCATCAGGCCTGAGAACGGGAGCAGGCTCGTGGTTCCACTTGACGATGTGAACGGTGAGGGCATGCGCGTGTTTGGCGGAGAACTTGCACGTGTTGCAGCGGTAGCGGTAGACGTACGAGTGGCACTTTTCGTGACTCACCAGCATCGAGCGGGTCAAGCAGCTGTGAGATTATAATTTTTGGTTGAGAATATAACAATTCAGATTTCACTCAATATTATTTTTTATTATGAAATCAAAACAAATGAAATTAGCAATTTTTATATATTTTAGGCATCTCCACCACGGAACAACAGCGAACCTGTAGTTGCACTTGGTGCACTTATAAGACTTGTCTCCCTTGTGGCCTTTCATGTGGTAGAGGAAGTGATGACGGTGCTGAGTGGCGAATTTGCAGCCCACCACGTCGCATTTGAGCATGTTCGGAAAGTGCGTGGCACGGTGCTGGTAATTGTCGTTCTATGGAGGGTTGCAAGGTTAGTAGGGGTTTTAGATGTAATCAATTGAAATAACTTATTTAATAATTCTCGCATGTGAATTTAATTTCTAGTTTTTTTATTATATTAAATTTTATTTAAATGTATTTTTGCTCAGTCTAGGAAGATGTATCTAAAGAGAAGATTTTATTAGATAACCCATGCAAATAAGTGATTAGTTCTGGGTTGTTAATATGTCTTTTTATCTGCTTATTAAGTTTCACAAACTCAACAAGAATTGTGCATATGAATATTCATTTTATACATATGTTTTTATGTAAACTAATTTTGTAAACAATTTTTCCCATTTTTCAGTTTTATATATTTTTTTTATAATTTGAAAAAAGTTGAAAAGATGTTTTAAATAAAAAATATATCAAATTTAATAATTTATTTTCATTTGATTTCATATTTGATTATTTGTGTGGTCTTTCTCGGTTTTACCCTTTTTTAAGTTATCCGTACTTGCCATTTATTGCCGTTCATAAACACAACTAATGTTGGAAACAAACCTTGTCGTAAGTGACATATCCACATATCTTGCACACTCGGGCCTTCGTTAACTTTTTGTTTCCACTTTGCTCGTTCGTATAAGATGCCTTCTCAACAGGCCTCACCATCGTGTCTTCATTAGAAACTCTTGTATTGTCGTAAGAAGTTTCTTGTTTAACGTTATTGAGGTCTCCAGAAGCTTCAGGAAATATGCTTATTAGGGGAGGGAGTTCAGAAGCAGACTTGGAAGAATTTCCATCAGAAGCGCAGAGATCCTTGATTTTAGTTGGCGTGTTGTGGCTGTTGCTTCCAAAGGATGTCTCATCGCAAGACTTCCTCTCGCTGTCACTCACTTTTTGAACGTCCGCAGCAGACCTGCTGTCGCTTGTTTCAAGAGATTTCTCGTTCGTCGCTTCAAAGCTTTTTCCATCGTTACTGCCTTCTTCAGTCAAGCTATAGCGAAAGCTTTCTGAGTTTTTCTTCGCTGCGTCGATGGATTCGCCTAAATGAACAGCATCCTCTCCGTTGTCGCACTGGTTTTCATGGGAATGTTTCAGATGCCTCTTGAGTCTGCCCTCGCTCTTGGACTTGTAGTTGCACATGCTGCACGAGAACTTGAAGTGCTTGCGCGAGTGTTGTTCAAACTCTTCTTTTGATGAGCCTTTTGTGGTTGTGTTATGACGAATGTAGGAACGGTAGAAATGTAAAGGCCAAAAAAATCAAAGTTACCTAAAAAAAGTGTTAAGATAAACATCCTGTTAATCCACAGATGATATATAAACAAAAAAAACTTGTCAATTCGACTTACTGATGAAAGAGCAGTTTCTGCACGGAAAGAGTTTAGCTCCTTCGTCTGGTGAGAGGCGCTCTTCGGTTTGTTTGAACGATTCATTTTTGAAGCCAGGTGGCTTGGGGATGTTGGAAGAGAAATTAAACTTTTTATCATTGTAAAAAGTTTCACTGCTTTTTTGAAAAGACATCGGGTTGACATGGGAAGCCAGAGGGTTGTATGCGAGTGGTGGGAGAGATTCTTCAGACCAGAGAGAACGCTTCAAGTGTAGTTTTTGGTAATGGAAAAGTTTTTGTTGTTGAGAAAGATATAGTTTTTGTTGCTGGGAGGTGTGGTAGTCGTTGTGCTGCTGGTCGAAAGCGTTGTTAGGGTCGAAGGCCTGGTAGTCAGGCAGTCCAGATGGTCCAAACCTCTGCATCATCTTCTTGAGGGAGTCGAAACCTGCTTCTTTGCTGCCTGGCTCTTGCTTCACCAAGACCTCTTTGTAGGCATACGATTCCGAGTGTTGGTTGTCATGGTGCTGTTCAGGCGAGGACTCTTTCTTGATGGTGGTCACGAGGGATTTGCTGAAGGGGTTGTCGTACAAGTCATGGTTCTGATCCATTTGACGAGGGTGGTGGTGGTGGTGGAAAGGCAAGTTAACGAGTGGAAACTTTGGGAGAGAAGGAGCAAGAAAGCTGGACGACCACGGGAAACCTGCTTCCTCCCTGCGAGAAGTCGCTTGTAAGTGATGTTGGCTGCTCAACGGAGAATCCTTTGTCAACATTCTAAAACTGGAAAAAAAGTGTTCGATCGTTTTCAGATAGTACTTTGTTTGAGTAATTATAAAAGAAATATATGATAGATTATACAACAAGATATTTCTAAAGGCTATTGTCTGAATGCATCGATTTTAATATATGGGATTGTTTGAAGTCGTCGTTCCGAATTTAGTTCTTATTGCAAGCGACAACATTCAGAAAGTCTTGAATGCCCCATCGAAAAGATTGTCATCACAATACCTTTTCGTGCCGCTGTGTGCCGAAAGAAACTCAACCCTACGCACTTACTCACACTTTGGCAAACACACAAACAAACAAAGGCACCCACAAACACATACACACAAATGGACATGCTCTAGCACAGACATTAATGTAAACACCAGATACTGTGTACTTCCATTTTAAAGAATTAAAAACGAATTACGCAAGAATCATTGCAGCCACACTTAGAGAGACACAGAATTATCCAAAAGGATGAATACAAGATGATGCACACAAAGAAACACTTTTAGACATCTTTGAAAAATAAGCAAGGTATCTTGAGTTATTTTAGAATTTTTTTACATCTTAAAAAGTATTATTGTTCAACATTCATGATAAAAAAAAATTAATTTTAAAATCTGAATATAACAGAAATTATTTCAATAATTAATATAAAAAAGGCAAAGAAAAGATTAAAAGATTCGGAAAGAAAGGGCGGCTTGAAGATGATTGATTTACTTGGCTAGTAGTAATGATTAAAGTGCTTTATTATTAACAGGTCGTTGTGATGGGGAACAGAACTCAGAGCTGACCAAGATGAAAACAATAGAACCCTGTGTACTGGTGGTGCTGATGCCGGTGGTAGCTTTGATTGCGAGGGTGATGTGATTGTGATGGTGGTTAAGAGTGATGGTTTCTACATATCTTGAAAGGTAAATAAAACTCAAATGAATGTTTTATAATTAACAATTGGACTCAAGTTAACTCTTCAATCGACACAAAGTTCATGTGAATAAAGTGCCATCAGTGGTTGCGGCCAGGCTTGATTTTTGAGATAAAGTGACTTAATAAGCAGGCCAGAATGCATATCCGTTCAAAATAATGTATAATGAAAATGAACCGAGGTGAAGAGTGGATGGATGGATGAAAGAATGAATGAAATATAAAAGATTAAGTGATTTTTTGATTTTGAGAGGTTGAATGAAGTGTATATAGATAGGTACCGATATGATATAGATCTTATATCGTTTTATGAATGCCTGCATGTTTTGAGTGAGAAACAAAAAGGAATGTAGCGAGATTAACACAAACACACGAGTCTTTGTTATTCGATGGGTGTTTCAGGAGAAGGATAATTAAGCCGAGAAAAAGGTATAATGGGAAATGATTTGCAAGAGGTTGGATGGAAATGGATAAGTTTATGGATGATTAGTAGACGGATGTATGCCAAGATTCAAGATGAAGACGGTTCAGTGCTATTGTGCCAGAGAATGTAGTTTCAGCGCAGACTGCAGGGGCGCTAGCGGTTCACTTTTTCAATTATGAGAGCACTTTTGTAGCATGATAAGCATCTAAAATGGCGGTTCATACTCGATGAAAGTGCAATCTGAAATGCAATTAAGTTCTCTTAATAAGGCAGACGAAGGCTTGATAAGCAGAGCATCAGTATTCCTTATTAGACTGCCCACCAGATAAGAAGTTCATCTAATGGAAAGTTAATGCAAAACTTGCCGTAGCTTAATGAATATGTTTTTGAACTAGTTATTTTTTTGTGTGAATATGTGAACATTTATTGGGTCAGTGTTGAAGGGTGTTGAGACAGATGTTTCAATGGGGATTGAGGCATTTCGTCTGATCTTTAACAAATTATGAAAAATGATGACGTTCATTGATTTGATCGATTCTGACAACCTAAATGACAAGAGTATTTGCAAAACGTCTTCGTGAAAGCTGTTAGAGCCAAGTCAATAGACGAGCTAATCGACAATGCTTCAAGTTTTTCCTAGCTAGACGCTGATGATTTGATTTTTTTTGTTTTCATCCTACTTTTGAATTCCTAACCCAGATTTATCGCTCAAAACGTCTATACAACGTCATTAAAGTTGTAAGATTCCCTAGAAAGATAATTAAATAAATATAAATAATTACAATATACCCATTGTACTGCATGTTGAGAAATCCATAGATAAAAATTTAAAACTCTTTCACAATGTGTTAGCTCATGTTTCAGTCAATAAATATGCCACTCAAAATTACGTAACTTGTGGCTCAAAAAAGAATAATCAATTAGTCAGACTAACTTTAGCGGATCACCGTGCAAGTATGACATTGATCATCACTATTTGTGTCTCAATTACCCTAGCCACCACTTGATTTTGATAACGTATTTTCATGGTGCTTAGAAATATTTCTATAAGACAAGATCAAAAGAAATCATGGGAATTTCCCTGACTCCTTTTAATTAAAGAGTGCCCCTTTCTTCAACAACCATTAAATAATTACCAGCAACTTTGATACTAATATTAAGTAAACACTTTAGTATCGAGTTCAAGTAGCTTTGCGTGCAAATTTAAGCTCCCATGAACCACTGCAAATCCCTGAAACAAAATTTTTAAACCTTGTTAGAGTCTCCAACTGACTTTTAATCCGTAAAAAATATGAAAATATTTCAAACTTTCTTAAATATTTTTAAAATCTTTGACGCTTTCAAGCATATCGGACTCGCAACGAAGACGCAGACAAAAATGGAACCCAACAAAATGAAACTGCGTTTTTTAGCTGAATCTGTTTTATATACTACTGAGAAAATAATAGTCGGGTGACGTCACAAATACCAACCAATCAGAACCCACCAAAACATCACGTGCATGTTTTTTTCAATTCTATTGGCTGTTTTTTGCGATTTCACAAATTTGCATGTGCACGCATCAGTTTTTATAGTGGCATAGGCTCTTTCATACCCATACTTGCACACGCAATAGCCTCACGTTCATACAGACAATCAAACACATGCCTATCGTCATATATACAGGCTTATAGGGTGTCATATATGTGCAGTAGACTTTTTGCAAGAGTGCCAATTGTTCCCGTCAAGTTGGCTTGAGTTTTTATAGACTTTTTTAAGATATAAAAAATGCCCTTAATTTAAATTGAATTAAGATTTTGTTCTTAATTTTGTTTATGCATATGTTTTATGTTTTTCAAGCGATATATCGTTTTTTATTGAATGATCTAACATTGAAGGATGATTCTACTTGAAGCTTATGTGTCAGTCATGCGTTATTTTTGAATGCTGAGCAAACTTTGCATCGTAGATAATGTGCTTTAAGAATATCGGTGTAAAACTTAATAAAAACAAAACACTATAAAAAATGTAAACCAAACAACCATAAACACACAAAAGACGAAACAATGACAGAACCACACAAATACATGCAGACAAAAAAAAAAAAAAACACACACACACACACACACACACACACACACACACACACACACACACACACACACACACACACACACACACACACACACACACACACACACACACACACACACACACACACACACACACACACACACACACACACACACACACACACACACACACACACACACACACACACACACACACACACACACACACACACACACACACACACACACACACACACACACACACACACACACACACACACTCACACACACACACACACACACACACACATACACACATACACACACACAAACACACACACATAAACACACACACACAGACACACACATAAACACAAACACACACACACACACACAACAAAGGCACACACACAACTGGCCACAGAAGGCATGAGTGGCGAGCCCTGACTCCTGCTCCATCAATCACACACCCGAGCCTTGAACTCTTGTCGCCTAGCAACAGAGGTTATCTGCTCGCTAGACTGACCGATTTATGAGTATTGCTTAAACAATAACGCTTGCTTTAATTTTGAATGTCTTTGCAAACACAGCCATCAGTGCTTGCTGCTGGGCTTTTTGTCATCGCTATATTCATTTTTTATTATTAACAATGGCTCTTTGATTTGCTTATGAGACCGCTTTTGTTGTTTGAGATACAACAACATGCTATCAAACTCTAAAATATTAAGAAGTGTTCAATCATGAATATAATAACTTGACAACAAGATTGAAGTATGTGAGACAGCATCATCAAAGTGAAATCACATCGCGGCCATAAGCTAGTTTCTGCAGCTGTGCCGAATGTCATTGCTTATCGACTGACACTTCATCTCTCCGCACTGCCCGTATGCCGTCTTGACATCCAAGCCTTCTTTAGAGAACATTTGTCGTTTAAATCATCATTTTGTAAAAAAAAATTTTTTTATTACTCTACAGTAAAAAATTGTATTTACTTGCATTAGTATATTTTTGGTTGCAGATTTAAACTTCTATAACCTGATCCTACACGGAGGCAACACTTTTTTACTATTTATTTTGATTGAGTTTTGTTTTAGTGCAACTTGTTCTGTTATTATCTTGCCTTACAAACACCACTACTTCAACTTAAATCATAACTACATTCTATAAAAAACTAAAACCACAACTACCCCTCTTGATTGCGCCAAAACTTTCACTACAACTGCCACTGCAACTACCACTACAACTGCCACTACAACTACCACTGCAACTACCTCTAAAACTACTACTACAACTATCACTGCAACTACCACTACAACTATCACTGCAACTACCACTACAACTACCACTACAAGCAACGCCACATCTACCACTGCAACTACCACTACAACTACCACTGCAACTACCACTACAACTACCACTGCAACTACCACTCAAACTACCACTACAACTACCACTACAACTACCACTGCAACTACCACTACAACTACCACTGCAACTACCACTACAACTACCACTACAACTACCACTACAACTACCACTACAACTACCACTGCAACTACCACTTAAACTACCACTACAACTACCACTGCAACTACCACTTAAACTACCACTACAACTACCACTACAACCACCACTACGACTACCACTCCAAAAAGCTAACGGTCCCCAAACGTGCAAACTCTCTCAGGCGTGAAACATGACTAATGATCAACAGTTGACCAGCACCAACCAACCGGAGCATTTTATTATTTTTATTCTTTATTACTTATTAACTTATATATATATATATAATATTTGTTAAAAATTTAGTTGAACCTTTAACTTTCAAGTTTTTCACATTTTCAGAGTTGGACTTTCGTTCGAGTTTTTCTTTCAATGACTGTCTTCGATTGCAATGTCATTTTGTGTTAATTATTTAGTTTGAAACAAAAAATTAGCAAAGGTTGAATATAATATTAACAAAACCACACTCTTCTTTCTATTTAATTTATAAAATTATTTAAGAATGTTTGGGTTCTGTTTAGGTTCTAAATTTTGTTCAAAGTTCCATTCAAGCTCAAAAATTATTCGAGTCGCATCTCCAGTGAATAGGCGTGGTAAGTTTTAAGCGCATCATCCATGATCTAACTAAACTCCACTAAAATCAATCGTCAAAAGAAGTCAAAATGAATTCAAAAGAAGTCATCTTCAAAGAGATTTAAAAGTAATCAATAATATTTATCTAACAAAGGATATTATCAGCCACAGGAACAACAAAGAGATGAATACAAACAACAACAACGACGGCGACGACGACAACTACAGACAAATGATTAATCGTCTGCTTTAAAAAGGCTAACACCGTTGTCAAGGTAACCAACTGGCCATTTATGCACACAAGCACACGCACACAAACGAATACACAACTTCACTTACGTATGTGACGAAGCATTTTGAATAGGTATGAAGGTGAAAATAAAAATTTATTTTTTATTAACTAATTTAAATAAATAAAACAAAAAAGAAATTAATTAATAGAAACAAAATGTAGGATGAAGAATAGTCTCATGGGGGGATGTGCGGCCGATGCTTTTGAGTTGCTGATGCTGCTTTGGTGGTGAGTGGCAAGCGATGTTACCTAGCTGCAGGTAGGCAGTGTTTGTCCAAGTCAATGTGGGTATCCGTAAATTTTTGTCTGCCTCATTATGCTATTTTAGGAAAAATGTAGCTTCACAAGCTATTTTTTCAAATGTTGTTCGATGATTACTTTGAAACGAAGCCAAATTGATGGCAATATTCCTGCAAAAGTGAATCGCTTATCTCATAAAGCTTATCACTGTGCAACAATGAGCATTATGAACTTAACGTCCTGTGGCCACAACTACATTCGATGCATCTGTTCTTATGGGCGATGACGACGGTGGTTTGGTGGCAGTGGTGGTGGTGGTGGCTGTGAAGTGGAGGTAGTGTGGTAGTGGAAGAAAGGATATTGTAGTTGTGAGATTAGGTATACTTGTGTTTTGTTATGCTGGTGGGGAGATTCTAACTAGGCGTTTAAGAGAATAGTGATAAATTTAGAGAAAATTTATAAAAAATAAATCGAATATGATAGTAACAATAAATAAGGTAAACAGGATGACTTGTCAATGACGATAACGAGATAACGACGACTATGAAAAAAATGAAAAACGATGAAAAAAAAACACGAAAATGAAAAAAAACTAAAAAATTGTGGTGCTCATGATGATGGTGGTGTGTGGATGTTTGAATTGAAACAATTAAAGGCATCATTCATTGGACGACAAAAGCAAGAGAGCAGATGATGCATGACCCGAGTCCAATGTAAGAAGTTATTTGATTCCACGTTCGAAATGTTAAAAATAGTTTTAAATGATATATTTTAATTATAGTTTCAACTTTTATTTAAACCAAAAAACTTCAAATATTTTACGGAACAATTTTTTTAGTTTCCCTCGTGACTTAAGTGCTCATCACTGGATACAAACACGACACGCCCAATCACCCTCGTACATTGTTTAAAAGTTGAATTCAATATTCAAAGGTAGAACAAAATTATTGACAAGACGTCTGCCAGCGCCATTCAGAGTCGTCTGCGACGGCATTGTTCGACTGACTGCAGGAAGCAAAGCTCTAAAAATCAACGCTAAGTCTAATTTTTTTATATTAAAAAATTGAAAATTAAAGTGGTGTAAATAATAAATGAAGCACACAAAAGACAGGAGCATTGTCCAGATGTACGCATTGTTAGCGATAGGGCTTTACAAGCGTATTAATAAATTTAAAAAGCTCTTTAGTAGAAGTTATGTCGAATTTAGTGTTTTCATAAAAGGCACACAGAGGTGCAGTAAATTCGGAATGAAACGAACTAATAATAAGGACAAAAGCATCAAGAAGAGTGCATAAGGCCACAACAAATGAGCACCAGGAGAAGAACCTGCAACATAAGGCCTTATCGATGCTTCGGGAACAGTGAGTAAACGAGATTTGATTGCAAATTAATATTCTCTATTTATTGGAAAAATCTCCATAAATACTCATGTTTTTATTCTTTAAACATACGTATAGAAATAAAGGAAGACTTGCAGAAACATAGATTTAAGATTCGCGCTGGTATAAGCGTGTATGAGAATGTATTGTGTGTAGTTCTATGGCATTTGTATGGGCAGAACGACGATGGAGTATAGGAATGTATGGAGATGTATGAGTATGCATGCGTACGTATGTATGTGAATGGAAAGCATGGCCGAGGAGGTTAGCATCGTGAGATGGACTTAAAAAGGTTGCCTAGTGCAAACTTTACGATCGTGTGGCTGTTGTTATGTCCCATCTTTTTATTCTTATGCCTTCCATTTTTATATTTTAAGTTTTTTACATTTAGTTTGAGCACTTTAGTAAGAAAAATGTCTCTAAAATGGTGGTTGCATTTTGTTTGCCAGCCCTTCTCTCTGGTTAATGAAAAGCTTTTCCGTTGTTTCAGTCCATGTTTTTAATAGGATACTCACTCCAAATCCCACTAATCCTCCTTCACTGGAAGCCATTCTTAAAACTTTTCGTGATAAAAATTGCAATCCGGTTTCTTTCAACTAAGGTTTCCTTGGTTTCCATCAAACCCGTTTTCTTGCATGATTTAATCTTCCTCATTGAGCTCGGAGTGTTTTGGATACCTTCCATCCATCAACCAATCCACTAACTCATCAACCCTCGAACTCTTCCAACAAACTCACCATCCTCGCACGGGATCGATAGGCGCTTCAATTATGCAGGAACTCGTTCAAAGCTTTTTGTAACAGGCATTGTTATCTTTAATTTTGTTCTACTCCCCATTCTCCATTCAAACGTTTTTAATCTTTTGTTCGGCAAATTACTCGCTTCAATACCTTATGTATTATTCACACATTTATGAGTTGAAAAAATATTCATTTAAAAAAATATTTATTTGGGATAAACATAATATTAAATATTTTAAAACTAATATTATCCCAAAAATTAGTATAAGTTATATACACAATATATAAATTCATATTGTGTGCATTCCAGCCTTACTTAGTGGTGGTCAATGTGCGCTCTTAAAAGGCTGCGAACGCCATTTTGCTCCGGTGCAAGTTTAATGTCTGAAAAATTTAAATAACCCGTGAATGCGCGCCTTTTTGGCGTGGTGGTGGTCTGCTGGCAGGTGGAAAATGGCCAGCTGTATAAAATAGCTGTGGTTAGAATAATTTTGAAATGTTTTTTAATGTAAGTAAAATAAAAAAATAATTGAAAATAAAAAGTGGGATTAATATAAATATTCTAAAATGAAAAAATTCCGAAATAGTGAAAATACGGGAACAAAAGAAGGGTAAATGAAACAAATAAAAAGTATGGGTCTAGGTAGTGAAACGCGGGATGAAAATGTGGAATGGGAGGTGGATCGATGGTGTTGAGGAGAACCTGAAGGAGTCTGAGGGGGTTCGATTGATTTGAGAGCGTGAGTGTTAATCAAAAAAGTATAATTTTGCAACTTTTCGCTTGTTTAATTGAAAGTTAAATTATTATATTTTAAAAGATCAAATTTTTAATCAAGTTGCTGGATGAAGTATTAGAAATTCATCGCTTAAAATTAAAAATGGCTGTTCGAAAAAGTCGGGTGCGTGTGTGATAGGGTGTTTTAGGAAGGATAAAAGACTGTGGAGCGGCTGGAATAATGGCGAGAGTGTGTGAGAAAGGTTTATAAAAGGAGGTTGGTTTGGAAGGTCGTAAAAGAAAAATTAATGCTGCAAGAATGGATGGGTGATGAAGTGGAAAGCGTGTTGTATGGAGTTGTGAAGTGTGGTTGAGTTTACAATGGGTTATTGGGGAGGTTAAAGACTCATGGATAAAATATAAAAAGTAGCGAAGAAAAATGGTTTGCCACGTGGATGGATGAATAAACAGATGGCGGGGGAAAAATGGATGGATGGATGGATGGATGGATGGATGGATGGATGGATGGATGGATGGATGGATGGATGGATGGATGGATGGATGGATGGATGGATGGATGGATGAATGGATGGATGGATAGATGGATGGATAGATGGATGGATGGATGGATGGATGGATGGATGGATGGATGGATGGATGGATGGATGGATGGATGGATGGATGGATGGATGGATGGATGGATGGATGGATGGATGGATGGATGAATGGATGGATGGATGGATGGATGGATGGATGGATGGATGGATGGATGGATGGATGGATGGATGGATGGATGGATGGATGGATGGATGGATGGATGGATGGATGGATGGATGGATGGATGGATGGATGGATGGATGGATGGATGGATGGATGGATGGATGGATGGATGAATGGATGGATGGATGGATGGATGGATGGATGGATGGATGGATGGATGGATGGATGGATGGATGGATGGATAGATGGATGGATGGATGGATGGATGAGGTAATAATTTAAAAAAGCTCTAAAGAGAAGGAAGAATAAATTGGAGAAATAAACATTGAACCGGCACTGGGCGAATCTCATATGAGCTTTTTCTCTCCATCACTTTCTTTTTCTCTCCATCACCTTCTCTCTTTTATCTCTTAGGCGGGGTGCACGAGAGAACGTTTTTAATGGCCGTTCAAAATATTCCAGTCTTAAATTGGATTTTTGCCAATTTATTTCCAAGCCCATAAAAAGAAATTGAAAAATTTATCGTCCATACATCTGTATTAGAAGAGGCATTCCAGTGTTTTTTATTCGTTTCGTTTGCTTTTTCTTCTTATTTTGCGGCTTCTCATTCCACTTTTTAAACCCTAATTTAAAATGTTATTACTGCGACTTATAAATAATTATTCATTCATTACGTCGCTTCCTTTTAAGACTCTTTTGATTCTTTGCCATAATCATTGAGCCTTCTTATCCGAATGTGAGGCGCTATATAAAGTTTGAATTGACTTTTACAAAGTGTTCTTTTTATCCTTAAATAACCTTAATATCTTATCAATAATTTTCAAAAAATGTACTTCTACAGACAAACAACGATAAAAAAGCAAACACACAGACACATAGCAACACCATGAATAAGACACACAAAAAGGCCTTGAAAGCTTCAGGCGAGCACGTGAACAACAGTCACAAGCTCTCAAAAAGGTTTAATGAAAGGCACACGCGGGGAGGGAGAAAGAGACGAATAAAGTTTTTATAACTTTATATAAGCCCTCGACCACTGCGCTGCCTGTATGCAGTGATTCGACTGGGTATGTGGGTATATATACTTTAAGTATAAGACGCTAATACCAGTTTGATACAATATATACTGGCAATGGCGGTGTGAGAAAAGGTATATAATGTAAGGATGTTCGTTGCGAAGAAAGGGGGAGATACCGCATTGGAAGTATGATATCTTATAAAGGCAATCATCCCTCTTAAAACTCTATAATGATCTTATTTACGCCTTTGATAACAAAAAATTTCCTGTACTTGTTTGTTTAGATTATTCGGCCGCTTTTGACACTGTAGACCACTCTTTATTACTACTATTACTAAAAAATAAGTTCAATATTAAGGATTCTTCGTTTTTATGGATTAAGTCATATTTATCTAATAGATCTGTTTATGTTTCTTTAAATCACTGTACCTCTACCCCATCTACTTACTCATATGGTGTTCCTCAAGGTTCTATTCTTGGTCCTTTGTTCTTTATTCTATACGTCTCTGAATTATCTTCTATCATTTCCTCTCATTCTCTCAACTCCCTATCCTATGCTGACGATTCGCAGTTATATGTCAGCTTCGATACATCATCATATAATACTGTTATGTCGTCTATATCTTCATGTCTATTATCTATTGAAAACTGGTCTAGCTCAATGTCTTTAAAATTAAATCCACTAAAGTTTGAACTTATATTTTTTGATAAAAATGGTAAACTAATTAATGGCCCATGTAATTTCGCCACTCATACTATTGTTCCATCTAATCATATTCGTAGCTTAGGATTTATTTTCGATTCAAAATTAACCTTATCAAACCAAATTCTATCAGTCACTAAATCTTGCTATTTTCATCTCAGACGTATCAGACAATTATTACCTTACTTAGATGACCCTTCTTTAAAGATGTTAGTCTCTGCACTTGTTTTATCTCGAATTGACTATTGTAACTCACTCTATTATAATTTACCTGAAACTACTTTAAAACCATTAAATAAAGTATTTAATTATGCTGCTAGAGTCGTTAGCCGTACTCCTATTTATCACCACATTACACCCTCTCTCATCTTATTACATTGGCTCCCCATCAAATTTAGGATTATATTTAAAATCTGTGTTTTTATGTTTAAATTAAAAAACTCCCCAGTATCCCCAATATACCTCAAATCATTAATAACTCACCCTCATAGAAGTCATTTAAGATCATCCACTCAAAATCATTATTTCATCCCTTCCATTAATAACTCTTTTGCTAAACGTTCTTTCCATTATGCAGGTCCATATATTTGGAACTCATTACCTCCTTATTTAACTACGTCTAAATCATTATTTACTTTTCGTAAGGATCTGAAGACATATCTGTTCGACAAATTTATTTACGAGCGCTCTTGAATTTGAAGAAAGAGCGCTATAGAAATCTATTTGATTGATTGATTGATTGATTGGAGGCAGTTCGTTTATGAAGGAATGAAGCATAAAAAATTTCTATTAACTATAAAAAAGATGCAAGCACAGGCCACTATGAAGATGATTTATTTATAATACTTTTATGCTCCATATAAATTTAATACTCAAGAATCATGGAAAGCTTTTGAATTTTATGCGCCCGCTTCCATCTAATTAAGTGCTTTTTATTTTTTTCTTGTCATTTCAAAAGCGATATTTCAAAAGTTTTTATCGGTCGACTTTTGTGTTTTGACGATCAAATCAATTTTGATATTCAGAAAAATTTAATACTTCTAATTTTTCCATTTTGTAGTGAATTCGAAATTTTTTTTATAGTCTTATTAATACTTTACGGTAATTTTAGTATGTCATTTTATTATTTTTATTGAAATAAAAGGCAGCCATATATTATTAATATTTAGTTCTTTAATATTTATTTATTGCCTTTTTGCTGGCTCGATGAAATCACGATTCTTTCATATTTGCGTAACAACTGAGAAAAAAGAATGCAAAAATAGTGAAATATAAAATAAAAATTCAATTTTTAAAAATGATGAGACAAATTCATACCTTAGTGAAAAGAGCAGTGACAAGATTTTTACTCAGACATTTCATTTATTATACTTCAAGCAATTGAACCAGATAAAATATAAGGCATAGAGAAACGAAGAACCTGCGTAATTCCATTGTACAAACCAATCAAGTTAGACGGCAATTATGAAAGCACTCGAAAGAATGTAGTAAGGCTAAAAAGGCATAGAAAAGATGGAATGCATAGGACGCCGACTTGCAGGCATGAATGTGAAGTAATGAGGTACTAAAAGTTCCGAGCTAAATTACCGAATCTCCCATTAAAACATAAACCTACCCCGTTTTTATGCACCCATCTATTTATCTATTTAATTATACATTCTTGCTTCCAGCCATCCCAGTTTTATTTCATTCCTATTTTTCTGAATTACGTTTTAGTCACTTTAACATTCTATTTAAAATTCGTATTTATAAAATTTGAATTTTAAAAAATCATTTCTATAAGCAAGTTATTAATACGCTGTCAGACCTACAACCACCACAGCACCACATCCATCTAGTCATCAGTCATCCAAATATTCACTATGCCCAGTCGCATGAAGGAGAATTTAGAACGAACGATAAAATAATATAATTTTATCTTGAAGTTTAATATTTTCTATTAAAAACTGTTTCCACAAAAATGCAAATTATTCGAAGAACCGTTAAATTTATTGATTCTTTTATATAAAACAACTTATTTTCAATTTAATTTAAAACCTAAATTTTTAAACTAACCATTAAATATTTTAAATATTTAAAAACTTTTTACAATCAGAGAATTTGAGATTATTAATAGCGTTAGGAATGCACCGCAGCACCGCCACACGAGCACTGGACAGCCATTAAACTTGCACTGGCCGGCTTTTAAAAAGCGCTGTTTGTAGTGCCGTTGCTCCGAGAAAAGTTGAAAGCATATTCATATTCAGATGTATTTTTTTTGCTTTTTTTATAATAAGATAATGGGAAGAAAACTCGTTACTCAGTACGAAAAGATTAGTAGCTTTTTGATAAGCTGTGATTAGACTGTTTTTTTTTGTGAGAGCCATCAATGAATATGCTATGTTGAGACAGTGCTTAATTGTTTCAAGAAAATATATTTTTTTAATAAAATAGTTTTATAAAATATATATTAAATAAAAATATTTTTTAAAATATTGAATTGTATTAAGTAAAGAAAGATGAAATGAACGTAGGGAGAGGATGGAGAGGACTTACTCATTCTGGTCAACGCGGGTAGGAGATAAAACGCAAAAATTATAAATAAGTGCCTTCTAAAATCTGCACTGGCGTATATGCGTGCAGTAATAACAAGCAGCGCAAAAGGAAGAGGGAATAAGAAGAGGATATCGTAAAAGGTTGATAGTACGTGGTGCCACGAATAATGACATGTCGCGAGTGATAAACCGCTATTTTGGAAATTAAAAAGTATTCCACGGCAAACTAGAGTGCTGAAGTGATTGATTTGAATTTTAAAGTTTCAGTAAAAGTATTTTTTAAAGGAAAAAACGCCAATAAAGGGGTTTAAGCCTGTGCTTGAAACGCTTTTTAGTGCTTTCGGCCTAAGAACCTGTAACGATTTGATGTCAGTGCGTGTCTTGTAGCATGTTTGTGTGGATGTCTCTATAAATATTCAAATATTTATGTGTATGTTCATTCATCGATGCATCTCATATGGGTCTTTCTAATGATTCTGGTGCTTTGATGTGACAGCTATTACTGCGAGAGGCTTTGAGTGAACATTCAAATCGGAAGATCCTAGGAACCTTTTCTGAGAACTATTCAGTGCAAAAATGTGACAAAGTTGAACCTGGAGCAATTTCTTGTGAGAAAACTATGTTAACGTTGTACCACGGATGATATACACAGCTTTGGTTCAAGATACACCAAGATTTCAGACGAATAAAATAGGCCCTTTATTAGTGCATGTTCAAAAAAATGGACGAAATTTTAATTGAAATATTCAACTTTTCAAACGTTTGTAGCTTAAGCACTGAAGAGGGAAGTCTTTAATGGAATTCATTGAGAAATTTGAATATGATCGTTCAGTGGTCTCTTTGAAGGCGGTGCATGAGAGGGTAACAAGTCGTGAGTCATGACGACTTTCGAGTGAATATTGCGAGAGCACCAATTGTTTTATAATCGAATGCAGATTCAAGATTAGCAAGGTCCTTGAGAGAAATGAGATGGCAATGCTAATAAAAATTGATAATGATGTGGTGACGATGACGATGGGAATAATGAAGAAAAAAACTTTTAAAAAAATTAAATAAAATAAACTAATTTTATTAAAAAAGAAAAAAATCTCTAATAATTATATAACTGAAAAAGATACATGAAAAAATAACAAAATAGTTAGTAAAAAATCATAAGTTTCTAACTGATAACTCGATCATGAAAACTTTGCTGGCGCTAATCCAAAACATCAAAACTACACGACTGTGCCACCAGCCTTAAAGTCAAAGAATTAACAGTTTGTTATGAGGGTGAAGGCTTTTCAGGTTAGAATTCTCGTGCAAATGGGTTAATTGCTGGGATTCACACGATTAAAAATGCCACCCGCTGTTTGGCTCTTTCTGTGTTTTTAAGACACTAGAATATTCGCTTTAAGAAAAAAGTCAACAACAAGTTTGTCAACAAAGCTTAAGGTTTGTACATTAGAGCCACTATAACAAAAAAACATTCAAGAATTGTTTGACAAAAAAATAGTAATTTATAAAACAGTAAATTAATTATTCATTTAGTTAATAAGTTGATCAAGCGATAAAAAATAAATATAAATTTTAATCACGACAAGAATCAATACACACCTTCCGAAGAATGCATCAATGAGTCTTTCTGTCAACGTGTTCCTTGATCTATTACTTTCTTGACCTATATTTAAGTAGTCGGTAATGTGTGTGTACATTTCTATCTATATATATGCATATAAGTATGCTTTTGACATTAGAAAAATAGTTATAAATTAGATTTTTTATAGTGAAAATACTAAAGTCATCAACAGGAGTATAAAAATAACGATGATAATAACTCTATTTTTGTGTTAGAGTGTTTTTATTTGCTTAGAAATGTGCGTAAAAGTGCAGTTGCAAATTGTAGGCTTGTCTTGGTGACGACGAAAGTTGTGAAAAATATAGGAACAAAACACGTATTAATTTGAAACAAGCAAGTTCTCGTTTTCAAATTATTAGGACAAATTTTAAAAGCGGTCTCAAGCTTACATTTTTAGGCTAATTCTTCGAGAATCTTTGAAGAACAAAAATTTTAATAAATGAGATGCAAGAACTTTCCTATGTTGCTATATCGAAAATGCAACTGAAAAAGCATGCTTATAATTTTAATTAACTTTTTTGTGTCGAAGGTAGTATAATTACATTATTTTTTTATTAGGAAAACTTTTTTTTTATTGCAAAGACTAGGGAGCTTAAAATTGACAGAAGGTTTCTCATAGGTTTGTTAAATTCAAAAAACTCTTGGCATTGGAATCTTAATAAGCTTTATAAAACATATGAAACAGTTAACTATTCATATTCAAAAGGCAGAAGCGCAAATTTAAAAACGATTAAAGTGCTGCTGTAAAGATGAAAGCACAGAAAAAAATTGTCTTACCAGTTGGAATGATAGAATGTCTCTTCGGGTGGTTACCAAACTCTCAAATTTTTTCGTTACAGTTAAACATAAATAAATTAATTTCAATTGCTTAATTTTTAAATAATAGATTTTAAGTTTCTAGAGACATAATTATGGCAAAAAATATGGCATTGCTGGGGTGGTAGTGTTAAGAGGTAGGAGGCAGAAGGTTCTAGTGCTTATAAAATTGTAAAACTAAGCTTGATCATTGTAAGCAATGAGCTGAAAAAATAATGGCACAAACATATATACACAAGAATGTCTTTCTCACAGCCAGTCCTCAGTAATACATCACTAAAAAGTGAACAATGCTGATAGACTGAACAATGCAAAGAAGACGCATGAAATATGAAGATCCAAAAAAGAAAAACGATTCAATGGAAATATCGATAAAAGAATGTAAATATTAGGGTAAACTTTTTAAATTTTGGAAATTTATTATTTTTGACGAGTACTCCAGAAGAGAAGCAGAGGCGTTCACACTTGCCTGCCTGCGGAGCTAGCGCTGAAGAAGTGTGGTCTACCGAAGACCTCTCCGTGATAAATCCACGTACAAAACTTCTAAAAAAGCCATTAAACAATTTTAAATTCTTTATTGTAGTTTCAGCTAAGTTTTTTTCTAAGTAACACTGCGTAATTTAAAAATAAAATTGTTGCAATGTTTACATGTCACTTTGAATAACTCATTATAGTAGTGTAGTAGGATATTCTATGAAGAGTTAAAGAATTTCAATGAAAACTCGATGAATAGGTAAGTAATCTTTCTAAACTTTAAGAGTAAAATAATAACTTGGTCTTGATATTCATTGAATTGAAATATTATTTCATATTTCTTAGCTTTTTATTAAATAATTCAAGAAGAACAATGCTTGAAAAGAGAGCTAGAACGAAAGCAATAGGAATAGAAAAGAAGCAAAGTTTGATAGAAGATTAAATGCAATAATAAAAACGCTCACTTCATTCTTTTTGTCTCATCATTGTGTGGCTTGCTTTGTTTACCAAAAATATTTCTATTATAATACCTGACCTAATTTCCATTATCTTCAAGAATTTATCCTTCTTATTCTTCACAGCCATCTTGAAAAGACATAATTTTTATGAATCAAGATATTAAATAACCCATTTTCATAATACATGTACAGTAGTGTTTGCTGAAGTGATCAATGTTGAACCTATGTTTAAAAGAGAAAAAAATATTTAAGAAAATGTAAAGTCTCAAGTTAAAAAACAGAAGTGACAATGATTGCTTCTTAATTACATTTACAGGATTCAACTCGAACATAACATGATTGCCAGTATCAACACTTACTTGCTCTAATCCCTTTACAAACGGTTTATGAGTAAATAAAAGTGTCATGAAATACCGGTTTAGAACTTTGTACTTAAGGTGAGGAAAAAATTAAGATTTAAAAAACTTTTATAAAACAAATAAATGTCTGGTTAAACCAGGTATCTATGAAACAAGCGTTAGTGGATCTCTAGACATCTTCGTTAGTCGAAAGTTATTTCGGTGAAACTGATTTTTTCAGAGTTTGCTATTCTTACCATGAACTATTTCGAAAAGTGCTCAAGTGTCATAAAAAAGTTTGAGTTATAGAATCAATCAGTCAATCAAATATATGATCAGGCTGCTTTTCTGACGTCACACTTACTTTTCCTCTTTCACTAGCGCAATCTTTAATATGGGAATCTACCTCGCATTGACGCCATCGCACATCATAACCCACTCCCTCCAAATCGTTTTGAAAAGTCACCAATACTGCAATATTTTCTCTGTTGAAGTTGTTTATAATTTATCCATTTATGTGATAAAATCGCATTGTGACATAAAATTTATTTTTCACACACGACAACGAAAGCAGTCAAACGTGTTTTTAATTTTAAACATCCTCATCTTGACCTACAAGCAGAACTTCAACCTACGAAAGTATGCTGCTCAAAAAGATTGAAAGAAAGTTAACCTGACTGGTGCTTGAGAGTGTCTGGAGAGGTTCAATGGCTGCTGCCACTTGAGACTTCCCTGAGTTTCATGCTAACTTTTTGCACTTTTTAAACGTGGGAACAGCTCAAAAGATTGTTTGAAAGAAATATCGAAAAGAATATTTTGAAAGAAGCCAAGATCAAAATTAAAATGATTGTTTAGTTACGTGCTATGTACAATATTTTATGTATGAAAAGTTTCTATTTGTGTCGCAGCTTATTTAACAAGCTCCAAACCTCTTTACTTAACTGTTAATAGTTTTTTTAATGAGCAAATATTCCAAACGTTATAAAATCGAAATAGCAATACTGTGTGTAAAATTTACTCATTTTTTTTTAGATTTTAGAATCTTGCTGTTTTCATGTTTAATTAAAAAAACCAAAGTGATAGAAATGCTTTTTTTATTGGACTCTTTGAAGAAAGAAAGAGCAAAAAGATTTCACATGTCAAAAAAATAAATAATTTTATTATTCATTCGTTCGTTTTTCAGAATCTTTCAAAACCTTCTCCTTTCAGTCAGTCTTTTGAAATAATCAATCTTTAAACTTCACTGAACTCGAAACAACAATTTGCACACAAAATATTGATGTCATATTCTTTTGATTTTTCAAAACTTTCCATCAAACAATCTCACTCACTGCCATTCATGATCAAACACCCCACCAATCATCACAGTTCTCAATTTCTTCTACACCACCACTTCCACCACAGCTTCCACCACCACTTCCACCACAGCTTCCACCACCACTTCCACCACAGCTTCTTTTCCTTCTCTTCATCCTCTCACAAAATGGTAACCCATTGGCGGGTCTTTCCTCCGCTTCTCGCCCGGCCTCATCTTTGGCCACAGGACAGAGTTCTTGAACGGACGCTTGAACGGCTTAAATTCTTCAAAGAGCTCCTTCTGAAACATGTCTCTGTTGTCGTACTCCGACTCTGACCTCCCACTTGGCTTGTAGGCTCTGTAGGCGTTATCCATGAATTATAAAAAATTTAATATGTAATATTTATAAAATTATTTCATGTTCCATAGTTTGAATTTTCAGTATATTTTAAATTTAACAATACTAATAGTGTATTTATAATTATAATGAGAGTTTTATTCTAGATATGAAGCTTCACTTCTTGATGCTGATCTGATCATACGATAGCGGCACAGTGATCTCCTGGTCGGGATACTGGGAAGTGTGCTGATTTTTATAGCACTTTCAAAACTTATGAAATATATCGAGATGAATGAGTTTTTCATAGATTTAATTCGTGAAAATAATTTTTTTAAGTGTAGTGTAAAACAACAAGAACAACTAGAAAAAAACTATAGTTCAAAAATTGTAGATTATAAGACCTCAAAACGGTAAGCCTTAATGGTTTAGAGAATTTTTGATAAAAACTGAAAAACTAGATGATATAAGAGCACATTGGGAAATAATTCCATTCAAAAGATTGTATCTCTAAAATACAAGTCTGTCATAAACTAAGTCCACTACACCGACCCTCTCAGTCCACATCCATAATACCCAAGCACGTTAAAACACACTCACTGAAACATCAGATAGGTCACCGGAGTTTCCAGGTTGGAGGAAAAGTGCAGTGATGGAGGTGAAGAGGAGAATCTGGTGGACAGAAAACATCCTAGAGCACTAGGGGACTGAAGAAATGAATTCATTGATAGATAAGGTAAAGTTTTGAAAAAATACGTTCTTTCCCTAATAAATACTGTGTCTCCATAGATATGATTGAAAGAAAATTTTTAATATGTAGAAATTCTATTTAAAAAAAATAAAATAATTGAAGAAAAGAATAGGCCAGTATTTAAAATCAACTTACAAATAGCTACTCTGGTTTTCTCGTATGTGAACAACTAAAACATAAAAAATGCTTTCTACTTGCTAGAAAGTGTTTTCCAATGTAACGTTTTGTGCTTATATAGAGGTGGAATGGATAGAAAGAGCGGAGAGGAAGAGAGAAAAATAAATAGGCTGCTGTTCCTAGGCGAGGAAGACGATGACTTGAATGATGATTGTGGAGGTTGATGAAAAAGGATTTGACTAAAAAATAGAAGCCTAAAATAGGCTAGATGATTCGCATTGCTTTTGTTTTTTGAAAGTTTCGGAATCTGTTAATTAAACAAGTGGTTTTCTAAGTCAGCTTGATTGAGAGAGACATTTAATCTGAAAATAATTAATTTAAATTTTCATCATTAATGATGAATTAAAGTATTTTTTCTTAGGGGGTAATTGTCTTGCAACGTAGCGAATTTTGTGCACGTAGTATGCGTCGGAGGTGACTTTGAAAGTAATAAAATGTGAAACACTGAATTGAAGTGGTCTGCAGACGCCATGCCGTGATGTAACAAATGGGATTTTGCTATTTTTCTTGGCTCATTGAAGGCAAAAAGTTTGAATAATTTAAGTTTACTTGTTGCTTTGCGTGATCTTGGGAGTGTTTTGAATTAAAATGGGGTTTGAAGAATGTTTTTAGAGAAAATGAGAGACGCGAGTGGTATTTGTGACTTTAAAATAAACAGGGTAGTTTGATCTTTTGAATCTGCTCTTAGCTTTGATAACCGCATTCATAAAATATTCAACAACTGATTTGAATGTATTTCGAAAAATATTTTGTAAGGCTTGAATATTAATTCGTGCATTCATGCAGCCGAGTTAGATTAGGAATAATGTACAATCAGGCATAGATGAATTTAATGAATGAGACAAAAGGTTGAGGACTATGAAATGAAAGAGAGGAATGATGGAAGATCAAAACGACTGCACACTCGCCATCATCTTCTTCGCTCTCTGAAGTTCTGAAACACATTAAATAATCTCTGTCACTCAAAGCTGAGATAAAAGAAGAAGAAAAAGTTCCATAAGAATGGGAAAAGATCTAAAGCATGCGTTATTGATTAGAGTCAATTAAAAACAAAAAGCGTACCAGCCAAGAGCAATTCCAACTTCTCAGAAGAAATCGAAAAGTTTTCGATATTTACTGATTCTGAATCAGAACTTTGGAGAGCTAGCTTGAGTTTGATGATGGGAGAATCGAGGTTCTGTCAAAGATTTTATCTGTTCTTTATGGTGATGCCCATCAGAAAAATGATGATGGTGATAGTGATAATGTAATAGGTTATAATAATAATGGTAATGACGATGATGATGATGACGACGACAATGATGATGATGATGACGATGGTGGTGATGAGTACCTGTGGATTGCTTGAGGCGATGATGTGTTGTGTGGCATGGGAGACGGAGAGAAGGGAAGGAAGGAAAGAAGTAAAGAGAGAAGAGTTGTGGTGTAGCTGTTGGTAGCTTCCACTGTAACACTTACACACCATGCTGCTATGTTCTGACGGAAATAAATAAACAAAAAAATTATTTTAAAATAGTTTATCAAAATAAATAATAATAACAATTGTAAAATAGTTTATATAACAAAATAAATAATAATAATAATTGAAAAATGTTAGAACTGAAAGTTGGCAGCAACCTTTGGGGAGACCGAGTTGCTGTAGTTCATCTGAGAGCACCTCAGGCAAGACTTCATACCTCACTGCACTTTTCAGAATCTGTCAGAGGGTTACTTATGCAACAGTGATTGTTATTCGATTTAATGCCTGCGAAATTGATGATGATTATCGGAAGTAAATGTATTGAAGGATAAGGATGAAAGAGGAAACTTGTGTGAGTGCTGCTAAGATTGCTTTTGTGTCTTCCTCATCTAAGCGGTTTAAACAATTTCATTTATATTTTATACCTTTATTTTAGATATTTTATAATAAAAAAGCATACAATTTGTAGTACAAACCAAGCTTAGCATCTGATGTCAACTTCATCATCTTTTCAATCTGAAATAAAAATAAAATATTTGAAAAAATACTTTACCATTATAAAGATAATAACTTCACCTCAAAATCCTCGCCGAGTATACTCTTGACCACTTCATTGCACAGAAGCTTTACTTTCAGAGAGCTCTGTGAGCAAGATAAGTTTCAAATGACATTATTGTAAAATTTAGTACTCAAAATTATGGATTGAAAACATTAATAGTTTCAAATGAGTTACTGTAACTCACTAATTTTGAGAGGGTATTAATTTCGGATAATAACCAGTCCGGACAGTCAAGGCCTCCACAGAACTTGAATCTCTGAAATAGAAAGATATGATTAAAAGAAGCAAAAGTAGATATCTGAAAGAGTGTATATCTGAAATATACATTATATGTTAATGCTTTATAAGCCTACCATTTCTAAGTTTTCCCGTTCAAAGTTCAATGAAAAGTTTGCTTTTACACATCTGATTCTAAATTACGAAGCGCTGGCCTTTTAAACTTTTATAAATTTTTTAAATACAAAATTAATCTCTGCAACTCTGTGTGATTCTGAGCATCCAAAATATTTGTTTCAAAGCGTCATGCAACATCTTTCCATCTCCTTTCTGGCTTTCATCTCATTTCTTGCAGTTCCAGAGGCTTGTAGTATTGTAACATTGCAGCACTTAGTATATAAACGTCTCCGAAATAAAAAATGAATTTTGTAAACATTTGAAATGGTGGGTAAAATTTAATGAAAACGCATTTGCAGAGGGTTATGCGTGAGTCTCGATCTTCCAACAGCATGACACCCAGGTAGCAGAAAACGTGAACAACTTCGAGCTTGTTACTTGAGCTTCAGCCATGGGTATTGCGTCTATCAGCTGGGCATTGCTGTGGCAACGAACATATAATAGTAATAATAATCCATAAATGAGTCTATGGTTTTTGCACATGGAAAGATATCATTAAAACTATCAACAGCAAACTCCAAGATAGTAAAACATTGGCATTCAATAAATTAGTCCATTAGTTAAGTGAGTAGGGAAAGATATTGTACACTGTATTGCAAAAACTAAATTGTAGGTGGGGAAAAAAAAAATATTGTGTTTTTATTAAGAACAAAAAGGATATGGGAGAGATAAAGAAAAGGAAATAAACAAGACTCATTTGCAATGTCGAGTAAAATATAACTTCTGAGTCATTCTGCAGACGTATTAAATTATAAAGTAAATTAATTTAAAATAAAAAATAATAAATACGTTAAAAGAGATCAAGGTATTGTTAATGCTTCTTATAGACGGCTAGAATAAACACTCCAAACACCCAATTAGTCTTACAGCGTGAGCAATTTATAAATGCACGTTCCGTAAGAGTTGGAGGCTGCAACAATTCAAAGTCATTTTGCAATTATAATTTAAAATATGTGAGTAGTGGAAAGAGATCCCAGTCACAGCCATTCGCCCTTAATAATTTAAAAGTTTTGTAAGAATCTATATATTTAAAATACACCTTTTCACGAAATTTCCCGAAATAACCCATTTAAAACACGATAAATTAGATTTATAATCTCAAAATAGCTGCACATCAATTAGATTAATAATAGATTATTAATTAATTAATGAGGACGACGTAACTGGATGGGCAGTAACCAATCTTCTTCTGACCTTGGGCACTCTCCACACCTGCCAGAAGTCCTCTGTACGTTCCAGTGCCTCCCTCCACCCCTCTGCCTCCCATACTACTGCTCATCAAACCAGCACTACTACCAGCCCCCCCAACACTACTACCAGCACCTCCCATACTGCCCACATTACTGTCAAGCTCACCTAGCAACCACCAATCCTTGTTGCCATCCAGGTCACATGGTCTGAGTAGATGGTAAGTGTGGTGCTTAGTCAGATCCAACTCCTCCTCCGAGCGTGCCTTGAAGTCG